>CM042810.1:16155906-16755906 GCA_009982885.2 Hyles vespertilio
TATTCTTTTAGGAATAAAAAGAATCATATAATTTGTTTCATATCAAACGATTGTAATAATAAGTAAGCATCGCTGTAATTAAACTCGGTTATGTTTATAGACGTCTGAATTTTAATTAATTTAAATTAAGTTTCTAAAAAAACATGTACTTATATCAAACGAAATATGTTTAAGAGACCATGAAATTGTTAAAATAATTGAAAATGGCTGTCATATTTTGTATAAACGCGTGAGCAGTGAGCGTAAATAATAAAATTAAATAAATATTATGGTTTTCGTATAATTTGCATACTTTAGCCATGACTTGTTTTCTATGGACACCCACGTTTCGCGTTGTGTGTTGCGTTCCACGATGTGATACTAGATGAGCCTATTGCCTTATAGAACAAGAATTCCTGACTCCGGTCTACTATTGAACAGAAGAATCCAATTTCACTTTGCCCAACCCGGGTTTGGAACCCGAGAGGCGTTGTTATTATACCACAATACAATCGCGCCATTAAGGCAGTTATACAAAGCTCATTAATAATAAATACAGAATGGTATTACATTGTGGCGGTATCTCATAATGATCGAATTGATGACACGATATCTGATCTCTTTCATAAGGAGTCATGTCAGTACTAATTGTATCATAGTTACCGTATTAATTGTCCTACCTTACAATCGATTCAACAATCCATCGATCAACTCGATTACATAACGTCGCATCTCTTACAATCGGATAATAATCGGTCCCGCTGTGATCGTATCGATAACATTATGTCACGAATGACGGATAAGGGATGGGTAATTGTCAGGAATATAATGATATTAATATGATGGAGTAGCTTGTAACTTTGGTAACAACAAGATGAAAAATTTCTCATGCATTTTTATAGAAATAAAACCAATTTTTACGAACTTTAACACGAATTTGTTTTGATTTTCAATTTTTTAACTTGTTGAACGTACTATTTCTGGCAGATACTAATTTGCAATTAGTACCACACAAACACAAGCGTATGAAGTCGATTTATTAAATGTTAATAATTACTCCCCGAATAAATAGATACACTTCATACCCTTATAAAAGATAGTCCAAAATCCCAACATATGGCTGAACCATATGATCTGAAATTAGTTACCAGTTTCCGATTTTACAGCCTCCGTGACGTAGTTGTTGAGACATCGGATGTAAAACGAGAGGCCGTGGGTTCGATCCCCGCACTGAGACATTTGTTTGTAATGCCCACCAGTTCAGGGTGTTTTTGGGACCGAAAAGTCTCTCATATTTATTTTATTTATTTATTTAATTCTTTATTGTACACAATAAAAAGGAATAACAGTTAAAAGATAATACAAAATAACAAAGTACAAATGGCGGTCTTATCGCTCTAAGGCAATTTCTACCAGACAACCATGGGATGGATATATGAGCAGGAAAAAAGATAGGGCAGTGTAAAATAAAGATAACGAAAACATGGAGACATAAAAAAAACATATAAATACATTATATATAAATACATACCACATATACATACATATTATATATACATACATAAGTATTATACATATACATACTTATATAAATTTATAGACGAATAAACATACGTACATACATATATATATTACCAATATAATCAATAAGAGGAAATAGTCCTAATCGGTTTATCTGTTTATAGAGAAAGGTAGTGTTCTTTTAATCGTTTTTTAAATGATGACAGTGTTTGAGCCTGCCTCACCACAACAGGAAGTGCGTTCCACAAACGAACAGCTTGAACACTGAATGATTTATCCATAAATGTCGTGGTGTGGACGGGCATTCTCAACTTCAGGTTCTCAGACGATCTCAAGGACCTCGTATGTGACTCGTGAAGAAAAAGAAATCGTTCTTTGAGATAAGAAGGAGTGACAGGATTGAACAAAATATTGTATAGAAGAGACAGTATATGAGTATTCCGACGAAGCCGTATAGGTAACCACTTGAGCTTAGCACGAAACTCAGAAACATGATCATATTTGCGTAAACCAAATATAAATCTTATGCAGAAATTTTGAAGGCGCTCAAGTTTATTTAGTTGGTCTACTCTAAATAAACTTGAGTCTACAGTACTCTCATAGTACCTGATAATCACGACGCAAGACTTATTTGATCATAATGTGGAGTCAGGACTATACATATGGCTGTAGTTAGAGTGTAATTATTTATTTAACCAAAAAAAAATGCTAAAATCATAAATATTTTTAATATATCACGCTGCTACGGTGGCTCTAATGATATTGATACAGTAAAGACAACATTCGTGACGTCACATTCACAAATTATTGCACGCGGCGCTGCGTGCGAGCATCCAGAGATCATCGTGCGACGTGTGGTCTAAGTTATACGAAATCGCAGAATAATACATATATAAACTTACGCCTTTTTCCAAAAGAAAGGGTAGATAGAAGTCCAGTCTGTCTCCAAAGCCTACAATTTCCAATACTTCTTAATTCCTTAATGGGTATATATAGTCACGAATTTATCAGTAGTTACATCAATAAGTTGTTAATTTTACTTGCATTGCCACTAATAATTAAATACCAGATATTAGATTGACCAATAGGTTAACAGGATTCAAGTGGTAGAAACAAACTTCGGCCAATCACACATTATAGATGTCTTGTTCACACCGGAATTACCGCTGTCTTAGCAAGCAAGCATGTTGCAACTTGCAACCAGCAGCGTTTTGCTAACCTTAGATTTGTCTTCCCTTAATTTCTATTTTAGTATCCTATCTTTCTACTCAAAATAAATAAAATGTGGTAAATAATACACCCGACAGTCACATACATAGTCCTGAACTCACACTAAGATCAAGTCTTGTGTGGTGGGTATCAGAAACTACGAAAGACTTTTCGGAGTTTACTTACGAGAATTTTTTCAGTGTCGCAAATATCCAGACCTGAAAAAATATCTATCTGTGGATTACATAAATATTTATTTCGGTGCGGGGACTGAACCAACCACTGCGCCAGTCAACAAATAATGTTTTTACTGACCATTAACCAATGTGCTTAACTAAAACGCTAATTGATTCTATATTAATCTGGTTTGCATATTATATCATTCTTATCTCTTATCACTAACACCACAAAATCACTTTCACTGAGAGCAGTCGGGATGCGCGGCCTCACTCGACCGAGAAATCGAATCAGAATTCACTTAATTGCATCTTTGGTACAGATGCTTGTGTGCCGTAACTATTCATAAACTTAGTTAATATGTGCGTAACAAGCAACATTAACAAAACTATAACTAATAAATTTATCTATAACAAGGCATCGTGAGTGATATTATT
This sequence comes from Hyles vespertilio, assembly GCA_009982885.2. Classification (NCBI taxonomy): domain Eukaryota; kingdom Metazoa; phylum Arthropoda; class Insecta; order Lepidoptera; family Sphingidae; genus Hyles; species Hyles vespertilio. Next base: position 16,159,230 of record CM042810.1, read on the forward strand.
TATTTATATTTATTTATTTATATTATACAAGAAGTCAGCTTACAGTTTTATATAGTCAGCTTACGACCATTACTAGCAAATTATGACTTAATAATAGTTATTAAAGATTTAAGTGGTCTCTCATATGTGAGAGGCCGCCTGGGTAGGTACAACCGTAATGTCTATTTCTCACGCCAAACAGCAGGGTAAATGCACTGTTGTGTTCTGGTTTAAAGGACATTTTAGCCAGAGTAACTACTGTACATAGTAAAATTTAACATCTTATGTTTGAGAATGGCGAGCGCAGTGGAATGCCAAGCATTGCTTTGTAACTAATAGTGTTGTTTAGCTAGTAGAAAACCCAAGCAACACCATGAATTCCAAAACAATGCGTAAAACATAAGATATTAAGTGTCAATATGTCCAGTAGTTACTCTGGCAACAATGTCCTTGAAATTACTGTCCCAAATAATACTCTCAATTGTTGTAGTATCTACAATTAATATATTCTTTAGTATAAAACTATCGTTTGAAAACTCGTCTCCATATATTATTAAAGTCTCAGGGTTAACTCAGTACATTGTAGCGGAGAAATCGAGTGATCTATGAGCTTTCAATACTAGTTGTTACCTGCGACTTGCAAGTCGAATGGAATTGCTTTTTATCAACTTTTATTCCGTTTTAATGTTTATAATTTATTTACCCACAGCAAAACCACACACATCAGTGCTGCTAGAGGCTAATTTGGTTTCTAAAATTAATTCTGACTCAAAATGTGACAGGAACTGAGTCTATTGCACTAAGGGGTGTTTTCAGTCTCGAAAAACTTGGATAACCAAATTGAAATGCTCGGACATGAAAATTTCAATTTGGTAATCCACCTAATATATCTTTCACATCACATTGTTAAATCTAAATGTAGGTATTATTAACTAAAACACTCGCGCAAATTGAAATGCCTAACTAAGAAATCAAATGTAAGATCTCACATTTGAAAGCCCATACGCTGCCACGATCTTATAAAATGACCCTTTTATCACAAGGCATATCCTTGAACATATCACCTTTGTCCAAACATGACTCTTAACATCCGTATGTCAATAGACGCAAACGAACAGACATACATTCATTGTATGAAGGTAAGAGCTGTCCCTTGACCCGTGATACGAGAAACAGCCAACAGATGGCGATACCTCCGCTCTCTAGTATTGACTGCTGAAGTGAAATTTAGAAATAATAGCTGGCATTTATACAGATAATAGGGGTTAATGATTCTATTGGTAGAAAGACATGCGGTGATGTTAAGTGAGTTTAATTATAAGATTTCTTATCATGTACAGTCAGCGACATAAGTCGCTACACATTCACGAGATTTGGAATTGTCTTATCATCCAAAATAATAATTATTTTCAATATCGTATGGCACATCTCGGCATAGATGACTTTACTTTGTTATATTTTACGACTACAGAGTAGTACGTACAAATTTTAATTCATAAAAAGCTTATCAAAAAATGTGAAGTGTTCAACGACTTATGTCGCTGACTGTACCTTTAAGGCTAATTCTTTTAAAGGTATATTTAAATTCAAAGTCAAAGTCAAACAATAGCTTCCTTCCAATTTGTAATAGACAAAGGGCACTCAAATATCCGGCGCCTAACGATATCCGGATCACGCTATTATTTAAATCCACGGTTTGGTGATTAGCGATTAAGGTCATCTCAAACAGTCGGAGTTTCAGAATTGGATTACGCCAAACCTACTACTTAATGTTTTGATAGATTATAATCCTGTTTAAATATTGCATCATATTAAGATTCAATTTGTATGGTGTGATGGTTATTTGTGTGATGCGTGGTGGCCTGTTGGTAAAAGGATCAGACGCGGCTGCCAACATGTTTACGGTGGTCGCGGGTTCAAATCCCAGGGCACACCTCTGTCTTTTCAGAGTCGTGTGTTTATTGATAGTCAATTACCACGCACTATAACGGTGAATGAAAACATCAGTGAGAAAAACTGAGCCGATTTGTAAGAATTTCCATGGTATGTAAAGTCCGCCAACTCGCACTAGGCCAGCGTGGTGGACTATATGGCCTAACCACTCTCAATCGTATTCTCGATTGTAGAGTAGGCCCGTACCCTGCAGTGGGACGTATATGGGCTGATACAGATACAGACAGATGTATCGCTGTTTCACCATAAAAACAAACCATGAACCCTAATGAAATTCTATATAGACCTTCTCGAAGGCTCAAAATATGAAATACGGCATCTGTCATCGAAAATACTAAGTGTCCTCAAGAGATTAAAAACAACTTTTCGATCTTACATTCAAGTCTTCTGTATCTACGGATTAAAACCAGAATTAATTAATATTTTACCTAAAGAAGCTGCGGTCAATGGCTATAATCAATCTAAACAGACCTAATTTAATATCCTGGCAGATGTAGTTAAATATAAATGATTTGCACTGGTCTGGTCCACCTCTCCGCTTAGTAAAGCTAAACTGGAAACAATTTGTTTTGTACAAATCACCGGCTGATTGCCGTCATGCTATTATTCATTGTTCACCCCTTTGTTACTGCTTTTGTACGATTACTGTCGTCCACTGCGATGCTATAAATATGTGAATTCGGAGTTTAGAAATATTTTAAAACGTCGAATGTCACGTCGCGTTGCGTCTTTCTGACTAGCTGATACACATATATTATGTTATCCAAATGTAACAAATAAATGTGCAAGAAAATTATTCATATTTATTTATAGATGCAAACTACATATCATATAATAAATGAACGTGTTGTCAAAATCTCATGCAAAACCTGTATTTATTTATTTATTTATTAAATTAGTACGGTTGACACCAATTACACTAATTAATAACAATTTAAAAAATATTCTATATAAAAAAAATTAAATAATGAAAACATAAAACAAAATATTTGACTTATATCTAAGTTATAAAACATAAAGATTAAATAAAAAAAATGTAGCCATATAAAAGAAAAACTTTACATATTAAAATATCACGTAGACAAAGATTCACAGTAGCACAAACATTCCGACAGGATCGCCTTCCATTCATCTGCGAATAAATCACAGTGTGGTGCACTATTGAGGAGAGCATTGAGTGCGGTGAGAGTTCGCGGTATTGGGGACCTGGCACGAGCCACGGTACGACACGTAGGAACTGCGAATAATCTGTGTTTCCGGCCGCGGCAGTAATTATTAGGTACAAACAGTTTACATAATTCACCATTCAGGTCGGGAACATCAACCATACCCCTTAGAACCTTGCACATGGTTGTTAATTGGTCTTTCCATCTTCTAACCTCTAAAGAATTGTAACCAAGGCAACCCAGTAGATATTTCGTAGGATACATGAGCGGATAATATGTGTGCACACGTTTATATAGGTATCTCAAAAAGGCCTTTTGGACCTTTTCGAGTAAAAGGGTGTATGTGCTCTCATAGGGATGCCAGACACAAGCACTCGCTTCAAGCTTGCTGCGAACTAGTGCACTAAAAATTAATTTCACTATGTTTATGTTGCGAAAATCATGCGAGGTGCGAAGTACAAAGCCCAAGCGTTGATAAGATTCTTTAACTGTCGTTACAATATGGTCATGGAAAGTTAATTTATGGTCAAATGTGACACCAAGATCTTTTATTGTAGACACCCGCAGAATTGCACTGGTACCAAGCTTATAATTAAATGCGATTGGGCATCGCATACGACCAAAAGTCATCTGGAAGCACTTAGAAGGATTAAACTCTAATTTATTCTCAATACTCCAGCGGTAAATTGAATTTATATCTTGCTGAAGTAGAAGGCAGTCTTCTTCCGATCTAATTTCCAGGAAAAGTTTGATGTCATCTGCATAGAGCAAACATTTTGCATATTTGACTATTGAGGGCAAGTCATTAACCACTAATATAAACAAAAGTGGTCCAAGTATTGATCCCTGACTGACTCCGGAACGCGTGTGATAGGGCTGGGACTCATATATACCATGACGAATATATTGTTGGCGATCTCGCAGGTAGTCAGCGAATAATCTGAGGATGCTTGGAGATAAACCCACAGCAGATAACTTCTCCAGCAGCTTGTAATTATTAACCCTATCAAACGCTTTTCGAAAGTCAAAGTAAAGGACATCCACTTGTATGCCGTGATCAAGTCTGGATGAGATGTAGTCAGATATGTATATGTACCTTTTGTGAGTATTTAAGAATTAAAAACTTGACACAATACTATCACACGAATTAGTGAGAGAATAAACTCGCAGACATTAATTTTAGAAAAGGCTTATAAATGAACTCTTTTTATTCTCATCTACGTGTCTGAATTCACTACACCAAAGAATAGACCCAGTTTTTATTCTCATCTACGTGTCTGAATTCACTACACCAAAGAATAGACAGACCCACTACACTTTACGATTTTAACTGATTAACGCCCGAATACTGGAACGCAACTTAAATATTATGTGCACTTAACTACGTAAATCCCGCTTAAATGTACTGGCTAAGTGGGCCGCGCGCTGTTAAGAGCAACTTATTATTTGTATGGCGTTCGAGTATTCGGGAGTAAAGAATACGTTCTTATTTATCCTGATATAACCGTCAAAATATGTAGTCTGTACACACTTCGCGGATCAAAGCACATACATAAAGGCGATATAAAACAACCTTAAACAAATCAAAACTAATATATTATTATCTAGATTACTCACTGAAATCGCGTACCCGAAGGATGGTCGACATGAACCATGAAATCACTGATCACTGATTGTTCTATGATAATACTAAATAATATTTACACTAGATAGTCCACTATACGACCGATATTATGCGCCAAATTCCAGCGCAGGAACGGAACACGAGACTAAGCTGGACTAGACTGTCAATTTGAAGGCAAATTATAAAAAATAACTACCCACAGACGATTAATATTTCCGATTAAATATTACACATCCAAGCTAAGCGAAAATAAAAGGCAAATGCATAGCTACCCACGTTCTAATTATTTTTATTTAATTTGGTGTTATTACCAGATCAAAAAATCATAAAAATAAACCTACTCTTTGTTTACATTTTATTTTTTCGTATAATTGTTTATATTTATTATTTAGTCTGTACAATGTAAAAGTGTTGATATATTAAAAAATAAATTACTTATCCATCTGTCAATATAAATATTAAAACCAATTATAGAGCCACAAAGTTATCTGGCCCGGTGGCCAAGAGTGGAAACAATAACGTCATTTGGAATGTCAGTCTATCTGCCAGTCGCTGACATATCTGCCATTGGTTGTTTACTCAATGTATTTATTTTTCCCGCATTATTTAAAACTAGTGAAATATGCCGAGAACTTGATAAAGTGACGCTAGGAACGTTAGACTTCAGGTATTACATTTTATGAAGGAAGAAAAGCATCTCAAGCACCAATAATACCCTTAGAAAAATTGTATCAACGCGTAGTTGCCGCCATAGGTCTGTGTTGTCAGCTTTTCAAAATAAATACCACATAAACAAAATTTTGTACGTACTAGTACAATACATGTAAGTAGGTACATATAATAAACTAGAATTTATCGTTACGTTCGTGGGGGCCTGTTGATGAATGGACCAGACGCGACTGCCAACATGTTCACGGTGGTCGTAGGCTCGAATCCCAGGTCACAAATCTGACTTTTCGGAGTCATGTGGGTATTGATAGTCAATAAACACGCACTAAAATGGTGGAGGAACACATAGTGAGGAAATCTACATAACATAGCAATTTATAATCGACAGCCTCCGTGGCGCAGTTGGTTAGACGCCGCCTGTGAAACGAGAGGCCGCGGGTTCGATCCCCGCACCGAGAGAAATGTTTGTGCGGCCCACAAATATTTCTTCCGGGTCTGGGTGTTTGTGAGACCGAAAAGTCTCTCGTAGTTCTTGATACCCACGACACAAGACTCGATCTTAGTGTGGGGTCAGGACTATGTATGTGACTGTTGGGTGTTATTTATTTTATTTATAAGAATATCTATGGTATGTAAGTCCACCAACCCGCATTAGGCCAGCATGGTGGACTATATGGCCTATGATATGGCCTAACCACCCTCAATGGCACTCTCGATTGTAGAATTGGGCAGTTCCCAACAGTGGGACATATAGTATATGGGCTGATACAGATACACCTGTTTAAGGGTATGGGGAGCGATTTGTTAGAAATCTTGGGAAGGAAAAATAACATGCAAAGGAAACTGGTCCACTAATTTTCCTGACACTATTGATCGAATTGAAAAATCTTACTTCACCCACTTTATTGCTATATCTATTTTTAATGGCAACACCAAATTCGACAACAGCGACTCTCTCACCGGGTCAGATAAGTTTGTGGGACAGTAAAACTGTAGTTTACCATTTATGTATGTGCTTCGTAGACAGATAATATTAATAGACTCGTAGTTGGCGTGCCACTGGCAGAGAAAACTAATCTGTCAGTTGAAAAATACGTAATATTTAGGGTTAACGTATGATAAACAATTACCTCACAGTTTGATATTTTCTAGGTGCGAATCACTTTCAATCTTCAAATCACTTTTAATAATATGTACATATTATTGATTCGAATGCTTTTAAAAGCGAAATTTGAAAGCTGTGGCTGCCATTTGAATTTGTAGATATAACTCAGTTGGTCTCAAATTTATTGACATTCGGATTTTGGGGAACTGTCGATATGCTGTTATAATATCAAAATTCCTGCCCATAAAATACATTGTGCCTTTTTTAACCACCGATCACCGAGGACAGGTGACATTGGCTTGGTCACCGGAGGGTCAGGCAGGAGTCACTTAACCCCCTGCTTGCTACTCATCTCATCGCCGCGCTGGAAATTTCCTTCGAAGAAGCTTCACCAAGAGTCCTGATCACTAATGTGATTCTCTGTTATAGATAAGGTTTTTGACAGCCTCTGTGGCGCAGTTGGTTAGACGCCGCCTGTGAAACGAGAGGCCGCGGGTTCGATCCCCGCACCGAGAGAAATGTTTGTGCGACCCACAAATATTTCTTTCGGGTCTGGATGTTTGTGAGACCGAAAAGTCTCTCGTAGTTCCTGATACCCACGACACAAGACTCGATCTTAGTGTGGGGTCAGGACTATGTATGTGACTGTTGGATGTTATTTATTTATTTATTATTTGTGTAGGGTTGGGAGTCGGAGCTCTAAATAAACGAAACTACAAAGATAACACTTTAATTTATATTTGAAAGTCTCGAAAATACGTAATGTCAAACTGTACTTACTACAACTTAGGTGGCTGTAAACGAACGGACGTATTGACTAAGGACAAAGGCAAGGAACAAAGGCGCACGTCGTTTAAATAATATGGGAAGCATGGTGTGACGCAGCGTTCCCGCGCAACTGTGTATGTACATAGTCCAGACATTCACTTACATAGCTGCGCAAGTGTATGAATTCTTACATTTACTATTGATGATTCTTTACGATTTGAAAATATCCTACATTGACGTGGTTGGACGTTGGTTGTAGAGCATCAGGATGTTCAGTCTACAAGCAAGAGGGTAAAATTTTGTCAGAAATTAATTTTAAAAGTCTATATACTATACTACTTATATTAAATATAATTTCATTATTAACACAGTCTATTTATGTTAATACTCTACTATTTTAAACTGTACTGATCAGAATTAAATAATATTTCCATACAATATTATGATTAAAATTAAAGTATTACATACACTCACAGAAGTTCAAAAACTTTTATCACTTTCTATATACAATGGTTCATGTAAACTGAAGGAAGTTATTGCTAGGTCCTAAAAAAACAACAATTACACAATAATTCAAATGGCTTAGGTGTAGGATTACCATGTCTGAAACAACTTAATACCATGTTAGTAAATAAGTAAATTGTCTACGAATTACTGCTACCTATACATAGAATAATTGCAATTTACCATTATTAGGACAGCATCAGGAAAGAGTTGAGAAAGTTTTTTTTTCTCAAAATGATTGCTACAAATTTTCAACCATGATTATGGTGTCCACTGAGAACGTCCAGTAGTTAAAATTCAGACTTTTGACAGATGTGGTCATTTACAGGAAAACTGAAAAATTATCAATATCCGCCTTCGTTATTTTATCATAAAATCACGTTTCACAATATATTCGTTTATTAAGATACAGTCTACGCGAGAACAAAATACTGTACTACAAAATGCATTCCACTACGTACGGGTAATAATCTATTGGCAACACTGAACTGAGAATCGTATCGGTTACAATTTTTAAATATCAATAATTTTACTTATAACTTGAAAGAATAAACGTGAAAATAAGTAATGTAGGTGTATATAATATACATTAAATAGTTAGTGATGAATTAATCGTGGTAAGCTTACATATTAAAAGACACGTCTGGTCTTTTCCTTTTAACTATTACTTTTACACCCAATAACGCTACACCGTCTCACTTTTACTTTTAAAAATATTGTTCGTCACTTGTACTTCGATTATTATCACCTGATTAATATAATTTAACACAAAATTCGTAAACTATTCCATATTATTTCAATAAAACTGCACTTTACGTTGTCAACTGTCAAAATCTCTTTAGCAAATTATAATTGCTAATCTTGAAAAAACCGGCACGCGCCGTGATACAAGAATTATTATCATTCTGTCTCGTTTCTTAGCACGTCATAGACATAAGTTGTTACTCTTCTTGTGTGAATGCTACAAGTCATATCAATTCGTCTATATATTTTCTGTCTACGATGTGCTTGGTATAATATGGTAATTGATTATTATCAATGCACACAATATGGATTGGACACGACTGAAAACGAGAAAAGTTACAAGAAGAAAACTCGGAACGAATTGCGAAACTGTTTTGTTTTAGTTATGTTTATTTAATCTTAAAAAAATGTATTCGTCATTTAATACTTTACTGATGGATCTGACTACAGTACAGTACATACAGTAGTTTTCCAAATACAGTAATTTAAATTTAACTTATGCCTTTCTATTTAAATCGGTTTCTTCGTTGCTCGTCATGACCCCCATTATATATATATTTATATTTTTTTTTATTTTATGATGGAGCACATTCTGGATTTATATTTACCTTATAGCGTAGCTTTCGATGGATGGAGTGCTGTATCAGTACAGTTGCGAAGGCGTGTGCGATTTCACGCTTCTCTACGTAGAGTTGTATTGGCGCGATCGCGGGCAGAGACAAGCGTTGATCGCTCTCTTGCGTGTGATTGTGATACTCGCAGGATTTTGGAAACTAATGCAATTGTTTTTCAATTTTAGATAATTTAATCTTACGTCAATCTCATTTGCACGAGATCAATGATGTAAACGACAACAAAATAATCCAAAAGCAAAAAAATGGATGAGATTTTGTGCATTTAGGAGAATTAGTCCGTTTTTTTACACCAAGATTAAACAGATAAAAGCAAATGATACACCTAGTAGTCACAAACTCGTATGAAACCTGTTCACACATACCAAAATTTTTTATGACATCAAAAAATTCACGGTTCTTTTTGGTTGTCACATATCATCAATATATCAGCCTAGTATTTACTGATAGAGGAAGATAGTCACACCAGCCCCCCAATGTATGTTTGAAACCGCTAAGTTACAAGACAATTTGTGGATGAGACAAGCGAAGGACCGAGAAAAGTGGTGTGATAGTGACGAGGGCATTTCCAGTAACTGATAAATTCGTGCTGATATGATGGTTTACTGATCTCACAGTCGACCTTAATTTCTTGGTAAATCCATTAAATACATAGATTTACCTATTACTAGTGGTAGGTCTCTGATATGTGAGAGGCCGCCTGTGTAAGTACCACCACAATCTCTATTTCTCCAGCCAAACCGCAGTGTAAACGCACTGTTGATTCCAGGTATGAAGGACATTGTAGCCAGAGTAATTAATGGAAATATTGAGACTTAACATATAATGTCTCAAGAAGGCGAGCGGAGCGGAATGCTAAGCATTGCTACTGTACATGAGCGGTCGAATCGAGAAAAAAATATATAATTAAATACGATTTCTTATAAGAGATGACACGAACGTATTACAATTTACATCAAAAAGCTTTTAGACAAGGCCTCGTGATTAACGTTCTTCCATTACCTTACCTAGTAATTATAATATTATGTTTAAACAATATAATTACTTTGAAAATATTTGTTTGGTTTTAATATAATGTCAAATTTGATAATGTCAAGGGATTTGACAATGCGTTTTTGCAATGTGACATTTACTCGTTAGAACATAGGTTAACGGGGTGACGGGTATAAAAACAACGCGTGGAAGTGTGAAAAATGATTTTTACAATATTGCTAATATGCATTTTTATATGCACATATAAAGTAGAGAAATATGGACTAAACTTGATGTTTTCGAAACAGCTAATTTAGCTTAAAAGTCTAGACACCTATATGATTTACAAAATCTTTCGCATAACAATTTAGCTTAGAGAATTTAAAACAATGTTAGTAATTTAGCACATGGCAAACGTCCCTCTTCTATGATGCATAATCCTAAACGCAAATAATAATAAAATTGTTTTTACGCAAATGTTCCAAAATAGCTTCTTTAAAAATTCACAATCTCATTGTTTACTTGAAGTCAATCCGCTCTTAAAATAAGCAGAATGGCTTTCAAGAATTTAATTAACATTCCCGTAAACAATGAAGTCACATTTGACATAATGAAGAGTGGCGACAGTGTTACAACAAAAAACGACAGTAATTGAACAATTACACCAGCTGTCGACGTAACGACGAGTCTTGCTGCCTCGGTACTTACCATGTCACATGGCTTTATCATTGAGGGCCTGTATTTAAGGCTATAAATTGGAAGCCAAAGGCATACTTATATATTTTCGGTACATTTCGGATACCACAGAAAGAGCTGTAATGTTTTATGAAAATTATTTAATGATAAAACATGTTTTTGGCATGTGGGTGTGCAGGAATTTTCTATGCGTCACTTATTAGAACACAATCTCGTAAAAACTATGTTGGATCAACAATAAAAATCAATAACATGCAAAAATCTTAACTAACGTACAGCTCAACCGTAAATACCTAGTCAGGTCATAAATTCTGTCACATGTTTAATATAAAATAATTGAAACAAGTTTATTAATTATGTAACCATTTATATACCAAAATGAACTTAACAAAACATTGGTTTTTATGACACTAAAGTTTATTCAAAATGACCTTCGTGATTTTGAATACAGGCCTTCAATCTGCGCGGCCAGTTGTCTATCGCAGCACGAACGAGGTCCATGTCAATATTGGCGGCTGCCTTAATCAAGGATGTCTTGAGTGACTCCAAATTGGGATGAGGCTTTGAGCACGCCTTTTCCTCCAAGTGTTGCCATATCTTGTAATCTAACGGATTCAAATCTAGACTGGAGGAGGGCCAGTCTTCGTGCCGGATGAAGTCGATTTCACGCGCCGCCAGCCAGTCTTGTGTGCTCTTCGCTCTATGAGCTGGCGCCGAATCTTGTTGGAATACCCAGTGCCTGTTATTGAACATGGTAAGAAAAACAGGGTCCAAAAGGTTTGTCAGGACTGTATTTTGATACACAACTGCATTCGTTTTTACACCTTTCTCACAAAAATTTACCTCTGTTAAGCCCCAATAAGAAACTCCCAACCATACCATGTGCGAGAATGGAAAATGACCTCATTGGACACGCGGAATACGGTTGCTCGCTTCTTCACTACTGTGTGCGTACACCTTATCATTTTGTTTGTTGTAGCTCTCTTCTACGGTAAAAATTTTTTCATCTGAAAAAAGAATTTCCCGATTTTTTTTCCCGCGTACCGCTTCAACAAATCGCGGCACCTCTCAGTCTCAGGTCCATTAGACGAGCATTCAAACGATGTCCTGTTTTTCTTCGATATGTCCGAAGTCTTCATTTAACACCCTTTTCATCGTGGTTCTGCTTAACCCCATCTGAAGGGCCAACAATTTCTGCTTACGTTTGGGATTTCTTTGAAATCGCACCTTCACAGCTTTTATCACTGCTGGAGTCCTAACAGACCGAGGGCGACCACTTCTTGACCTGTCACACTAGAGTCTTCATTGTACCGTTTGACGGTACGATAAACGAATCTTTTGGTTATATTAAAATTTTTCAGTATGTCAAAAATTTACAAACTTATGTTCACTCAAAACGAGATTGATTTGCAATCTTACCTAATCAATTTCCCACATCAAATGATTGGCAACGATCTTTAGAATTGCACAATCTAGGATTATAGTTTCCCAAACCCTTGTCATGTAATGCTCCTATTATCGATCTAACGTAGGAGACGACACGACGCAATCTGTAGCGATCTCCTACAATGATACAAATCACGGATTCGTGACAGACGAAAGCCAGTAAATGCATGAGAAATGCAGACGAGCGCGGTGTTGCAACAGATCGCTAGATTAGACCTGGGATTCGCGTCAGGAAGTCACCTGTTGGCGAGTCTGGGAGATAAGCGAATGGTAATTTTTGATTAGCTTGCTGAAGACGGGTTAAGAAATTGTAATTGAAAAATTATAGAGGTAGATGATCAGTTCCTGTAAGCGTCTGGTTTAATAATTATGCGAAAATACAAAAGACATATATTTATTGGTCATGTAGGCAATTATAAAAATCCTATAACAAGTCAATACACATAGCACTTAATCTCTATACAGAATATCAATAATATAAATTCAGTATTGCGACTATCAACACTGTAGTTTTATGAAGTGATTTCCATAACATAACAAGTATATTATACAAACATGACAGCGCTGTTCATCCATAACTGATTATACTCTGTTCGTCTCTCACTTGAACCACACGTAACCAGCTTATTTCCATTTAATTAGCAAGTAGCCCAAGTTGGAAGACTCCTCGGACCTCCGCGGAGTTAATGACAGGTCGGACCTATGACCCTCTGACATATCATTGTACACCAGGACATATTGTTAGTTCAGTTACGTGACTTGTAATCGATTTGTGTTTGTAAATCTACTACTTCTTGAGCTTTTGTTCTATCATCATTCTCAGAGACAGGAAATGCGACGAATACAGATGAATCCTAAAATTCCACAGAAATATATTGTAAATTGCTTGCATCCAGCGAGTTCCTAGGACCTGTGTTGATACCTACATATATGGTATTCAAAAGACTTACTGCGACCTTTCGTCTCACTCTTATACGTTTTTTTCAAGTCTGTTACAGAACTTAGATTACATCTTGACTTCTAACACGTCTTTTAAAACCTGCGTTACGCGTCGACACCAGTTAATCATCCTTAGTCGGAGTATTTCGTAGTGTACATATCACCGTAAAATTGTAAATACCGTTAGATTATAATAATCTCGCGAGAGTGTGAACTATCGAAACATCGTAAACCTTAGAATAGGTTGGGTTTAACAGCTTCACTTCGATAGATTATAATCTACCGAAAAATAAGCAAAAATAAGCAAGTTAAATTGTAAGCAATATGTTACGGTTCACAATGTTTCGACAGTTCACAATCTCGCGAGATAGATTATAATCTAACAGTATTTAATTCTTTATATACAACATTATTTATCTCACATTATTTCATAATGAATATAATACGAGTACCTACACTGCTCTTATCAAATAAACTTCCTAGTTCCTATTCCTCCCACACTGCAGATAATACCTAGATAAGTCCAAATTACCATAAGCAGCGTAGGAAGTTCCAGGTAATGCAGCACAGTGACCTTATAACCTCGGAGTTCATAATATCGTTTGGCGAAAGTTCGCGTCAACAGCAGGAAATGCAGCCATATTGTAAACTTCATTTCCGGGACGCGAGCTTATTCGGGTAGCTGAATTTATTTGGTGATATACAGGACGATTCATATTTTAATGCTTCAATTGGTTTTTTTATTTTTTTTATTATTTTATCATAGCTGTTTATCATTGAAACATGTATTCCCTAGATAAATTGGTACAACTGAAATATTTTCTTTCCATTTCTTATAATATTTTGTTATAAGTAAATAATTACAACGGAAATCATAAATAAAGACTGAGCCCAAAATATAACATATTAGCAGCCCAGGCCATCAAAAATGATTTTAGACAAAATGTTTAAGTAAATAAAAAATAGTTTAGCAATAGAACCAACGCCCTTTAATTTCCCAACTATATTTTTTACCCTCACCAGTCTAGACGTGGTTTAATACTACTAAACGGTTATTAAACCCCGCCTGAATATAGAAGTTAGGTCTTAGTTTTCCAACCAATATATATATCACAATCAATTACAATCATAAGATGTTTCTAGACCGATATCAATAATGTTGATTATAATATCGCACACGCAATAAGCGACAGTTTTCCTCTATTAACGTATTATGGTATTAATATTGGACCCATGTTGCACAAGCGTGCCCATTCCACTCGTCATTATGCGAAGTTATATAAATATTAATATGGTGCAGGTACGTTCAATTGGTCGTTAAATATTGATTTACTTTTAGTATTATCGAGCTTCCCTTTCCAAATATTATTAGGAATTTTAGTCTTTCAATATTTTAGAAGGCAACTTTTGTCTGCTTCTATTTGTTTGTGCGTTTATTGTTGGACGTCTGCGGAACTGTTTGGCAGAATTTTTATTAGTATAAATGTAGATTACTTGGGCCAGTAAAAGTATAAAAATATATTTATTACTTTTTACGAACATTTCATCTTATTAACTAAGTGTGGTAGCATCCTTTTAGGTATAGGTACGTGTGCCTATGCTAGGACACGCAATAAATTATGAATTTGGTGCCGCTAGTAATTTACTATCGTCTAGTAATAATCTACCTTAAGTTTTTCATTTTATATACGCCTTTTTACCTATTTACAATATGAGTTTTTTTTTTACAATGCAATAGTTGGGTGACCTATATTGCATTGTAATAAGACCTATATTGCATTGTAAAAAAAATCAATAAACCTAATCTACCGCTGGAAATAAGGCTTCCAGCAAAACAACATGTAAGGTCGAGAGATGCCGCCTGAAAACGCATTGTTATGTTCCAATTTGAAGGACATTGTAGCCAGAGTAACTTCTGGACATATTGAGACTTAACATCTTATGTCTCAGGATGGTGAGCGCAGTGCCATTGCTACTGTCCATGAGAGGTATCGCGAATGGCATGCTAGTCTCGCCATACACATCAATTTAAAAAAAATACAACACTTAATTAGCACAACAAAGAAACGGACTTAATTGTTATGCAACACGAATCCCCCTGTACATATCTTAGTTACCAACTTGTGATAAGAGATGGCGCTACATGCGATTTCGTGACGAACCCGTGTGAACCGCAGGAGTTACTCGTTATTTTGTTTTATTGTGGTACGTGACCATGCTACACGCTGAAAGGGAAAGTTGTATCCGGGACGTATTTCAAATCTTATCGGGGTAAAACGTGAGTTATTAAAAAGTGTTAGGTTTTCATGTGACCCTAACTACGTCTGAAATAAAGGAAATAAATTACATACATACATTCTTTCATGTATGTAATTTAACTCGCGCTATTTTCCTAGTAGGGGTGCAATTACATTTGGCCTTGTATTTTTGCGTCTCACGATGTGATAGGGGGCGAGCCTATCGCCATATCGGGTATTAATTCCAAACTCCGGGCTAATATTGAATGGAAAAAATCTAATATCACTTTGACCGACCGGGATTCGATTCCGAGACGATAGGTTTGCAATCATACTGTATCATATCACATTATCAAAAAAAAGTCGCTCACAGACACCTTCCGTGCGGATACGACCCTATGGCCTCTCGCCTTACTAACAACAAAAACTTTGTTGAGTGAAAATAAATGGGTATTATTACTCTAAAATCTATATAAAAAATAAACTTATTTTATTAATTTATGTTTTAATGTAAGAAATTGTATTGTTCGCAGATCCCAGATGCGGTGGCGGTGGAGTACAAGAATGGATCATCTACCGAGGACTGTACTGCTGTGTTTGCTGCTGAGTTTAGGTGAGAATATGTATATCCCTAATATCTGGAAATTTTGGCTAGGTTATATCATTTATTTACATACTTATCTGTCTTTTATCTTACATATACTTTATCAAATTATTTTCTATGGACATCTAAACTAATAAAAATACGATAATGTAGAGATATATTAGACCTGTTGATAGCAGCCTACCTCCAGCGACTTTCTATAACTTTGAGCAGGTCGTCCGTCCACCTTCTGGGTGGGCGTTGGACACTTCGCTTGCTTGTACATGGCCTCCACTCCAGAACCTTTACGCCCTTTTTTAAGCCCCAGCTTTCAACAGGTCTATGTGGCGATCGATGGGGGAGGACTATGTTCAGCAGTGGACTTTCTTTAACTGAAGGGATATACAGGGTATACCAAGACTGCTACCGAAAACGAAGCCGGGTGGTAGTTTAAGCGACTTCAGACACAATGGAACAGAAAAAGTTGCAAAAAAAAAGCGTCATCTTTTTATTGTTATTTTTTTTCATATGGCCATATTTGGGTGGTAAATACATTTTTTCCTAAACTAATAGTGTATGCCCTTTTATTTATAAAAACTCTAAGGTATAAAAGAGTTTAAATTATTATTTTAGCAAAAACTATGGATTTACCACCCAAAAACAACGATATTTAAAAAATAATTGTCGCGTTTCTATGCGAAATTTTTAATTGCATTGTGTTTGTAGCCACTAAAACTACCACCCGGCTTCGTTTTCGGTAGCAGTCTTGATATACCCGGTATATATTAGAAACAATAAAAAGAAAGAATGAACTCAACTTTGCACAACACCATAAAAACTTCATCTTTCGATTTATCAACATCTACATACAAATACAAGCTTACACAATCAATCAGCAACATGGAATTAGAAATGACTATAATCAGAGCAGATGAAAGGTCCAGAACATCGTCTCGGCTCGAGAACATATGCCTTGCAATTACAATCTAAATTATTCTATCAGATACCGTATAACAAACTAGGGTTGGTACCATCTTAATTAGCCAGAGCGGCTTCCTTTTAGATTTATAATAAAATCTTTCAAAAATTCCCTTGACCGACCATATGGCTCGTAATAGACATAACGCACTTAAGTTTTAAGTTGTATTTCATCAGCCCTTAATATAGAAATACCGAATAACTACAAATATACAATTTCAAATTATGTATAAGAGCCCAAAATAACATAGAGAGTAAAAATTTCGAACGCCAATTTTTCAAAATCTCTAATCCAAGTTCCATTAGTGTGCTTTAAGCTCTTGCTTCATAATCAATCACCAACATTGAAACAGAAATGACTATAATCAGGGCAGATGAAAGGTCCAAGGAATCGTCTGAATTACAATTACAGAGACAGGAGCCAATACTATCAATCGACAATGGCGTAACATATTTTATATTATGAAATTTATGACGAATATTATAGCGATCATCGGATAAGTCTCAGTGCATTCCGAATTCCAATCTATCAGATATTATAACGGCGTACAATTTTAATAAAACAATTGTTTTACAAGCTTTTTGCCATCAAACAATCCAAAAATCGCTAATCATTTCACTTAGATATCAATTGCCGATACTAAATTAAATGTCATCAAGCTAACAGATGAAAAAAATGTTATTATAAAGTATATTTTTTTATAATAATTAACTATGCCTTTAGCGTAAATATTTACAGTGACAATAAGTAATACAAATAAATTAAAACATATATTACAAAATATTTACCTGAAACATCTCTATTCTCTCCACTTTAGAGCACAACTTACAGACATCAAACTAGCCACCGAAACATCAATAAACCGGTTTAGCAGTCTACTAATAACTGTAACTGCTTATTAAATAGATACAATATAATCCAAGTTACACCCAAGAATATCTCACGATGTTTGCAGACCTTATCAATGAGATTTTTAATTAAATTACTCAACACTCAACAGAAACATGTAATTAAGTTCTGGTATTTAATAAAACAATCCTTGTCGAATTTCAAAAGTGTTCTGTTGATTGTTTGGATGAGGTGGGATTTCTGTGGTTGGTTTTTTAATTATCTTTAGATATGCCAATTAAAAATACATCGTAACTGAAATAGACTTGAAACTAAATCAAATGGAAGAAATTTGGACCAATATTTGTTACATATTTTTAAACGGTTTTATTTAGCTCACCCCGTTTGTTTGGGTCAAATTTAGTAATTGAAATTTAACCCTCTTCCCGTTAACCGATTGATCTGAAATTTGGTATACGCCTTTGATTCTGGTGACAATACAATTATCCATATTCAATATTATTGTGAATCCAAGATGGCCGCCGCTACAAGATGGCGGACAACTTAGTTTTTTTCAATCCCATCAATATTGGTATCAAATTAAAGGGCTTGTCAAGTAGAATTCAGTGCACTATACAAAATCAAAATCAAAGATGGCCACTGATACAAAATGGCGGATAATGTATTTTTCAATCCCATCAATATGGGCTTCGATCAAATATACACTAGATACAACATGAGCGCTTAGAAAATGGCACCAAAAAAGAGTGCTTTAAGCACTCTTTCGCCTTCAGTCACGCACCGACCGTTGCTTCTAAAACGTCGTAGAACTTAAGACAATATTATGTGAAAAGCTACTTTAAGCTCCAGGAATAAGGTGGAATTTGTGTTAATATATTTGGAATATGTGATCTTTTTGTTTACTTTTTTTCATGTCATGCATCGGTGCCACTTTTTAACAGAACTTTTACAGGCAACTGTGTATCTAGTGTATATTTGATCGAAGAATATGGGTATCAAAATAAAGGGCTTGGTAAGCATAATACAGTATACTATACAAAATTACAATATGAATCTCCCACCCAAGTCAAGAACTCTACGAATTGAATAGAATGAGAAATAAAAACCTAAAAACTGAAAAAAAAAATTATTTTAAGTTAAACGGTTTTATATTGCAGATAAATGTACTAAAAGCTAAAAAATAATTTTAAACATATGCATTGATTAAACTAAAATAAAATCGTGGGGCACGTCCAATATTTAAAGTGGTTAAAATTCATTTAAAGTGGACGTGCCCCACGATTTTATTTTAGTTTAATCAATGCATATGTTTAAAATTATTTTTTAGCTTTTAGTACATTTATCTGCAATATAAAACCGTTTAACTTATTATTTTTTTATTTTATTGATATATTCTTTTAAACACTTTATGATAATTTTACGATCACTGGATTACTACTAAATAGAATCCACACAAAAAAACCACGTCGTGGACCGCGTAGGTGGAGAGATGACAGATCATTTCAACAACAATCGGCAAGAGAAAGCCTTGGATAGAGATGAATGGAAGAAGGAAAGGCAAGGCTTTGCCCTGCAAAAAAATGAGTACCCCTTAGAACCTCTCACTCCTTTTTTACCATCTTACACCTTAAAAACTTAATTTTTATTCAAAAATAACTTTCGTATCAGGTTTATTTGGGTTTATTCGAGTGTTTTTTATGCCACCAAAAGATTACAGACAATAGCATTTCTAGCAATGCAACAGGCGTCGAATGGGCCGTAACAAAGACTTCCTCCATAAATGCTCGTAAGCATTACATCAAGTAACCGCAGATGATTTAGTCGCCGATATTACGTGCCTGTGCGTTATGCCGAGTTATATCACTGAATTTTGTGTGGGGCCGTTGAACCTTTACAAATATTACAGTAATCGAAACTTGTCTGTAATTTCAAAGTATAAGAAATTTAAAATATTTTACTTCTTCTACAGCAGATCTGAAACCTTATTTGCAAAATAAATATAAAGGATCATTAGATTTAAAAATTATACCGGAATCATCGGCACTCCATGAATGTCAGATACTAATTAACTACCATTGTTACCTAAAATTACCAGATTTAGAACTGTCAAATTGTAATAAAAGGGGGCACTGGGCTTAACATGAAATAAAAATATGAAAAATATTAATATATTTTACGAAGATTTCACCAACGTCTGCGCAGCGTTAACAGCGTATCGTTTCGGTCTACGGGAATTTCGCCGGGAAACGTTGCTAATAACTTTACTCCTTCAACAAAAAAGAAAATATCATATATTACATATTTTCCTCGTATTAACACATCCCATAACAAAGTCGTAAGTTGAATGCATGCCACTAGACAACCGCGACGTCAAATTCGCGTTTCAGACACTGGAGAATCGCCAACACTCTTAAAACGCCAGTGGGATTAATAATTCACAGTATGACAAAAGCAATTCACACACACAAAATCATTTCAAACCAAATCAATTGAAAAGAATTAACTCTTCGTGCCAAGATACGCATCCTTAACAATTTGAGTGCGATTATGTGGCGAAGATACCAGCGTATAATAGTTATATTGTGCTGAGCGATCAATCATCGATCACGCATGCTTTCACCCGCTCCAAGATATTAACTCTCAAGGCTACGCTACTGTGATGAAAGAACCGCGATTTATTCAATTGTTTTCAAAGATCGTGGAACATCCTTAATTATAGCAATTTGTCTATGCCAATCTGTACGAATGATATGGGACTAGCGGCCCAGCCCGGCTTCGCTCAGGTGTTTGATACTTTTTGCTGTGAACCGAATTGTGTATCTAAATCAATTTTGAATCTACTTGAAACCACACAGAAAAATCAAATAAGTCTCTTTTCGTATTTTTAGCCCGTCTAGTCTTCTTGGCATAGTTATATTAACCGGCAAGGGATTATTACCTTTGTGGATATCTTTCCGATAACACTTTCCATATTTCTTTTCGTTCTTTTGCTGTACCAGTCTTAAAACATGCAGTGCGAAAACTTTTTTTTCGCATTATCTACCACATGATTTTCAGTCTATCTACATCAATGACATTACCATTCTCAAAATATGACTTCTTATTGTTTATATTGCTATACCTTGTTACTAAATCATCAGCCTAATCATTATTGTTGTAAATGATGACGTATTGAAATATCACCGGATATGACACACATGATATATGGATAGGCAATGACAGCTCGCATTGTAGTTCGCATGTAATCTTCTTAAAAACGAAAGCAGCATCCGGTGCCTTTAATTGTTCACAATCACTACAAATAATTGATGACAAGGTCACGTTTCTCTAAAACATTTAACTTGCGTCCGCAGTGTACAACTACAATCTTAGTATACAATTGGTAAACTAATTCATTTTTAGGCGACTTCAAAAAAAGGAGGAGGTTCTTAATTCGACTGTATGTTCTGTTTTTTTTAAATAAAAAAATCACCAAGTAACCAGTATTAATACAAAATATAGGCCTTCCCCAAAGATCTCCACGTCGACCTGTTGGGAACGGCCTGCATACGACTTGGATACAGGCCAAGATCAATCGATCGATCTCGATCCTTGAGGGAGACCTATGTTAAGCAGTGGACTTCCTGCGGCGGAGAGATGATGATGATAAATACAAAATATGTAAAATTATTTTTAACAGTTAAACTAGCCATGCTACTCCATGAAGTAAAATAAAAAAAGTATGGAGTGAAACATTTGGTCATTTATCATATTTTATAAACAATTTAGTAACTTCATGTTCAAAGACAATTGTAACTTGTGAAGATAATTAAATAAATCTGATTCCAGGTGTGTGTGATGGAGCTCGCAGAACTGCGCAGCGTCGAAAGGTAATCCTACTTATATTACCCTAAGTACCTTACAAACAAGCACTTGTCCAATTTATATTTCGTACTTAGTATTTTCTCTATTTTTTTTCTTAGTCGAATACCCAAACAATAATTTGTCATCATTGTGGCTAAGCCGGTGTTAGGGTAAAGCGCGATTCGGCGACAGCTCTAGGGCGCCAGTGCAAAAGGGCACCGAATATCAGAATTTACTATACCTATACCTAGTGTATTATCTAAGATTTACTATCTTTCACGTGGATTTGGATAGTACTTACAGGGCGCCGTAGAAGTCTCCCGCATGGCGTCATTAATCCTACATCCGCTACAAGTAGTCATTTCAAGAAGCCATTACACATCTAGAAGCCCAACATCATATTCAACTAACCTCGAAAATTTTCCAGGACCCAGCTCGCAACCCGCCACTTTACGAACCGGCTCCGAGCGCGGAGAGTCTGCAAGCAATCGCCGAGGCCATGGGCGCTGCTGGCTTCGAACACTACACTGAAGGAAGACCCCTGGTCAAGCGGCTCATACCTGCTGATAGTCAGCCTGATCTTGACGTTGTGGAGCATCAAGGTGAGGGGAGTAGCCACAATGTTTTACAGGATACGAAAGAAGTGATAACTAGACCCTTGGTGATCAGGAGACCCGTAGACTCGTTTGCTCAGTTGGTTAGATGCCGACTGTGAAACAAGAGGCCGCGGGTTCGATCACCGCCCCGACACAAACATTTGTGTGATCCACAGGTATTTGTTTCGGATGTGGTTGTATGTGAAACCGAAAAGTCTCTCGCAGTTCCTGATACCCACGAAACAAGACTCGATCTCATCGATCTCGATCTCGTGTGGGTTCAGGACTATGTACGTGACTGTTCGGTTTATTTATTTATTTACGGTCTTACTAATAAACATTTATGCATCGTGTATAACAGCGTTATAGCGAAATCATTACTAATAAACGATGTATAGGGATTTTTAACTTATACGCCCGTTATATCAGTTGTATAAGTGTATGCCATTTTATACAATCCTTATGCAGTCGGTTGACCTTGTTTAGAGTGTATAAATATAGCCTACAAATTATAAATTATTGTCAGGTCTCATCTCGCGACGTATTAAGATTTAGTGTTAAATATGGATTTATGCATTATTTCGACTATTTTGATATACTTGAGGTGGACGATGAGGAGCGGCAATCCTAAAGATCCCGTTTCTCTGGAAGAAGATGAATTTAGAGGTATATACAGATTTACTAAAAGGTATGTCAAAGAAGTGGTGGACTTGATCCGAGAAGATAAAGAACCGACAAAGAAGGGTAGTGGCTTCTTTGAGGAGCTTCAAGTTTGTACAACTCTCAGGGTATAGGCGCGGCAAGAAAAAAGACGCGACTACCAACATGTTCACGATGGTCGCGGTTTCGAATCCCAGGGCACACTTCTGACTTTTCCGAGTCATGTGTGTATTGATAGTCAATCACCACGCACTAAAAGGGTAAAGAAAAACATCGTGAGGAAACCTGCATACCATAGCGATTTATAAAAAAATCTATGGTATGTAAGTCCACCAACCCACACTAGGCCAGCGTGGTGAAATAAATGGCCTAACCACTCTCAATCATACTGACGATTGTTGACGAGGCCCGTGCCCTGCAGTTGGACGTATATGGGCTGATACAGAAGACGTACAAGACGATGCAGCTGACATACATGGCATGAGCCAACAATCAATCACTATTGTTTTTCGCCGCGTTGCCATCGCCTTAGCAAGTAAAGCAGCGCAATTTATCTATATACCACGAACACTCGAGGAAGAAGAAGTGAAGGCTAGATTCCTTAGTATTTGTGGGTTTGGACATGTGATAGGTGCAATTGCACACGTATTAAAATGTAAAAAGTTGGCGGAGACAATGCCCAGTATTAGACGATCTGACAACGCTTCCAACAGGTCATTGTGGAGATCCTTGGGGGTGGCCTATGTTCAGCAGTGGACTTCTGTGGCTGATATGATGATGATGATGATTTAGAGAATCACGTATGCGATAGATATTCGGCAATGGACACTTCCATAGACGCTTACTCGGAAATGCTGGTTATGGGCTAAGTAGCTATTTGTTTGCACCTGTACAAAATCAATAATAAAATGCATACGAATTAAATATACGAAAAACAACGGTTTGTTTTTAACTTTTTACATTTCTTGCGCAAAATGACAGTTGACGTTTCAATGCGCGTTCAAAACGTGTTCTCTATTTTTCGAGGACAATTTATAGAATGGGAAATAATAAATAAACAATTTTGAAACCTGTATTTTTTAAACTGAAAATATTTTTTGATAAAAAGGAATTGTCGTTGCGCTATTTCTCAAGCCATGGGTAAATAAAATCATGTAAATATAAAAATAAAATCAAAAATAAATAAATGGTGTATTCAACATTTTAAGGTTTCGGAACGGTTGCCAAAATGTTACCAGCAGTTTGTGTCATAACAAATAAATAGTTATACAAGGCTTATACACTGTTTATTAGTAAAGTATTGTATAAGTAGTTATTCACACCCTATCTATTGAATAAGTATATAAACGTTAAACAATTGTATAATATATTTTTATTAGTAAGACTGTTATAATATAAAAAAATCCGTCGTATCTACCCGATGAAACCAAGATCCCCCCATTGCGCACTTACAAAATTCATTTGATATTTTAACAGTGTAATGCTGTTGGTAGAACATGAAGGAAATGATAAGCTATGGCAGTAAAATATGTAATTTATTGTTTCAGGAGTAATAGGCAAGGCGGGCGTAGACTTCCCGGCATACCCGAACATCCCAAATACTGGATTTAATTGCAAGAACGTGCCGACTGGATACTACGCCGACTTGGAAACCGACTGCCAGGTATGTAATATATTTTTTATACTACACTACATATTTGTATCAAAAATCAATGATAACTACCGTCTATGTTAACCATCAATACCTGTCACTGGCGTTAGATATTTGAGAGGCATTAAAACGATTTGTTGACTGACTAAATCATTTCAGTAACCTTCTTACCAAACAGGACAATCCCAAAAATCCCATTGACCGAAAATGCAACAATATTTTTTACAATTATTATATCATTAACATATCCTATTCCAATTCCAGGTATTCCACATATGCGACACGTCGCGCAAAATCTCATTCCTGTGTCCAAACGGGACCATCTTCAGCCAGTCCCACCTCATTTGCGACTGGTGGTTCAAGGTGGACTGCGCCTCCGCTCCCGCGCTCTACGAGTCCAGCGCCGAGTACTACTCCAACGAGCAGAAGAAGTCGCAGAAGATCAGCCACAGCTTGTCCAAGAGCCACGACTTGCAGATTATCGGCGACAGCAACGTTCGAGCCGAGTCTAGGAGATCCTCAGTTAATGTTCCTACCACTACGGAAAAGCTGCAGAAGCATAGGCAAAGGCTGCAGACTGAAACGCCGTTTAATATCGGCACAGCTAGGAGCTATCATACACTGTTCGATTTCCAACCAACGCAGAGGTCTCAAGCTACAACTGCTTTTGAGAAGAGGAGGCGGAATCTCGTCCAGTTGATAACCAACAACTTCGCACTGCCAAAATCTACTGCTCCAACGTACAGCGAAACTTCAAGAACCACACCCATTGATTACAATTTCAAGGAGATGCAGGTCGCTGCTGAAACGGCGTCCTTTGCTAATAACAACAACAGACAATTTCTGCAAGATTTCCACAACAAGAATTACAGGCCTTATCCCGTTTACACGCCTAACACACCCAAACCTAAGCCAAAATTCACTCCCAATTTGACCACACTGTATGACATTCGCGAAAAACATATAACTGAAGAAATACCAGAGACAACTAAGCGCCCAACACTGGTGCCGTATACCAAAAGCTACACAAGTTATGAAAACCGCGAGCCCTACACAAGACCCGGCGTTTCTCTACTTAAAGGATTCTTAGAAAGAGAAAAGAACAAGACAGTTACTCCTACTACAGAAACTCTACCAGTAGTGACTGAAAGAAATGATAAATACGAGAACAAGATTAACAAAGTTGTCATCGAGACTAAGAACACATTTGAATCAGCTACGAAAATACCAACCACCAGGCCAGGCCGTGGATTTACCAACGAAGTAACAACGGCAAACAAAACAGATATTTATACAAGCACTAAACAAGTAACTGCTCCAGCTATTGAAGTATCGTACAAAGAACGACGCGAACGATTGATGCGCAAATTAAATTTGGATGTTTATGGGCCTACAGAGACCACTACTCCCACTATTGCTACTGAAAAATTCTATGGCGATCAGACAAATAGACCAGGACTAATTATACCGCCATCTTTAACACCTAAAACCCTTCACAGTTTAGCTATTTACTACGCAACAGCGTTGGATAATTTATCCACTACTCCACCACCCGCGGAAGGAGAGGCGACCACTACTTTGGATGACTATGAATTAACGGAACAAGGTTTGCCAGGTCTGTTCAGCCAGAAAACAATAAACAAATACAGCAATTTATTCGGTCATGGCACAAGTACAGATCAGGCGGAATTAATTGAAGAGATGAAAGCGGAACTCAACGGAACATTCAATGATTTATCGGAAGATTTGACAGTACAGCAAAGCCAGAATCCTTTGGCCACCTCCCCGCAAATAAGAGAACTAGCTCAGGTCTTCACCCATGCCTTATCAGCTTACCTTCAAGACCCCGTTCAATTCAGAAAGGTTTTGTCCGATATCAGACCCACACATCCATCTTTCGGAGACATGTTGAGCACAACCGAAGAATCGGTCAATACTGAACCAACAACGACAATCAACGAGGAAGATGACGAGATACTAGGATTTTCTGATGATAATAAATTAAAGGCACTTCGAAACTCTTTAAGGGAACCCAAAGCCTTGGGTATAGCAACAAGCTTCCCTGTAACGGAAGAAACAAAAACAACAGTAAAACCTGAATTCGTGGAGACTACTTATCGCACCACAACACCAAGAAATCCATTCAGATGTTGCGGAAGAATATCTGCGTCATACACTACTACTTCTCGTCCTCTTGTTGCATCAACCACAGCGGCATACACTTACACGGCTGCAGCAACCATAAACAATCTAGCTGAGAACATCACAGAATCAGCAAACGATTACTCTATTCCTAAATATGGTGGTTTCCAAAACAATGCTCTAGTCGATCCAGTTTACGGCAAAACAGTTAATTTGTCGGATGCTAAACCTCTTAGCCAATACGTAGAGGTGACAAACTTGCCAACAGCTTGGGGTGTCGACGTAACTGGATCCACGCCTATTCCTTCAACTATTCACGATTTCGAAAGTAAGAGAATTAGAACAAGCACAATTATACCGACTACCACACAAATTTACTTCACAGAAACTGATAGCATTGAGTTGGAAAATGAAGAAGAATTACAGAGAGCTCACAGCCAATCGTTCGTTGGACCCCAAGGCTCTCGTCAAGGAAAGCAGCTAAATTTAGTCGAAGACTCAAAGGCTATCAAGAAACCATCAGAGGATTTGGAAGCTCCAACGATATCCGACATTGAATCAATTACCATCCAAACAACAACACCGCCACCGACAACATTCAAATTCGAAGAAGCCGACGCTTTAACAACGACATCAATCAGAAATATATTCACTTCACCAGATAGCGACAAAACAACGTACCAACAATGGACGAGCAGCTTTGATAATTGGCAGAGCACAGTCGTTGATCCACTTACTTTAAACGACAACCTGAGTCCAACAGGGCCAGAAACACAAACAACAGGAGACGCATATATAACTAGCACTGCTTCAACGATCACAGATACCCCTATAACTACGGAACAAACCGCATCTTCAACAATAAATGTCGAAATTACTACTGATTTCAAAAACAGTGACAGAATAGGCAGATTACTCAGAGATTCATCTACAGAACCAGCTCAGGAATTTACCACGATAGCCGATTCTGTTGTTGAGAAAGCTAAAGAAATAATGGGTGGGATGAACGCGACAACGACGCAGAAACTAATGAATGTAATGAAGAAGACAAAATCAAAAACAGTGAAAAGACTTATACTTCTACTGATACAAACATGCGACGACGATCACAATTCGACAGCGGAAGCGTCAAAGAAAGCCCTTTTAGAAGCTCTAATGGCAGTCTCACAAAAAGACATGGAAGATATTGCAAAAGAAGAGATGACTGAAGCCCCAACGACTGAGCCCGACCAAGAAGATAGATCGGACATTAGAAGAATGGATAGGGAAGAAACAAGGCCAAGACAATTCGAAAGGCGAGGGAAAAGTTTAAATTTCGATCCTAGTGCTATAAACTCCCTTTCAAACCCAACCACAGAAGATAGTAGAAGAAGTGAAGATTTAGAGACAGTAAGCACAACTTTGAGCCCTAGAACGACAACTGGTCGTAGAGGACTCAGAAAGTATAAAACAACACCAGAAGTGAGGGTTACCAAAATCCCTCTATTTGAAGGTCCTACTGCAGAAGCCAGGGTTGCCTCTGGATCTGACTTAAAAACAGCTTCTGATACAAGAGCTTTAGAATTACTACGATCGCTTTACACAATCGCGGCGAGATGGGGTTGAAAAATACCCTAAGGGATGAGAGCTTTCCTCGTATTTAGGGGTTGATTTAGTATTTCAAATTCCAAAATTAATTTTCAAACCCTAAGTATTATAAATGTGATTGTAGATAAAATGTAATTTTGTACATGATAATGACAGAAATGCGTTGATTGCCTGATGTTACATAAACCATACGGGCAGCACTTTGAGTTTAAGGTATGTCAAATTAATTATATTAAACGATATTACAACACACAAGGTCACTGATAACTAAAAACAATTGGACACATACATACCATCAAAAAATAAACCTCTGCCATAAAAAATAATTAGCACTCAAATTTATGTGTTATTTAAATATGAATACTAAGATTTCTATTGTAAAATAATACGTATTTTTTGCACTTAGCTTTATTATTTTTTAACCATTGATAGAAAATATATCATGGTATAATTGAGGCTAAAATTCCAAAAGAAATCAAATTGTATTTTTTTAAAAATGCGCCTTTCTTTTTCAACATTCCAATCAAATAAATTGTTAACTTATGTTGGTTAATGTAACATCACCTAGAACATCAATTAGTTAATTTATTGTGGTTATTATTTTAATTAAGATTATAGACTTACTGATAGTATTGTATTTATAGACTAATGAGATGTATTTCCTATGTTAAGCCTAGTTTTATGATACAACTGAGTTACCTACTTTATGTACGCGTTATTTTAAGCTATTGTTATACACTGCCACAATTTCTTGTAAAATATTTGTACGCAATTAGTTGTATTTATAAGGATTATTTTTATAGTAAAGTTTTCTATAAAAATATGAGTTTTTTTTTATTTCGGCCCATAGAGCATATTATGTCAACTTTTTAAATAAATGGCGTCATTTGATTTTTTGTGGCTTTTTTCAAACTATAGTTTAATTAATCAATCAAATTTAAAATACCATCAAGCCAAATAATATTAATTCAACATAATATATATTTGGTAGTACCTTTGTAACTGAAAAATATTATCTGTCGTGATTTTAGTATAAATCAGACCAATGTAGGTAACCTGGGATCACCTGAAAATTTTATTTATTTAATAATAATACCAAGATCTATTTCACTGAATCTAAAGTTAACCCTTACGACACCAATAAGTTCATTACACTACAACAAATAATACCACTACATTTATGGACATTGTATTTTAGTAAATAATAAAACTAACTACCATTTATACAAGTTTATTGTCTACAATCAACGTGACACCCCTTGTTTCTGCTGTTTAAACTTGGTGACATACTTCTCGACCTCCTGGTCGGTGACCTTGTGGCCTGGCTTGAAGTAGCTCTTGAGTTTCCTCTTCTTTTTCATCATGATCTTGGAGGCTGCGAGGGCGCCGCGATGCTGGAGAGACTCAAAACGCTCGCGCAGGAGGTTGGCTGGAAATGTTGAATTGATTTGAAATTAATTAATTGCAATAATAGACACATGTCCCATCCATTTGAACTCCTACTTGATATATTATTTCATGTTTTTATTAGCTGTACAATTAAAGATTATTGCTTGGTTTGGTTATTTTTTTTAGTTCTGGAGTTACTTGAATACTTACATAAAAATATCATGACTGTTTACATATTAACTTGATTTGTTATTAAGAGCGTTTATACCCTTAGCGCGCTTTTTGGCTAAAAAAAACAGGACTTTTCAAATGAGTTAATAGGCACCAATAAACAATTTCAAGGAAAAATAATTAGTACTAATTTTAGAAAAAGTTGTCATCTAGGGATTTTGGTGGAAAAAATTATAGATTGATGGATAATTTGTGAGTACTATAAGGATTACTGAACACTAGTTTCGTTATTTAGGCTTTAAGTGGCAATTTAGAAGCTTAAGATATCCGAAATCACTAAATATAAGATAAAAATAAAAATATTATCCGACTAATAAGACCCTTATGGAGGGATTTTACTGAGAAAAATAACCTTTTTATGTTTAATTCCAGAAAAATAAAAATTTAAACAATGCGAAATTATTCAGAAACTCTCGTCAAGAACATATTTTTTTTCACCAACTTATCGTACATAATTTTTTATAGTAATTGCATATTATAATAGAAGAACATCTTATCAATAAATTGCCATTTTTATATTTCAATAAAATAAGTTTTCATGTTTTCTACATATATTTTAAAAACCACTATAAAACACGCTGTCCGCCGTGCATCAAATCAGACCGCCGCAAGGCCTTCTAGAGGAAGGACGTCTCGCTCGTCGCTCCGGCCTGGCTGCAGTCAATTTTTGCCGTGCGTCGTAAAAATAGCCACGCGCGGACTGCGATTGCCTCATCTTAGTACTTTGCTAGTAAAACATATTTTTTTCTTTTTATTACCTACAATGATTTTGTAGTGAGTATAAATATTATGTTTCAGATAATATAATGGGATGTAATTCCGAGGCTAAATTATGTTATGTATTGTAATATAAAATTAAATATATTTCGTAATTGTAAGGGGTTGTAAGGCCCCTAACTCTATTCATGTGTTCGAACACGAAATGATTAATAAACGTCCGTAGTGTCTACTGATTGAACACTGATTTGAATGCAACTTAACAATGTAATAATAACGAAAATATGATTAGTATCTAAATTTGTATTGTTCATTGCTTTCACAGTAATATTTGTCTACTTATAATGCAAACTGGTGGTAGGTCTCTCATATGTGAGAGGCCATCTGGGTAGGTACCACCGCAACGTCTATTTCTCCCGTGAAACAACACTGCTTAAATGCACTGTTGTGTTTCGGATTGAAGGACATTGTAGCCAGAGCAACTACTGGACATATTGAGACTTAACATCTTAGGTCTCAGGATGGCGAGCGCAGTGGAATGTTGCTACTGTTTATGAGCGGTCGTATCGCTTACCATCAGGCGAAAGGCTTGCTCGTCTCGCCATTCAATGCAATAAAAAAAAAATAAAAATAAAAATATGATATAATATTACCAATATACCGGTTATCTCAAGACTGCTACCGAAAACAAAGCCGGGTGGTAGTTTTAGTGACTACAAACACAACGCAACTAAAAATTTCGCATAGAAACGCGATAATTGTGGCGATCCTCCACATTACACACACTTCAGACAGCACACCACATTCATTCACACATATTTCTATATTGGATAAATAACGGCACACCAGCTGACCGCCGGCGCTCAGGTAGCTGTGACGTCACCAGACCCGCGCCGGCGCCGCCATTTGCCGTGTCGCAGCCCCAGTCGGCTTTTGCTCGATGCGCGCTTCACACGGTCCCTACCGCTTTCGCTACCGCCTTGCTTACCGTGCGCCTTTGCATATTATCGTACTTTATTTGCTGTGTATAAACTGTCGCTTTCCTCTCCTTCTTAGTTTTTAGTGGACTGATTTAGTGTGTAGTGTTAAGACTCCTTTCAGTATTAGTGTAGTGTGTAAGACTTTAAGATAGTGACTTTGTACTGTTCATTTCGTGTGACTTTTGTGTACCACAATAAACCTTGTGTACGCATTGTGTGGGACGTTTTATTTTCGCCACGTTCCTGCATAGGCTCTGCCTACCTCACACGCCGGCATCGACACGTAGTAGTGTCGATCACACACTACCCGCGTATCCGATACACCGCGATACGCTCGCCTACACCGCATCTACATCTACCACATTGGTGACCCCTGGAGAACACCATAATGAGCGACAGCAGCAGTGATTCCGTACAAACCGCTGAGTCACGTAATGGTGACACTCGCCCAAGCATGACACGGCGAACACGGCGATTTCGGGTGTGCTCGGAACAACCGACAATGACGTCAGAGGTCCAACGGCTGAATTTAAAGGTACCGGCTTTTTCATCGGACGAACCGGAACTTTGTTTCGCGCTACTCGAAACCCAATTTATCCTCTTCGGCATTACTGACGATAAAATGAAATATTCAACCGTCCTCACAAACTTGAGCATAGCGGATGCTAAAATCATCAAGGACGTCATCATTTCGCCCCCAACCATGTACAAATATGACAGAATTAAAAGCGAACTCATCAGGCGACTTATCGCTTCGAATGAAAAGAAGCTACGGCAGCTCCTTTCCCAGGAACAGCTTGGGAACAGAAAGCCGTCTCAATTTCTGCGCCATCTCAAGGACTTAGCTGGATCCAGCGTTCCAGAGAATTTTCTGCGCACCATCTGGAGCAACCAACTGCCACGTGACATCCAGACTTTGTTGGCCTCACAACCAACCCACTTACTGGATCAACTGGCAGATCTCGCCGACCGCGTGCAAGAAATAGCAGCACCTGCTCACGTCGCGGCCGCTACAACTACCCACGCGTGTTCCTGCGGCAACTCTTCGGATGACATCACTACGCTCCGAAAAATGGTGCAACGTCTCCAAGACAAGATCGTTGAGCAAACACGCGTGGCTAGGCGTCATCCTACGACGGATCATCTCAGACCACAGTGCCGGCGATCATCGTCACCCTCTTCGTTCCGGATTAAAACACGGTCCCAATTTAGTTACCGTCGATACCCTACATGCTGGTATCATACTAATTTCGGAGCTAATGCCCGCAGATGCCACAAGCCCTGCGATTTTAAAGCAGCAGCAAAACTTCGCGGGCAATCACCAGTGAGGATGGACGATTGCCTTTCCTCAGCAGGTCTCTTCGTTTCTCACCACAGCACGAAGACGCAACCTACTCTGGACAACCAGGTGCGACCAACAAAAAAGGCAAAAGCACTAAGGCCAAGAGCATCTCAAGAAACGGAACAAATTGCGGCTTACCACGAAAAAAGTAATAGCTTCAAATTAAAACCCACTCCGTTCCGAACCGAGTATGCCATCCAGCAAGCGTCTAGATATCCGCAGTCGAACGCCGACATTATTTTAAGGCCTATCCTGAAATCAGGGCAAGACGGGACGATTGGTTCCGTCAATCAAACTGACGCCAAACCAAAGACAGTTAAGTTCTGTGCTTTCGCCACTGTTCAAATGATTTAATTTTTTTTGTGTATGTTTACTATAACAATTTTTTTTTAATATCTGAATGTATGCTGTCTGATGGATTCAATTTACTCCCACCAGAAGTGTTTTTAGTTTTTTTTTATCGCCCTTGACGGTCTCTGGGGGGGAGTGATGTGGCGATCCTCCACATTACACACACTTCAGACAGCACACCACATTCATTCACACATATTTCTATATTGGATAAATAACGGCACACCAGCTGACCGCCGGCGCTCAGGTAGCTGTGACGTCACCAGACCCGCGCCGGCGCCGCCATTTGCCGTGTCGCAGCCCCAGTCGGCTTTTGCTCGATGCGCGCTTCACACGGTCCCTACCGCTTTCGCTACCGCCTTGCTTACCGTGCGCCTTTGCATATTATCGTACTTTATTTGCTGTGTATAAACTGTCGCTTTCCTCTCCTTCTTAGTTTTTAGTGGACTGATTTAGTGTGTAGTGTTAAGACTCCTTTTAGTATTAGTGTAGTGTGTAAGACTTTAAGATAGTGACTTTGTACTGTTCATTTCGTGTGACTTTTGTGTACCACAATAAACCTTGTGTACGCATTGTGTGGGACGTTTTATTTTCGCCACGTTCCTGCATAGGCTCTGCCTACCTCACACGCCGGCATCGACACGTAGTGGTGTCGATCACACACTACCCGCGTATCCGATACACCGCGATACGCTCGCCTACACCGCATCTACATCTACCACAAATTATTTTTTATGATTTTTAAACATCGTCATTTTTGGGTGGTAGATCCATAGTTTTTGCTAAAGTAAAAATTTAAACACTTTTATACCTTAGATTAGTTATAAATAAAAGGGTATACACTATTATTTTAGGAAAAACTGTATTTACCACCCAAATATGGCCATAGGAAAAAAATAACAAAAAAAAATTGTCGCTTTTTTTGCAACTTTTTCTGTTGCATTGTGTCTGAAGTAGCTTAAACTACCACCCGGCTTCGTTTTCGGTAGCAGTCTTGATATACCCTGTATAAATCATAAGTTACATTTCAATTCAATGTTAGAATTTTGAAGCGCACGGATCAAAGTTGGCTGCGCTGACTGTATAGCGAGGCGACGCGGCAGCTCTACGCACACAGCTTTGGTCGCTTATGTGTGCGTGAAATTAAGGAAGAAATACCTATAGTTGACTTTGCGCGCAAGGTGTAAACGCTCTTAAGCTTCAATGATTTCGATCCAGAACGTATTCATCCCAACAACGTTTTTTTACTGGTGGTAGGACCACTGCAATGTCTATTTCTCCCACAAAACAGCAGTGTAAATGCACTGTTGTGTTTTGGTTCGAAGGATATTATACTGAAATACTACAGACTAACAATGGACATATTGAGACTTAACATCTTTTGTCTCAGGATGGCGAGCGCAGTGGAATGTCGCTACTGCTTATGAGCAGTCGTATGGCTTACCATCAGGCGAACGACTAGCTCATCTCGCCAATCATTGCAATACAAAAAAAATATAACCCATGTAGAACCAGTACTCACTCTTAGGGTTGACATGCAACAGGTCCCCACTAAGTACTTCAGGTTCGACGAGGTCAGGTTCCCTGACGGGCGGCTTGTGTCTGTTGAGCGCGGGCGCGGCGACCGCCTCGTGCTGTGCCACCTTCACAGCTCGCTTCACACGAGACTGTTGCTGTCGCTTCTCATTGTCAGATATAGATGACTGGAGTTTACGAAGCCTGTAAAGAATGTAGTGGGGGATGCATTGAGTTCATTTTTTTAAGTTTATTGTCCATTTAAAAGTATTACAGAAAAAAGAGACGAGAAAAAATATTACAAAAGGATTCATTACTATTTAGTTTTGGGGGAGGCCTATGTTCAGCAGTGAACTTCCTGTGGCTGATATGATGATGAGGATATAATTACCCCTATAGAGTTTAAATTATAATTAATATTTAAACTCTCTATATTGACACGGAGGCTCCGTGTCGCAATTGGTTAGAAGCCGACTGCGAAACGAGTGGCCGCGGGTTCGATCCCCGCACCGAAACAAATATAAATAAAATAAATAAATAAATAACACCCAACAGTCACATACATAGTCCTGACCCCACACTAAGATCGAGTCTTGTGTCGTGGGTATCAGGAACTACGAGAGACTTTTCGGTCTCACAAACACCCAGACCCGGAAGAAATATTTGTGGGCCGCACAAACATTTCTCTCGGTGCGGGGATCGAACCCGCGGCCTCGCGTTTCACAGGCGGCGTCTAACCAACTGCGCCACGAAATACCTATAGTTATACCTATAGTTCATACAAATATGTATGAACTATAGGTATTTGTGCCGGGTATGAATGTGGGACCGAAAGTCTCTCGTAGTTAATAATACCCACGACACAAGACTCGATCTTAGTGTCGGGTCAGGACTACGTATGTGACTGTTGAGAGTTATTTATTATTGATTAATAATAAAACACTCACCTATAAATATCAGTGATCTTCTTCTTATCAATCTTCTCCCGTTTGAGTCTTTCCCTCTCTTCGATCCTCTCGCGTTGTTTCCTGCGCGCCTTGTGATCTTTCTTTTTGTTCTTGACGGGTGGGTTGATTGCCTTGTACTCGTTGTCTGTGGACTCCTCGGGATCATCCACGGGGTTGTGAGGCTTGGGCAGGCCTTCGCTCATCTCCTCTTGCCATTGGTTCTGGAAGTACGAAAAAATAATTTAATAAATAATAATAAATACCACCCAACAGTCACATCCGTAGTCCTGACCCCACACTAAAATCGAATCATGTCCAATATCCAACAGTCAGAACTACGAATGTGGCTAAGATACCAAGATTAGTGTGGGGCTAGGATGTTTCCTAGCCCCACAGTCTTGTGTTTTCACAAGACTCTACCTAGAGTCTTGTATCGTGGGTATCAAGAACTACGAGAGACTTTTAGGTCTCACAAACACCCAGACCCAAAAGAAATATTTGTGGGCCGCACAAACATTCATTTGTATTTGTAATAAAATAAAACAATTGTATGTCTCAGGATGGCGAGCGCATTGGAATGCCAAGCATTGCTTTGTAATTCATGGTGCTGCTGTTATGGTTTTGTTCATGAGCGGTCATATCACTCACCATCAGACAAATGGTATGCTCATTATTTGCAATAAAAAAGTACACTGAGTACTGACCTCTTTCTGCTGTGCCGTAACTTTCT
The DNA here is from genome assembly GCA_009982885.2 of Hyles vespertilio. Lineage (NCBI taxonomy): Eukaryota > Metazoa > Arthropoda > Insecta > Lepidoptera > Sphingidae > Hyles > Hyles vespertilio. Next base: position 16,195,756 of record CM042810.1, read on the forward strand.
TGAACATTCTAGTGGTGACACGGTTGAGATGTTCTTCGCGTTTTATCATCTTCAATTCGTGTTGCACTACATCCTGAAGTAACTCTTGATGTTCCTGAAATAATAAAAGCAGTATAACATAAGACTATAATTATACTATTATAAATATCTTATTAGACAATATATAATATATATTGACTATATATTATATATTGTCTAATAAGATATTTTATTAATATATGATATACATGGTGATATTGACACATTGTACTTATTTTAACCCACAGGTTTCTCATCGCCCCAGGTCACATTTTACATAATTTGAAAAAAATATGAGAAGTTTTTTTGTCAAAAATTGTGTTTTTAGTTCTTACTATTTTTGGGCATCCCATATAGATACGAGTTTTTTTACTTTTTTCTTAGCTGAACTTCAGTTCAATTCGGGAACTTTCTGATATGTAAGAAACTCGGTATCTATAGGGGTTGATCAATAGCCTTGAAATCTAAAATTGCGATTTTTGACAGAACTATCAGGCAGTTTTTGTTCAAACTTGGTACAATGTTACCTGGGATGGTTAGGAGCATGTGGTTTGAATTAAATACCAGATGTCAATATCACGCTGTAGAATTAGAAAATATCTGACAGAACCATCATTAGTTGCTTAGAAGTGTGTCATGTCGTGGTGGTGAAATTTCGATGATATTTGAAAGGTCCAATAAAAGTTTTCATTTTCACTATTAAGGTAATTCATGAGATTTCTTTTATGGTTTAATACTATTTTAGATATGGTTTGATTGTTCACTTCTGATATGAGACTCCTCCAGATTTTTTTGGCATACTGATTGCACTTTTTATAAACTACACTACAACTTTTAGAGTAGACAGGCGATAATAAGTAAAAGAGAACTAAACACTAATTGCAAAACCTATTTCCTGTGTATTTAAATTAACTGATTTTTCAACTACCAATTTTCCTTCTTAAAAAATAGAATAAAAATATATGAACAAAACACATTACCTTGAATGTGGGGTTATAACTGACACCTGGATGCGGTGCCTCTACAGCGGCCCTGGTGACCACTGTCTTCGGGAGCGGAGGTTTGGGCCGCAGTCTCTGATCCGGCAGCACATTGTGAATCTTGGCCTCCTCTGATATAAACTCTTCATCCAGTAGTGATGGGACTTTCTTCGCTTCTGGCACTGGAAAGAATATTATTGTTATACATCTGTATTGTATGAAAAACTAATAGTGTGAGAGTGTGTGCTGGTTTGTCGGTAACAGGGACCGAAACCCATTCCACATTACGGTACCGGTATCGACGAATTTCGGTTACCTTTAAGATTTCGGTAACCGCTATGACGTATTATCAAGGTTACCCTTATATACTTGACTTGAATGCAAAAGAAAACGCGTTGTTGTTGCATAACAAATAAATATCATACTTGTCGTGTTGTTTACACAATATCGCTGGATTCGGATCATTTTTTTTTTGGTGTGTATTTCTGTTGAAAAAATAATGAAATGAGTAAGATAAGTGTGTGGTATAGTGCCATAATATTTAGTGAAGACACACGGCGGTATAACCACACGCAGGCACTGCCCGCGCTTTGAGTTATGAGGAACGGCGCATGAAACATAGAGGTAACCATTGATTTAAAAACTAAGGATAGGCCCTTCAGTACGTTGGGTACGTCAAAAAGACACCTGTGAACATCGCGCCATCTGTTAGATTTTTATGTAACTACGTAGTGTGCTAAAGGATCCGACCGTCGACGTAACTTGCACACATTTTAATTTGCAGTATAGGTAGTTTTAGTAGTATAATTTGCTACGGATTAAAAATATGTAAATCAAGTGGTAAATATGTCAAATAATTACACGGCATCAGTTCGACTACAGCTTAGGTCTACGCATTCCTAAATATGCGCCGCTACAAAGTACAAAGTTATGTCGTGCAGAATACATACGCCGAATGATTTGATGGCGGCCATGAAATTGTTTTTCAATAATGCTAAAATAAATGTTATATTGACTTTATTATATAATTTTTACTTATCGGTGATAAGAAATGTTATCTTTATTTTTTGTGAATGTTCGATCATATTTATTGCACCCACGCACGATACAATTAGGCATTTTTACGACGACTTACAGACCGGTGCGCTGTGACGTCACAACCGCTGCACTGGTGCTGCAGACCACTTTCGTGACAACAATTTTCTCGCTCTCCGCCCCGTCCATATATTTTACGTCAATGGAGGTAACCCTTATTTCGGTTACCGGTATGATACCGGTTAAATTCTAGGAATCTAATAAAATTGGCGTATAGGGTTACCTTTAAAAATACCGGTATTTTTTTTCGGTTGATACCAAAAAATACCGGTGTTTTCGTTACCGGTTTCGGTCCCTGGTTGGTAATAGATAAGATGCGGCTGCCAACATGTTCACAGGTGTCGCGGGTTCAATTCTCAGGAAGCACCTCTAACTTTTCATGTCAATTCATGTCAGTCATGTATGTATTGATAGTTAATAACCACGCAGTATATCGGTAAAGTAAAGACATCACAAGAAAACCTAAATACCATACAGATTTGTGCGTATTTCTAGAGTATGTTAAGTCTGCCAACCTAATTATATAAGAATATAAATTATTTTTTTCCAACTTCAAAAAGGTAGGAGTTTTTCAATTCCACTGCATGTTTTTTTAAATTAGAATTATGTTTTTGATATACCATTTCTTACTTCTTGTATGGTTTTGTGCATACTTATTACTTTCCTAAAGTAAAATACTCCTTGTTTTTCTGACGACAGATGGAATAGAACCTTTATTGCTATAATTTTTACAATGTTAGTCAAGGATATTAACTCTTTAAGAATGATAAGTGCAGACTCTTTCTTCACACTGCACTTTGTTATTTTTTTCCTTTTTGCTATCTTATAACTTTGTACTATGTCATTTGTGACCCGATTTTTTGTGATAAAATATTCTATTGCTAAATGTGGTATACTACTCTAAGTTTCATGAAATTGCATGACTACAAATGGTACATAAATGTTGACACAATATATTTATAATGACTTACTATCATTCCCCCAAAGATCTAAATCAAATGTCTGTCTGATTTGCTTAGCCTTTCTTTTCTTCTGTACAGCTAATCTTCTGTTCTTTCTAGCGTCTTCTATTTTCTTCTGGTATACTCCTTTTGCGACACGACGTTTATCCGTGAGCTTGCTAAGGGCTGTAGGTTTGGAACCGACTGGGTTGACATGGTTCCTCTTGGCGTTAGGATCTGGCACCTGGTACGAAAATACTACTTATAAAACTTTTCTTTTAGAATTATGGAAATTACAAAACTTCCTCTATATTAATAAATTGTCAACTTATGTTATTTCCTTGTTCAATGACTTAATGGACCATTTAAAAAAATTGCAATGATTGTGAAAAAGTCCTTGAGATGGATTTTTATTGAAAAATAACATAAAAACAGTGTTTTCTTCAATAAAATTCAAAGGCTATAATAAATCGCTGCTTTAATTTGATAACGAGATATCTCAAAAATGAACTAAATTATTTATATATTTTATTTTAATAATGACAACTCTTTGAAAGTTGCTTAAATCAATGTATAATCTATCAAAAATATGAGTTTTATTCACATAGTATTTTAGATTAATTTATGTTTAAAGGTAACATTATCATAAAAATACACATTTCGTTATGTGCCACTATCGAATTAAAGCAGCGAAATGTCTTACTGGTGGCTAATAGTTGAAATTACTGGACCAACTATAATATTATATATGTATATCTAAACATTTAGCTCTTACCTTAGAAGATGGCAACAATATTTCAAAGCATTTAGGTATTGCTGACAACTTAGCCCTTTTCCTGAGCTTAGCCGACAATGGTTTCTCATCTGTGTCTCCTGGTTTTATGTCCCCTGCTGTGTCTACCACAAACAACTCACTATCCGGCTTTGTTTCAAATTTACTGGAAACATAGTGTATTTAACAAGATATTCATTAGGAAATGCACAGTTCTTGTGATACTTAATATTTTCACCTTTAACTGAATACTGTAGATCAGGGATGGCAAATCTTTATCCATCAACATATCATTTTTTTTTAAATCAAATGTTTAATAAGGCCATAAACATGACATCAAATAATTTTGATTTCAATATTATTAGAAATAATAACAACTACAATACAAACAATATGATGATGCTGAATATATTTCTTGATTTGAAACAGATAGTTCATAGACATTATTATACTATATTATCGCTTTATCAAATATCAACCCTAAGATAACTTTATTAAGCATAGAGGGATGAGAACATTTACAATAAAGTAGGCACAACTAATAATGAAAAACATATAATTTCTCTTCTCATTGATTAACCAAAGCACTTTACACAGTCTTACACCTTATTGCCGCTTATTTAAAGTATTTAATATAGGATATTAAGGTTTATTTATATAATTAAATCACAACATAACCTCACCCCAATCTTTCGTCCAGTCGTTGTTCTTCTAAGAATTCCTCGACATCACGAATATCACAATGCTTTCGCCAATCTTTCTTATTTTTCTTAGACACATGTTTCTTTTTCTTTACCACAGACATTTTATCAAATTATTTAAAAAAATATTTGTAATAACATGTGTTACGTGTAAACACGCGAATGAAAAGACGTTCCAATAATCCAATTCACTTATACCTCTAGTGCATATTTGACAGTAAAAGTTCGACAGAACTTATTCAAATGTTTAATAAAATTGCTCGAAAATAATTAATTTATTATGATATTGCTTATAAAAGTATATATTTTAAATTTATATCACAGAATAATACAATAACAATACAGTTAATAATATATGCTAAAAGTAAAAGTCGATTGAGCGTGAAAAGGAACGAACTGGAAGTGACGTTAGTGAAACACTTACAGAGAATGATAGAAAAATAAAAAAGTAACTTTTCTTTTAATTTAACTTAATAATTATACAACAAAAGAAACTAAAAATGGCCTTCTAAATGTGCGCGTTACTTTTCTTCACATTCTTCTTCTTCCTCCTCTTCCGCTTCTTCATGTGCTTCGTGTGCTCGTTGCGTTGGTTCTTCTGTAATAACCAAAACACAATTTAAAATTTCAGCACAAGATTTGTATCTGCAATATTCCATATACGTTCCATTGCAGGGTACGGGCCTCTTCTGGGATCGAACTAAACAAAAAGTTATAAATATGCAATCATTTTCTTATTTTATGGTTTGCAAAAGTTGCTTAAAAATTTGATGGTAAATTAAGTTATAACCATTGACGTAAAATATATGGACGGGGCGGAGAGTACGAAAAGTGTTGTCACGAAAGTGGTCCGCGGACCAATGCAACCGGTGGTGACGTCACAGCGCGGCGCACCGGTCTGTAAGTCGTCGACAAATGCCTAATTGTATCGTCGTGGTTGCAATAAAGATGACCGAAAGTTCACAAAAAAAAGATAACATTTCTTATCATCGCTAAGTAAAAATTATATAACTTTATATCAGTATAACATTTATTTTAGCATTATTGAAAAACGATTTCATGGCCGCCATTGACCTAAAAATCCAACAGATGGCGCGATTTTTACGGGCATCTTTTTGAGGTACCCAATGTACTGAAGGGCCTATCCTTAGTTTTTAAATCAATGGTTATAACACTAAACACAAACTTCTAAGTTGTCCTTTATAACCATTCATCCAGATATTTTACGGTACTGGTTTAGCATAAGTGATTTCCAGGAGATCAAATTAATTTAAGAAATGTGGACACAGGCATGTAGCCTGTATCATGCCTGTATCAGATTGCGTGCGGAAATAAAGTACTGAATACATTAGTTAATATCTTATTATGTATTTCGCTATTAAAATACAGAAACCCACCTTCAACTGAGTATTTAATTTCATTATTTAAATTCTACCACCCAATAAAATATCCATCGCGATTAGATTCACTATCCCCGAAGAGACTATTAAGATCAGCTTCAGGGTCAAAATATGATTTTTCAGAGGAAGTATCTTCCAATTTAGCAGATTCAGTATCGGAATTAGGCCGAGACTCTACAAAATCGCTTTTATTGGGAGCTTGTTCTTCACGATTTTCTTCAGCAGACGCAGGTTTATCATAAGTCTGTATATGGGGAGCTAATTCTAGAACTAAAGGCGCTGGTGTTTCAGGTTGAGGGAAGTTTGAAGCTTCGCCTTCAGACTGGCCTTGATCTATTTTTTCGTTGGCCTGATGCGGGGGACTCGGCTCAGGAGCAAGCCGTTCTGAAAAGGGAAAGAGCTGACTTTATGAATCATCTTGATTCGAAGATGATAAACAGTCGTGGTGGACCTTGATGACAAAATTCATAAGTAGATGTCATTGTCACAGTTTGTGCAGAAAACATATAGGTAGAAATTTAAGATAGATTACATAGTAATTATATGGAAATATTAATTTATAAAGTTAATCGAACAAATTAATTCTTGACGAACTTTATTAGCTTCACATCAGGATTATGGATTAACCTCATAAAGAGACAAACTACTCCTGAGTCCTATATCTTGAGGCTTTAATCAAACACCACACCATTCATAAAAACAGTTTTCGATTTTGGACGAATATCTGCAGACACACCATGGTTTTTATACTTGGGAGGGTTGAACTCGCAAGTCGCAGCTTACCGTACTTAACTTACATAAACGCAATGTTTTAAATCATCATAATATTACTGTTTAGCTCTTTCTTAGTGAAGTATTTCCATGGACAATCATCTATAAAAAATATTATTAGGAGTTCTTCTCTTACCTACCTTGTGAATTGCAATTTTAATAACATAGAAATTGATGTTAGATTCTGTTTTTTTTTTTTCTAATTACATATTAAATCTACTGCTAAATGTAGCTAAATCTGTGATTTTGTAATTTCTAAATCAATTCATGATTTTTACCGTTGTCATGTTTTAGTTAATGTGCATTTTCTATCTTCGTGAGGTCATTCTTAAGTTAAATAAGAGCTATCGTTAGTAAATTAATTCTAAAATTCGTTGACTACTATTACTATATTGTGTTAATGCGTTTTCTATTGTTGACTTGATATGTGATAGACCTAATTTGTCTGTGGTTGGATATAGGAAATCAACCGCTAGCAGCCAGCACATAAAACGTAGTATACATAATAATTGCATAATTATTCTTTGTTGTTTGCATGTAACTCTCATATTACATACATACATATCTGAACTCACGCCTTTATCCCAGAAGGGATAGACAGAGATGTTACCAGGACACACATTTTTGGCTTGTGTATTACATCCCACGATGTTTCAATTCTCACATTAGGCAGTGGAATAATAGTTTAAAATACACATTCATTTGTCAACCTATTTTAAAGACGTTTGATAATTTTCTAACTGAAATATTGTTTATTAAACCATAGGTAAGTAATTTATTTTCATTTAACTATTACAAATACCAAGGTAAAATTTAATTAAAAGCATATTCCAACTTGTACAACTTGTATACAATATAGAAAAATCTCTGCAAATTGCCTTTATTATTCTGAAATTCCTAAACTAGATACTATTTTGATAATTCTTAGTGCAAATTTCTAATATGCAGCAAGTCAAAAGGGTGAAAAATGGGTGAAAAGGGTTGTTAGTCAAGTCGATAAGTGAGATGTCAAAGTCGCAAGTCCTCAGTCAAAGTCTTGTCACAATCGTATAAAAACAAAAAAAATTAATAACAACAATATTTTATTTTCACAACATTGTTTTTTTTCCAATCCATTCTGGTGTATGACATCGCACTTAAATGTTGTTAGTAACTGTTGCTGTAACGCAACAAGCAACGCAACCCGCAACTTCGTGTAACTATTATTTGAAGCATGATTTAATGTAAGAAAAGATCAATGAATCAAGAGACTACAATAAGCATGGACATTGTGAAACATATTTGAAGAAAATAAAATAAAATGGGGATGAGAAAATGATGATCGAGAACAAAATATACAATGTGAAATGAAATAAATTTTGAATCAACTTTGAACGATGAACAAAATGGAATGATAATAAACTAAATAAAAAAAAAAACAGTAACATGTTTTCAAAAGGAGTTCTAGAAATGTAATAAAAACAGATGATAAGAATGTAAGAGATTTTTCTGAATCAGTATTAATATCAGATTTTCGGTGGATACTGCGTGTTGCCGTTGCATGCTACGTTACACGGTGCTTGCTCGTTGCAATTAGCTTACATTTCTGCGGTATAACAATATAACGTTATACAGAAACAAAACTGAAAGCTCATTCGAAGCCATTATTATATAAATTACCTGTAAATTCATATAAAAAGTAAAAAAATATCACAAGCACTTTTATCTTTACCTAAATTATTTACATTAACTAACACTTAAGTTTTCATTAGAAAACTATACCAGATATTCCAAAATGTTTCAATAAATAATTTTATTCGTAATATCTTCGCATACCAATCTAATGGAAACTTAAAGATATGTTCTGGATGTTTGTGGATTATGTGCAAGTGTGCGATTTATTTGATCAACATTTGACATTTGAGTATTAATAGTTATTGACATTCCTTCATCGCCAAATCAGCCACCAACACAAATACCACAAACGACAACCAGAACTCGACTAACCGCCTAAAACCTTAAAGCTACTGATGTTGGTAGTCCGACGATTGATAGTATTCTTGGCTTTCCTGTTCCTTGCTCGGTGCTACTTTGTATTCTTCGTAAGCCGTACCTTCGTGGGAGGAGTCTTGGTGCTGTCCAGCTGCAAGACCGGCGGCGGCTGCCTTCGCTGCTGCGGCGGCCGCATTGGCCTGGGCTTGTTGGGCAGCAGCCTGGAGAGATTTAGACGTATTAGGATACAAAACTTTAAATGTGATTGATGTTTCATCGTTGCTAAGATTCTTAGGATTTAACCGTTGCCTATCATCTAGCTTCAGACCTATAAATGATAGAACACAAAGTTGATGCTCTAAATATTTTGTTAACTTTTATTGTGCCTACAGTATGATATTCTCAAAGAATCGTTTGTATTAATATTTCACGTGATGCAATAAAATATGTTGTTAATGAAGAAGAAATGTAAAGTACAAAAAGTGTGTTTAAAATAAAGTTTATTGAAAAAATAATACTACAGTGAATGTATGTTCAGTAGATGAATGACATCTTAATGTCTTCTATCAAGTACACCACTGAGTTCTTCTTTGCATCCTGTTGTGGAAAAGAATGTATTTACTGTACTGTCTTTGATAATAATATTAAAACTAGAGTACTAATTCAAATGATATGAATCTTGACATTAAATAAACATGAATATAAATAACTAGCTTATTTAGAAAGGGCAAATACTATTTTTAGTAGTATATGGCAAGTATGATAAAAGAATACAACCGAAACGTCACACTTATACTTAACAAACTTTAGGCAGTTTATATCCATCCAGAGTCTAAATACCAGACAGCAGTTCATTTACCACCAGTTAAAAAGTAAATACTGTAAGGTTCAAGTCTAACGTCCCAATATAGCCACATAATTTTAGAAAATTATCATCTAATACAGGGTATATCAAGACTGCTACCGAAAACGAAGCCGGGTGGTAGTTAAAGCGACTTCAGACACAATGCAACAGAAAAAGTTGCAAAAAAAAGCGATAATTTTTTTTTGTTATTTTTTTCCTATGTCCATATTTGGGTGGTAAATTATTTTTTTCCTAAAATAATAGTGTATACCCTTTTATTTATAAATGATTTAAGGTATAAAAGTGTTTAAATTATTATTTTAGCAATAACTATGGATTTACCACCCAAAAATGACGATATTTAAAAAATCATAAAAAAATATTGTCGCGTTTCTTTGCGAAATTTTTAGTTGGATTGTGTTTGTAGTCACTAAAACTACCACCCGGCTTCGTTTTCGGTAGCAGTCTTGAGATACCCGGTATAATCGAATTCTGATGCCATGCTCCACTATACTAAACTCCTATTTCCATACCTGAGCCTTCCTAGCAGCAGCCTGAGTGGCCTCAAAGTCGATCCTGACTCCATGCAGCTGCTCCTGAAGGGTGTGCACCCTCTGCCGTGCAGCGCCTACCATGGCGGTCTGAGCACCAAGTTCACCAGCGGCTTGTGATGCGGCTTCATTGGCATTCTCTGATGTGGCTTGCGCCGCGTTCAAAGCCGCTTGGATTACGTTCACCTGGAAAAGAGATAATTTGAAAATAGAAGATTCTGCTGTTTTTATTAGTGAGATTATATTCGGCCTGGATGTCATCTATCATAGTGGTAACGGTTTCCTTATAGATAGAAATATTTAAAAAAAATTAGGCTATTGGCTCTTAGTAAGCCACACAACTCGCTTGTCGAAAAAGGCAAAGATCTTAAATATGAGGAAATTCAATTCAAAGAGTATGTTAAAGAATGAGAAAAGATTTGCATATAGCTGAGTAGCACAAAAGATTGTAAAGGCTAAAATACATAACCGAAAAGATAACTACAGTGAGATTTGGTATTCCAAATGAATAGGTATAGGTAAGTATCATACCCGAAGAAGCAGAAGAGGAATACCTACCGATCAACAAGACAAAATTGATTGTTATAACAATGCGTTTTTTTACAGGGACAATTGAAATTACATTCGTAGTTAAAAGCCTATATGTACGTGTAACCTTAACCCTATTAAAATGCTTTTCACAATGTAACCGCAACTCTTACTGTCTGCTACTAATTGCGGTGTACCCTATTCAATTACATGTGACCATGAAATTTTAACCGGAAGGAAACTCGGGATCAATGTTAAGATCGCGTGGTAGATTATCCAGTTACACATCTACTTTCACTTATTCAAGTGGTTGGATCATTTCCATAGTTATATAAGTTCAGCTTCAGTATTCAGCTCATATGTTTATCATCACAAATTGTGTCTAAATTCTATAAAAGTTGATAAAGGTTATGTTGGTCCTAAGATACAGGCTCTTCCTAGCTTAGGTACTCCTGTAGAATCTTACTAAAGCTATTGTTAAACAAACGAATGTACAAATAAATAAAGAAAGTAATCGTTGCATGCAAAAAGGAGGTCACGTTTGTGGGTCATTTTTGCCAAATTTTCTGGTAAGGAAGGTAACTGGAAAGAGCCTTGATACAGATAGTTTAGAAGAGGTGGATGTGGAAATTTTTGGATGTATTACGTTCAACAGTGAACTTTCATTAGATGAAGATGATAATGATGTTTTAATCACTGGAATTAAAATATTACACTATAAAGTAATTTATTATGTATGAACCGCCAGATCTATTATTATGATATTGATCGCCAGCACAATAAATTGGAGTTATATCAGAAATTATTTCACAACTGCAACAGTAGGCAGACAATGTCGGAAATTGGGGCGTGACGGCAAAAAAAAATCTAGTGTTAAAAATCACCTTTGCTTGTGTCACTTCAGATAATTGACGAAACTCTACGTGGAATTTGATTTAACAATATTTTTGTGTTTAAGGCCCATTTTGCTTAAAAAAATCAACTTGTCCCACTGTTTTATAGCTTTTTTAAATCTTCCGTCAAAGTTGTGAAATTTCCATACTTCTTATATATTGTCTGAGAGGTAGGTAGAAACGTGAAATCAGTTGCTTTAGTTCACAGACACTAGATACTGTGCTAGAGAGTCATTTTTTATTTTCTTTTATCGTCCTTATGTTCTAGTTGATTATAAGATTCATACTTAGATTATTTATATTAAGTTTAATTGGTATCAACGCTTTCAATTCCGCTATCTTCATTTTATCAACATTGCCTTTTGTTATAACTAAACTTTTTTTTCAATGTTGTAAAAGACCTAAATGATTTGGTTAAAAAGTTAATGAGATTTTTTATAGAATTCATTTCAACATTAGCGACAAAGCGGGTAATGTAACTTCTTTCTTAACAATCTGTTGCAAGTGGCGCTCGCTTTTCACAGTTTCAGTTACAAAACACCATAGTTTGTAATCGATTACGGACAAGTTCGAGCCTCCTTGGACAATACTTGTTAATTGTATCACGTATACTTCGATTTTAATGAGTTTTACTTTAGTTTTATCGTTTTTTACCAATTTCATAGAGTTTTCAGTAAATTGTAATAATTCTTAACGTGAGTTCCTACTCAACTCTCCGAAGCAGCAACGCAATTCGATTCGACCACTGTCTCAAAGGAAATTGACGTGAATCGATAGCTTCGTTGACAATTTTCGATGGGTTAGTGAGATTTTTGGATGCCCAACACCCCTTTACTCTTCCTATCCTTTTTCCTTCCTGCTCCCATCTCAATTTGATTGGCCGGCAACATACCTTTTATCCATACGTAACATATGATGTTCATGGACCATCTAAATGTATAGGATGGTTCAGGGATCATTTGCTATCAGGTGACCTATTTGATTGTTTACCGGCCCTCTACATTAAAGAAATATTCACCTTGTGACACTGATAACAGGATTTTTATTACTTCGCGAACATTAAAATTACGGAATAAATGTTTTAATTCCGCAAAAAAATATTGCGAGAAATAATAAACCGTACAAATTGTCGTAACGCAATGCATTTAATAATTTCATTGTGTTATAATTTTCAATTAAACACGGAGACAATTTCACGGAACAAATTGTGTAACACACACCGCGGTGTTTCAAGGTTTTAAATCAGTTCGATTATTGTGCACTTTGTTTAAAGAATTGTCTGATTTTTAGAGAGGTTAAGTAACAGATTATTATTTAGATGCACTAGTCAAATAAAAAAAAGAATAGGTAAGCCATCTTAGTCCTTGGACGGGAAACGCACAATAGAAAGAAACTGCAAAACACATTTATATATAACTGACCTAATATAACAGTTCTTGACCTATATCAGTAAAAAAAAGTTAGAATACGCATTTTCAAACGGACAATATGACAACTACCGTGGCGTAGTTAGTTAGAGCCTGCGCCGGACGTAAAACTTGAGGCAGCGGGTTAGATCCCTGGAAACACTATCACACGAATGTTTTTGTGATTCAAAGATATTGGTTTCAGGTCACCTAGACCTGAAACCGAACTTTGTGAGACCGAAAAATCACTCGTAGGTTCTGACACCCACGACACAAGTTTCTCTTACTATCTAAGTGTGGAGCTAGAAAATAGTCACGTTCGTAGATCTGACTGTTGGATGTATTTATTTATTTATAAGTAATTACATTTCCAACTAATGCATTGTATTGTTTTCACAATTATTTCATATCAAGCCAATTTCCTGACTAACATATCAAATTATTGCTGTTACCATTTACAACAATTCGTGTGAAAGAAATTACGTACATAAACAATTATGTCCTCGTTTCCCGATCATTTCATTTCAATATTTGTTGCTATTTCAATTGTTATTTTAAATAATTATGCAACTTTCTAGCGTTCGTTTTTTATTTGTATGTCTTGAGTAGTTTCAGTCTAATTGCAATATTATATCTAAAAGTATTTTAATAGGTTTGATAATGAGATCAATGGCGATTTGCAAATAAGCATTTATAAGCATTTATATATTTTGAGGCTCAGTCATATATTGCCAATCTCCTATGGCTTTCTTTCTCAACCATTCTTTTGTTTTCAATGACTAAGTAATCAATTACAAAACGTTTTAATAACGTGCAGCAATTTTTTTTTTTTGTAATGAACTGAAAATTTGTTTTCGAGTGATAACAGCCGGCGCGTGACTGACCCACTTTTGACAATTTATTGACCTTAGAAGTTAGTTCATTACTGATTCTTTGATCTATTGGTAACATACCATGGGCTGTGAACCATGAAATTATGGACTTAATTTTCAGTATAGTATTTCCAGCTCTAGTCTTTTTTCTATCCAGTATGGAGGGTAGTGTATCAGCCCATATACGGCCTACTGCAGGGCACGGGCTTTCTCTATAATCGATACTACGATTGAGAGAGGTTAGATCATATAGTCCATCACGCCACGCAGGCCTAGGGCGAGTTGGCCGACTTTTACATACCATAGTAACTCTTCGGAATCGCTACGGTTTGCAGGTTCCCACAAGATGTTTTCCTTCATCGTTCTAGTGCGTGGTAATTGACTATCAATACACACATGTTTGAACCCGCGACCACAGTAAACATGTGGTTGCAGCAACTGGTTTGTTACCAACAAGCCACTACCCGTTCTATCCGGAGTATTTGCTTTAAATTATCATGGATTACATGAGTTTCCGAGAGGAAATGATGTCTGAAAGGCAGCTATTTGTAAATCTAGTATCCAAATCTTAGAAAGTATGTGTACAGATAACGTTAAGATGTGATATAGAAATGATATTGATTTAATTTATGATTGTAGAAATCGCCACACATCCTAGAAAGACTGACAGAGCTATCAAAGCATTTAACTAATTTTACATACATGGTTAATGGTAGCACATATCAAATCCCAGAAGAGTGTCGCATTTAAGACATTTACATCTAATAAATGGCACAATCGGCTCTCCTTAATCTACAACATTCAAAATTAAGTTTTACATTTTACGGGCCAGCATAATTGCATTGAAAATCTAGAAATATTTGTCACTTTACGCTCTGTCGGGATAGCACAACACATCCTTCCAAAAACCTTGTCACTTTGCTGTACCAGATTAACAGAAATTATCTACATGGCTTTCTAGATATACATAGCTAGTTCCGGTTTTGTCACCGTTATCGTTCGGTTAGTTTATAGCATGTACTTTAATCCGATGCCCAATCTATAATATTGTGAAGTTTCATTAAAATCCATTCAGTAGTTTTCCATGAAAGACTAAAGAGTAACAAACAACCATCTATCTTTGTAAAATTTCAGTTACAATATTGGTATGGCTAAAAACGATGCTCCTTAGCTCTTACCTGGTGCATAGCTTGCTGTGCGGCTTGCGCGGCAGCTTGCGCGGCTCGTTTAGCTTGCTGCAGCTGCATCTCTTCACCCTGAAGTCCATTCTTAGCTTCCATAAGCTGCTGCTCCAACCCCGAGAGAATGACCTGTTTACCAGCAAGCGCTGCCTGCGCTGTCGCACTGGCCTGGGCAGCAGACTGAGCCAGAGTATTCTTGGCTACGTAAGCCGCTTGATACGCTGCAGCAGCTTGATTGCCAAGTGCGGTTTTAGCTTGGTTAGCTGATCCAACAGCAATGGTTCTGAGGCCGCTGCCCTGACTGTAGCCTTTCTTGGCGCCTCCGCCTCCTGCAGCTGCCGATTTGACGTCCTGGATGTAAGCGTCGTAATGGCTGGCGGATTCTTGAGGTTCCTGCGCCTGGGCTTGGCCTGAATTGTCATAATCGTATTCGTATTCTGAATGTTGGCGGGAGTGTTCTCTGGCTACGGGCGCTGCGGCGGCGAGGGTGATGGCGCCTGTGGGAATGTATGGAGTTAGAAGATTCATTCATCAATCATTTCATTAGGACTGGGTAAAAGTTTCTTCAAGATATACAAGTAATAGATCCTGTACCGTAGAGAAGGACACGATTATGAATAAATCTCAGCTTCAGTTCTAATACGCATTATTGAAACGTACATTCTGTATCAGAGAAATATAAACGAACCAGTATTCAAATAATGAATTAATAATTACTATGGAGGGTTTCCATAATTGGGTAAAGTGGTGGCTATTTATTGAAATGTAAATACTGTTCCAATTCCTTTGAAGTCTCTACACGATAGTAGCATCGAAAATTGTATAGGATCAAACAAATTTAAATTAGATTAGTTCATGGTCGTTTATTTGAATCGAATCAAATCCCAAAGATGATACTTTTCCGTGAATAAATAGTTACGTTAGCCTGATTTACTAATCTAGATCTTGAAATCTAAAAACGCGCAAAAATATTTAATATTCTTCTAATGCTAAATATCATTGAGAAAATAAATCAATAACACTTGCACCAATATAAAAGATTCTGAATTCTGAAAATATATTTCTTCAATTATTTCTAAAGTTTTATTTTCCTTTTTTAAGTTTCCTCCTACATTTGCTATGTATTATAGATGACGGGTTAAAATATATGATCTAACACCCATTGATGCGTTGATGTGCGTGATGGCTGCTTCCGAATACTTATATTATTTGCATTTCTATCTGTTACGTTATGTACGCGTTATGTGTCGATTACACGCTCTTCAATAATGTATGAGTTATGAACTCGTAATATATAATTAGATGTGATTAATTGTATCTGTTATAGTTTATTTATTTTTCGGTTTATAATTATATACTGGGTATCTCAAGACTGCTACCGAAAACGAAGCCGGGTGGTAGTTTTAGTGACTACAAACACAATGCAACTAAAAATTTCGCAAAGAAACGGGATAATAATTTTTTATCGTTTTTTAAATATCGTCATTTTTGGGTGGTAAATCCATAGTTTTTGCTAAAACTATAATTTAAACTCTTTTAAATCTTAGATTATTTATGAATAAAAGGGTATACACTATTATTTTAAGAAAAAAATGTATTCACCACCCAAATATATAGGCCATAGGAAAAAAATAACAAAAAAGAATTTGTCGTTTTTTTGCACCTTTTTCTGTTGCATTGTGTCTGAAGTCGCTTAAACTTACCACCCGGCTTAGTTTTCGGTAGCAGTCTTGATATACCCTGTATAAAGAATTGTTTATCGCTTTTTGACAGTCGAATCTAAGGTATTATACAGATTTGAAATAAAATATCATTTTCATAATAATTGCATCTCATTACACTGGTTTCATGAACTGTGAATCGTAAGACCCTAAAGTTCGATACAGGGGTAGATAGATAAATTATTTGTACCAATAAATATCATAATATATAATGCGGTAATTTTACTTTACATAGAGGAAGAATTTCATCTTTCCGATTTAACTGAAAACAACTTATGGCTTTGATTTTTTAAATTAATATGTGCCTTAAAACTTAGTTCTTTTGTGATAGTTTTAGTTTCAGGCGGAACGTCAATACAATGTATGAAGAATTATATTATTCGAACTCAATATAATAATTATAAAATACTTACCGATGCACAATAACAAGGTCCTGGTAATCATCATGATGTCTACCGTCGAACTGAAACACCGATATTAAATCCGATTAACACTTTTACTACATTTATAATTATAAATCAGAAAAATAACTCAATCAAAACATAAAATAGATATCAAAAATATTTATATTTAAATTTAAATATTATTTCTAAATTGCACGGTGGAACACTTTTAATAAATCATACTGTAATTTAAAAATAAAAATCTCAAAATACATAAATTAAATCACTTCAAATAATAAAATCAATTCTAACCTTCCAACACTTTCGCTAATATTTAAATTTGTAACGGTTTAGGTCGCGGGGGTACTTTGGACCCCTTGACTCAGCGGTCTGTGTGGCAATGTACAAACTGACAAGAATTACTTGTATTTATAGCGAAAGAGCGGCGAGTAAAGCCCTGGTCTGTCGAAGCTACGCACAGCGTTGCGTTGCGCGGAATGCGGTGTCAAACTCGGTTTTGTATGAAAAACATTGACATTGACATGACGTTTCGCCGCAGTATGCGTCAGCCAGCGTCTGCGGTGAGGGGTCAACCGGGTGAAGGGTAGACTGGTCTTTTGTGCTGTCACAGTATGCGTCAGTGTAGAGGGGAAAGTGCTGTGAAGCGCGGGGCGAATACACCGCACAACGTGCCGTCATTCTCGTCATTTCGTCGCGGTAAGCGTATTTGCGCAATGGATTTATTTGAGGACAATATTTTTATCAATTTTCGTTTGGTTTAAACTTTCGTTTAGGCTGTGGCGCGTATATCGACTATGTGCTGCCGCACAGTACGTTCAATACAGTTCACGCACGTTCCCAATGACAATGGCACAATATTACACCACGTAGGAATAAAATTTTAAAACCTTGCTTTGGTGAAAGATACAATTAAAGTGTAAAAATAATTGATATTTAATAAGTACAAGATTATAAACTGGAGTCAATTACATTTATTTATTATTATAGAAATGGAGAACGGAATTATGTTAATTGTTCTAAGTACCTAGTAACCCATGCTTTTTAACAAAATATAGCAACGGAATTAGTTCGCAACTGATCACGGTACAGTTGGAGACCAATTGTTAGTAGGTATTTATATACATTCAGTCTTTATCCCTATTCTCAGGGCACTTTATCAGCTATCACTGCAGAGCACTGGTCTCCTCTACAATACGATTATAGAGAATACGATTGAGAGTGGTTAGGCCATATTATAGTCCACCACGCTAGCTGACCTTATCCCTATATATGCATAGAAAGAAATACAAACAACAAACCTAATAAAAACATCAATCGTTTAAGTGTACGCACTTTTTATATGAACCCGAAAAAGTAGCTACAAAGAATCTTATGATGAGTTTTGTAGCAGCCCATATACATACATTCGTTGTATATTGGTTGTATATGTAATACCTCAATGGTTGTATATTATCGTCGTAGTTATTTACAAAATCCACCTGTAAGATATAATAAACTATCGCCGTTCGACACAATTAGCACCACTCTCTTAGCACCTGGAGTGCATCATCATGTGATGACATGGTGCAATCTTAAATATGTAATTCCTCAACGTAGTATCAAGTTCTGTGTTTTCCCCTTTTTGCCATTCCCATTCCATTAAAACCCGAGGGGGTTATATATAGAGGTATATATATTGTAATTTGTGCTACTTACACCTACGCATATACATATATTTTAGCTCTGTGTTATAAATTCTGTTAAATACTAAAATAAAATTATTATTGTAAAATGTGCCCATCAGTATTGTTCCAGGTTTTGCTCGTGACAATTTTATAGGAAAATAATTTAATCGTTATGGAATTTAGTTTTTACCCAATTACGATACGATCGATAACGATACTTTAAGAAAGGACATCTACATAAATCCAGTGAAATTTAATTTGATGTGACAATAAATTGTTTAAGCAAAAAAAGATGTATTCAGCAGACGCGTATTTCATTAGAATTATACGAACCACTTTTATCACGTATCAATATTGCGAAAATTGTCTCGTAAACATATATACCCAGTTTATTTAAAATGACGCACAAACTTTTTTTTTAAGAAATTATATATATTTTCGAACATAAATGATTGTTATTTGTTGTCATGGAAATTCAAGTAAACTTCAATGCGAAATTGCCATAGTAACGTTTGTTGTCAATGAACGGTTCTCCCATTGGTCAACGGTTTTACGCACAGAGAAAAACCTATATGTGAACCACCTTTTTGTTGTTATGTGAACTACGTTGCATGACGTCATGACGTTGCTGCTTACCGCAGTGCCGCGCGTATCCTTCGACAGACCAGGCCTTAAGGCGGGCGCTCGATCCGGGGATGCCTATAGAGTTGTTAGAACAAAACCAAAAAAGAGATCACAATTTTTTCTCACAATTAAAGGCAGAAGAGTTTAACTAGAATTATTTTGTGTTTAAATGGCGTGACGTTTTGAAAATCTTTGAAAGTAAATCCGTAATACGGTGCTTTTAGTTTATTGGCTGTTTTTTGTGATCGTTGTCAACACTTCGAATATTAAAATTTGCCATATCATATTTTCAGTTCTACTAGAGATTTAAATGGTAACCTATCTAACATTTACCTTTCATATTACAGCTTTTCACACAGATTCAATTCTGATATCAATCTGCCTCGACAGTTAGTATACAAGTTTGGAATTTACCATACCGCAAGTGTGTAGCATTTCGTAATCAACTAACGTCTAACACCCGGAATCAGAGTGCATCTTAATTTTGTTAAGCAGACAAAGGTAATAAAGTTTCATACTAGAGACTAACTAAGCATATTATAATAGCCTCTGCCAAGCATGGGGCTTTTGTAGAACTGAAAGATCTTATAAACATTCATTCATTTTACAAATAAAATTTATTAGAGACCTACATAAGGTTGTAGAACAAAAGTTGCTGAACACAAGCCATTTCCAAGGAGTGTCTTCTTTTTATATTATACAATAAATCGGGAAAATAAGCAACTGATCAATTGATGGTAAGTGTTCAATGCCGCCCATGAACATTCACAACGCTTGTTCGTCTTGATCCTGAATTTGTTGCCGGCCAATCAAATCAAGAAAGGGAACGAAAAACGAGCAAGCGGAAAGAAGAATCTATGGGAAAACAAAACTGGTATTGCAGCAATCTCTATGAATCCCTATTTGTACAACATTGGATATTGTGTGGCTACAGAAAATAAGAGATAATCTTATGAGTTACATGCTCTTTTATTTAACTCCAAAAAGTTACACCAAACGTATCGTTGTAACAACTCCATAGCATATATAAAAAAGTTTTTCTGATCGCCCTGTTGTATCCAACAAAATTATATAATTGTCCACGGAGGGTTGTGATGCAAATCTGAAGCATGAATGTATTCGAACTGCTCTTGTTGCTGTTACAATATTTTCAGTATAGTATTTCTTTCTTTGCGGTATTGCCTTCATTGCGGAGACCTTAAGAAATCGATTGTTGTAGATAAATTAGATAAAGAATATATCTTCGATAAAAGAGCAGTTTTTATTTTATTGTTGCAATATATTTTGATGAAATTAGCAGCTATTGTTTTTGAACAAAGCATTATATTTAGTTTTGATTGCATAAAAAAATGTTTATCGAAGTTAGATACAATATTTTGTCCTTCTATACGTAGAAATGTATTGAGTTTATTTTTAAACCAATTTTGATTGCGTAAGGTTTAGTTATTTATTTTATTTATTTATTCTTTATTGTATTAACATAACAATAAACGGAGATAAATATGACGATAAGGTACAAATTGAGGTTTTATCGCACTAAGGCTATCTTTACCAGACAACCATTGGATGACTTATGAGAACGAAAAGTTTATTGTTAGTATTTAGATTTTTTTTCAGACTTACAATCGGTTGTTCAATATAAGCCAAATAGTTGTATGTCGTGCTTATGTACATACATACATACATATCAAATTGTAGAGGTAGCGCGTTGAGGTCGTTTCTGAGACAATTGATGAAAAACACCAATATAACCATTAATTATCACATCATCATCCATCCTACAGATGGATGTAGGACATTCAAGCCAGAGTAATTACTTGAAATATTAAGACACTCATTTTCACCATTAACATATTATGTCTCAGGATGACGAGATGCGGGCACAAATTCCTGACTCCGGGCTGATAATTAATAGAAAAATCCGATCACTTTGCCCGGCTCGGAATTCGAACCCACTACCACAGTTTTGCAAATATATAGTAATGAAATGAATATGAAATGAAATGAAAATAATTTATTAAATCCATTAAAATGTTCAACATCATTTAGATTCAGTCATTTTTTTATCTACCACCCGGTTCGGAAAGCGGTTTTCACTAGAGAAGAACGGGCAAGAAACTCTAGTGTTGCTCTTTTCAAAACCAGTTTACAATGTAGTGAATTATTACAAAATTTACATATCGGTTTAAATCAGAGCAGTTTAATAATAATTTCTTGTAAATTTACAAATAAATATTTTTGATACAATTATTATTATACAAGGTATCTCAAGACTGCTACCGAAAACGAAGCCGGGTGGTAGTTTTAGTGACTTCAGGCACATTGCAACAAAAAATGTTGAAAAAAAAGCAACGATTTTTTTTGTTATTTTCGATATTATCGTCGTATTTGGATGGTAAATTCATTTTTTTCCTAAAATAATAGTGTATACCCTTTTATTTATAAGGACTCTAAGGTATAAAAGAGTTTAAATTATTATTTTAGCAAAAACTATGGATTTACCACCTAAAAATACGAAATTTAAAAAATCATAAAAAGAAAATGTCGCGTTTTTTTTGCGAACATTTTAGTTGCATTATGTTTGTACTCACTAAAACTACCCGGCTTCGTTTTCGGTAGCAGTCTTGATATACCCAGTATTATAATTACTATGGCTGAGTGAAGCGAAGTCGCCCAGAACGAAGAATCAGTATACTCTTTTTATTATATTATATCTTTTTTATTGTATTACTGCGCCACCAAGGCAATAATTTTTATCGACACTATAAAAAATAAAATCTTTTTCCTTAATACTTCTCAATAGTAGAAGTGACATGTGCCCACTCCCTAGCAAGTAAAGGTAAAGTGAGAAAGTAATTGATATATTATCAATTTTGTTAGTAAACCTATTTCATTGCTTTGTAATATCATTTACAGACGAATATTGCACATTTTTTTAAATATCAGTAGTTATAGCAATACAAAAAGATTTTACGCCACCTTAAAATTGAGGTAGAATCCGGAAGAATAATTGAAAAGCAAATGCATTGTGATGAAATGAAATCGCTTCGTGATTTACAAACAACTGAAAAGGAAAGGATTTTTGTCTCATAATAGACGGATGGCTTTGAGTGAAAAGCTAAACCGAGATTAAGTATTAAGACCAAAACTGAGAGATAAAGGCTTAGACTGAAATTATATGAGCAAAATACACACTAATTAACAAGGTTGCTATAGAGTGATAAAACCGCCATGTGTACTTTTTTTATTGTTTCTGTATAGCAGTATAAGTTTGTGTACAATAAAGATTGAAATAATAATAGACCCCCACCAAAGATCTCCACATTTACCTGTTGGAAGTGGCTTGCATCCAGGGCTTCCTACGATCTTAATCAGGTCGTCCGTCCACCTTGTATGCGGGTGACCGACATTGCGGTTGCCTGTACGTGACCAGTTCTTCACGCAATCTGCCCGTATATTATATAGTGAGATACATTTTGGAAGATCTTAACTGGAGATAGGTCTCTCATATGTAGGAACACTGTTGTGTTTTGGATTGAAGGACTTTCTCAGGTAGTAAGGATAGCGAGTGCAATGAAATGCCATGCATTGGTTTGTAATTCAAGGAGTTATTTGGTTCTATTGCTCATGAGCGGGTGTATCGCTTACTATCAGACCAACTGCAAGCACGTCTCGCCATTCATAGCAATAAAAAAAATATTGCATTCCTACCTATTCCTAATCAACTCTATTTTAAAGATTGGTAACATATCAGATCACACACATCATAAACTGATGCCATCAGATGAAACCTTTGTACATTTTTCGAATAAATTTTGCCAGTGCGCCAAGATTCATGCGTCCTTATTGTAAAACATTGGTAACTTGACTATTGTTTAGTAATAATAAAATAGCAGTGGTCGTCAAGTTAGATAACTTAATGCAGCACTAAATAATGAGGAGAAAAATCTTGCCAAAAAGGAAAATTAAGTAAAACGATAATATAAAATAACCAGGTAAGTTACCAGTTAGAATGTAGCAATTTGTTACGTATTATCAGCTGACTATGTAGGCTATATCCAGACGGCGACAGAAAATGGAGCCGGGTGATAGTTTTAGTGATTACAGAAACAATGTAACCGAGATTTTTTTTTATGATGTTATATAATCAATATTATATCATCGCTTTTGGGTGGTAAATTCATAACCTTTGTTAAAATAAGGATTAAAACCCTTGCGTTCTGTAGTCTTTAAAAATATAAGTTATATTCTTATATAGTTGGACCAACCAAATACGACGATACAAAAAAAAAATACAAAAAAAGTCGTCATGTTTTATTGCAAAAATTTTAATCACATTGTATCTTAAGTCACTAAAAATACAAGCTGGCTTCATTTTGGTCGCATTCTAGATATACATTATTGATGTGGATGTATTATTCTAGGTACCTGTACAAATTAGTAACTTTACATAATATGGTATAGGCGTATAGCCAACTAAACTCTTTAGACCACTAGAGTAATGGGTCGGCTTGATATGGATGGTATGACTACGTCACTCATACTTATATTAATACCGATAATAATTTTCTATTGATATATGACATTTTTCTCGCCAAACCGCACTAAGCCAGCGTGGTGGACTATATGGCCTAACCTGTCTCAATAATACTCTCAATTATAGAGGAAGCCCGTAGCATTCAGTAGGACGTATATAGGCTGGTACAGTACAGTATGTGATATTTTAAGAGACCCAAAATTCCATACCCGCTTTTTTATTTTTTCTCTCCAATGCACTCTTTCTTATTTTTAAGAAACCGTCATCGAACCTCTATAGTATGTGCTAAATAAAGTACATATTAATAGGCGACAGTAATCGTTTAGGTATAATCAGTTGAGGAGTTTGCTCGGTTTCGAGATTCATACAATAAAAAAGACAGATAAAATTGTACGAAATATTTAATATCTAAATTATTTTAATAAATGTGGTTTTTCATCAGTCCAGTTTTCGTCCGGAGAAGACGGCCTTGGTACTGTACTCGGTAAAATATTAAACGGAGCTAATTGCTGCGAAGGAGAACAGTTGTATCTAGACGAGCTAGTCGAAGCTAATTGTTGCAACTCCATTTCAGAAACTAAAGTGAATATCTTGTTTTTCGCCAACGCTTGTTGATAAGGAGTAAACTTTTTCACAGTATCAGAAATATTTAGGAAAAACCGATCTAGCTCATCATCAATTTTGCTCTGGTCGTTCAGTAAATTTGCCATGAATATAGCAGATGCTCTGTGTTCTGGCTCGATTATTTTTCTTTTTATTCCACGTGCAATTTTGTTCTTGTCTTGTGAATTGTTTTCTGTTTCATTAACATCAACGCTCACTTCTAAATATCCACTAATGTTACAATCATTAGTGTCGCCAGCAGTGTTTTCGTATGCTATATCTGCGTTTAGATTTTCTTGTGCTTTTTGATCACTTCCGCAACTGGGATTGTTTTCAATAGTTTCTTCATTATCTGTATCTTCATCTTCAGTAGCAGTTTCAGTGGTTCCATGCATTTTACGTTCCACAAAGTATGGAATAAGAAACGACATTTCGCTCTCGTATTTCCATTGTTTCGTAGTTTTTGCCACGAGTCCGTTTTTTGCTTTTCTTTTATTCAGTACTCTTCTATAAGCGTCTCTTAGAGACTGCCATCTTTGCTTGCATCCTGCAACTGCAAAATAATAATATGTAAATAAATGCGTAACAGCTTTAAAGAGCTAATGACACTTTTATGTTGGCTCTATGAACTAATACTAATTGCCTTCCATCTATCCATTAACCAAAGGAAGTCCACTACTGAACATAGGTCTATCCCAATAATTTCCACAGCGACCTGTTGGAGGCAGCCTGTATCCAGCGACGTCCTGCGACCTTTACCAGACCTTTGCCTGGACCTTTTCCTTTACTAATTGTCTTGTTATTAAAAAAACTCTATTTTTACGGTCACTATATTTTCTTAAACTAATTTATTGAACATAATAAGGTTTAATACCGAAATCTAAAATAAATACTCACTTTTCTACCAAAACCCTAACATGCCTCGGATATAGCCTATAAAAGGCCTCCCTGCTTTGTTGCTATGTGATGTAAAGTTTTTAGATAGAGTACCTAAGAGATTTTTTTCTAGTCGATAAATTTTATACACTTACGATTACCGATCCCGTGTAGTCATACAGTATAAAAACAATAATACATTTTGTACTGAATATATTTTGTTTTTAATAGAAAAATATGAAACCAATAAAAATGATCCATTATAATGCAATATCGCATTATTGTGATTATTAATCAATTATTCATTGATACATAATAAGGAGAGCCATCCAACACGACTAATTGCGTTCCGTTTGAATAGCTGTAGGTAATAGTTTATTTATAAATAGTTTATATATTGTTTATAGATATCAATTTTACTAGTTCAGATATACCTATCGTACTTACTATGCTCGTGACTGCAATAATTATCAGAAACGCGTCAGTTCTACATATCACATACATATCAGTTTTAGTTTACCTACATTGTTAATTATCAAATCACAAACTCTATTTTGGTGAACAAAGAGCGAAGTGTTTGTGTGAAAAGCAGTGACATACCAACGCTAAAGTCTGATTTCTATAATTTATGTGTTGTTCGCAATTTATTACTCAAAACAAAAACGGTTTTGTAAATAAAAATATTAAAAACAGTACATACTTGGTTGTTTCAGTTGTTCACCAATTTCCTTCCACGCTACATCTTTCCTCGTATTATCCATATACTTTGGATGCTTTAAATTATAAATAAACTCATATTTGCTAACCAATTCTATTAGTTTTTCGTCGTCCATTGCAGTAAATGTCCTTCAATGAAGGTGCGTCGTGCAAAACTGCCAGAGCGGCAACGCTACGGTGAACACACGCGGGTATACCGCGGTTAAACATCGTCGCAGTGCGGCAACATCGCATCCCATATCCACAGTACGTACGTCACGGTACGGCAACGTCGCATACTTCGTCGTGGATCGGCAACATCGCGTCCCGTGCTGTTCAAGTGCTGGCATCTATGTGAGAATTTGCTTTGGGTCTCCGGTCATAGCACTCTACGGTGTTTATCCGTGACGGCACGGTCTAATGGGCAATGTTCTTTCATACTAAGCATACACATACGTGTGTAGTGGTCTGATATTGAAAGGAATTCAAACTGCTAAACGGTGGTCGCGATATCGTATTTTACCACACGGCTGAGTTTTCAAACTCATGTGTGTATTGGCAATTTTCTATTGAGATATGATACCTGGATACCATGGATATTCTTACGAATATATTACGTGAATAGTAGTGCAATATAGTCCTGCGTGTTTGAATTGGCACGGCCTAAACCCTCTCAAGCGACTTCTCTATTATAGAAGAGTACCGTACCCAGGCAACAGGCCCGGATCTAGGGGGGGGCAAGACGGGGTCTGTGCCCCGGGCGGCAAGTTCAGGGGGCGGCATATTGAATCTTGGGAGACAACTACAAAAGTCATCAATAACGTAACACCACTTACTTTTTTTTTTCGCCGTGCGCGATTTAGTGATTATGCGATAGGGGCGCGTGAAAAAGAGATGAAATCTTAATATTTGGAATGTAATTTATCCATGTCAACAATTACGTTTACTTTCAAATATCCAATTTGTGTTTAGTAGTTAGTTTTAGTTGATTAACCGAACGAAGAACGAACGTCTTTTATGTGATACTGGCAGTGGCGAATTTACTAGTAGGGCGGCAAATCGGGGCCAATTTTTTTTGTTTTGATTTACTGAAATAATAAAAAAATGGGGTATGAAAATTAAGAATAGTTAAAATATTTCAGTTATATGTTCCCACGTCTCCACGTTGACAATTTAATAATAAACACTTTGTTAAATATCTATACTTGGATCTTCTTCTTTTTCTTCTACCTGGCGTTATCCCGGCCGGTGCCAGGGTCCGCCTTCCGGCACATTCTATTCCATTTCGTCCGATTTTCGGCATCCTCTATAGTAAGGCCATTGACCCTCATATCTTCCTTGACGACATCGAGCCAGCGCTTCTTTGGTCTACCCCGCGGTTGAGGTCCGGGAATATTGAGGCTCAGGCACACATTACCGACGTACTTCTGCGGTTTCCTTAGGACGTAACCATATCATCTCAAGCGGGATTCCTGGAGTTTATCAGCCACATCGCGGACACCAAGACTGCCACGGATGTGCTCGTTACGGATTTTTTCCAAACGCGTAACGTTGCACATCCACTGCAGCATCTTCATCTCCGCGACGTGGACCTCCTGGACGTGCCGCTTGAGGGCAGGCCACGTCTCAGACCAATACAGGAGCATCGGCCGCACGATGCTTTTATAGATGAGACCCTTGAGCCTCATCGACATCCTGCGATCGCAGAGTATGCCCGAGATCTCCCTTCACTTAGCCCAAGCAGCGCTTATATGGGCTTTGACGTCAAGGTCGATGTCACCGGACTCATGCAGTACGGACCCAAGGTACTTGAACTTGTCCGTCTTCACGGCAAGTTCGTTCCCTATCACGATGCTTTGGGGGTCCGTACTCCCGCAAGCCATGTACTCGGTCTTTGCCACATTTAACTTCAGACCACCGCTCTCAACCGTTTCCTTCCATCGCTTGACCTTGGGCTCCAAAAGTCGCCGGTCCTCCTCCACCAGTGCAATGTCATCGGCATACATCAACAACCAGGGTGCAGGGTCCTGGATGTGAGACGTAATGGCGTCGAGCACAACACTGAAGAGGAATGGACTCAGCGCCGAGCCTTGGTGCACACCGACATCAATCGGGAAAGGATTCGTTTCGCCAACGGCGGTCCGAACGAAGGATTTGGATCGGAGGTACATGTCTCTGATAATGTCCACATAGGCTTCCGGTATCCCTTTCACCCTCATCGCCCACTAGATTGCCTGTCGCGGCACACAGTCGAAGGCTTTCTGCAGGTCCAAGAAAGCCATGTGCAGTGGCGTCTTCTTCGCTCTGTATGCCTTGGTAAGTATCCTGAGTGCAAATATCGGGTCGGTAGTGCCACTGCCAGGACGGAAGCCGTATTGACACTCAGAGACAGTACACTCTTGGCGGAGCCTGGACTCGATGACGCGTTCGAAGAGCCTCATGGTATGACTCATGACCTTAATGTCACGATAATTACCGCATTCCTGAACACAGCCTTTACCCTTGCACACGGGAGCTATCACACTCAACCGCCATGAGTCAGGCATGTTTTTGGTATTCAGGATGCGTTTAAATAACGCAGCAAGAAGCTCTACACCATGAAGCCCCAACGACTTCCACACCTCTATCGGAATATAGTCAGGCCCTACCGCTTTCCGGTTCTTCATGCGACGAAGACTACAGAGAACATCTTCAGGTGCAACAGGTGCAACCAAGACCTTGGTTCGGGGGCAATTCGGGGTAGGACACTCCCAAGTAAATATCTATACTTGGATATTATAAAATATTCCAATAGTGATACATTATAAAAAAATCGTGCTTAAATATGAAAAAACACGTATTTTTTTTTAACATTGATTTTAGTCTTTAGAGTTCCTTGCTAAGAATATTGTTTTTTTTAATGGTTATTTATTGTTTTCACGCACCCAGTAGTCAAGGGGCGGCAAAATTCCTCCTTCCTCAATAGGGGTCATTAGGGTCGCTGGCCAACTCTAAGATGTGCGGCAGAACTCGTGGCTTCATATGGTTCATGGTCGTGAGAAGTGACCGAATATTCGAAGTATACGGGGCCGTACTATCTCGGAAAGACGCTACTTGATGCCGAGTTCTTGAAACGTTGTATGGAATTCGAACCTGATATTCCAAGCATTCCAACACCTCATCTCTAGGGAAGCTACATCTTTCTTCTCCCGTAACGCCCATGTTTCAGCGGCGTACAGAAATACGAGAAAGTGCTCGGACAAGCCTGATCTTTAGTAGCCTTTGTAGTAGTACGATTCCTCCATATTTTCCTGAGCTTTTCCATTGCCCCTCTAGCCATCGCCATACGTCGTTTTATCTCAATGATACAACCACCATTGTTTTTGATGTGACAACGTCTTAAATTAGGTTGCGGCTGGGAGTCACTTATGAAAAAGTGTAACGCCCGGTAGCGTTACGATGAGTCACCGAACGAGAGAGAGGCCCGCCGAATGCCTTGCGTCTCTCTCCCACTCAATTTAATTATATTTTTTTTCAGTTTCACCCACTTTTTCCAAAATTGTCCCATAGCCCCCCCCCCTGCCTTCCCCCACCCTTATTCCGAAATAGTGCCTATTAGCCTCCCCACGAAACCTACCCCCCCCCCCCCCTCCCCTACCCCCACCCCGAAAATTTACCTCACCCCCCCCAATCCTATCTCGGCCAACATAGGTCGTAGACCCACCGAGTTTGGTATCCTCGGAACCGTCTTGGTGAGGGCTACAAATTGACCCCGCCAGAAATCCCAAATTACGCAAAAAATTACCCCCCCAAAAAAAAATATTTTACCTCCAAAACAATTAATTTAAGTTAGCCTCCCCACGAAACCTTCCTCCCCCCCTCCCTTACCCCCACCCCGAAAATTTACCTCACCCCCCCAATCCTATCTCGGCCAATATAGATCGTAGACCCACCGAGTTTGGTATCCTCGGAACCGTCTTGGTGAGGGCTACAAATTGACCCCGCCAGAAATCCCAAATTACGCAAAAAATTACCCCCCCAAAAAAAAATATTTTACCTCCAAAAAATTTATTGACGTGACAACGTCTTAAATTAGGTTGCGGCTGGGAGTCACTTATGAAAAAGTGTAACGCCCGGTAACGTTACGATGAGTCACCGAACGAGAGAGAGGCCCGCCGAATGCCTTGCGTCTCTCTCCCACTCAACTATGATCGGTCTGCCGCGCGCGCAGCACTAGAGAATTAGGCGCATTGAATCGGCGCATGCTTGTGTCTCTGTCTTTGTCTTTCTCGAACGTTCTTGGCGTTGGAAAAACAAGAAAGCGTCACAATACAAGTTCACACGTGTGGTTAAAGTATCGTCAGCTGTGTCTGTAGTGAAAATATGGAGTGCTTAGATTCGTCATTACATGTACAATGTTTTAGTAAACAAAATATATTTCTATAGTTAAAATTTGTGCAATTCTTATTTTCATTCAATTCCTTGTTCCTATTGTGCAATTTAATTATATTCATATCAATAAATATTCTACCGAGAAAAAGACGTTGTCACGTAAAATCTTTTTTTAAACAGCCCAGGATAAATGTACGATTGAACCAGTCTTGGAGGAGCCCAGCGACAGTTTGTGATGTGCATTGAAATCCCCCAAGACCATTTCAGCCGACGGAAACTGCGTCCGCTCGTCATCAGCCACATGGCTGAGATACCTGAACAGCCGAGTCGTCTCATCGTCCCCGTTGTGAGACCTGTAAAGGCACACGTCGATGCAGCTCAGGCAACCAAAATTCAGGTGCAAACACAAAGCGGAGAAGGAGGGGCCCTCCATGCAGCTTAAACGGTGACAGTAGATGTCCAACCGAATATACATACAAGCATACCCCGGCTTTAGGCTTGAAGCTTTTTTCAAGCGAATAACCCCGGGGTACAGCAGGTAAGAATATTCGGCCGGACGACGAATCCGCGTCTCCATCAAGAAGAGCAAAGCAGACTAGGCCATCTCAAGATGGTGGTGGACGACATTAAGTTCGTTTGGAGTTCGCGGATGTTGGTGAACTCCATAGTGAACGCGATGGTGGGGTTATGCACCGCTGAAAGACCTACTTTGTTTAATTGCACTGTCATGAGGTTGAAGGGATGGGTTTGATGAAAAGGCATCGAGAAGCCAAAGTCCGAGCATTAAGTAGGCCGAATGGGCACCGGCATGAAAGAGTCGGCATGTCGCTAAATGTCGGCCACATCCGGTCACCAACTGGCACGACGTACCCACCCAAGATTATGTGCGACATGGTGAGGCAGCCCCTCGTGGTGGTTATCCACGATTGGACGCTTGTACTGTACTGTCTCTTTCGCCGGCGGGTCAATACTCCTCCCTTCTAGAGCGATCAAAAATACGTACAATATCACTATCAGATCACTATGACGGTCTTTACGCCCCGTGGACGGTGATCGCTACCCAGACGGACACTTAAGTCCTTCCACCACGAACTGTGTCACTCATTTGGTACTACCCAGGGGTTACGTGTAGGAAAACTAGAGTCAAAGCCTACAGACGTGTTTGACGTTAACCCTCAAAAGTGACGCAAATATAAAGCGTGTAAAAATTCTTAACATGGTGGTAAAATGACGTTCTTTCCCGAAGTCCTGTGTTGAGTGGGCGTCTGGTTGCTAAAAATGATGATGATGATTAAGGTAAAAATATAGGCAAGGGGGGGCGGCATTTTTCAGTTTTTGCCCCGCCTCGAAAAAAACCTAGATCCGGCGCTGCCAGGCAATTACAAATAAACATGACGTCACAATAACATAAACGATATGAAAAGACTTTAATTTTCCAAGCGAGTATTTCGGGGAAGCTTAGTGTATTAGTGTATAGATCCTAAATGGAAAGAAATTTACAATTAAGAAGGATTATTCAGACCCAAAAGTGAACTCATACAATCCGCAAACCTTATAAAAATGAAATATTTGTAAATTATAAAGGTCTTGACTACATTTATCGCCATGAAGGTTTCAACCAGACACACAATGAGAAAAATCTGTATCAACAGTTGGCTAATCAAGAAACTGCACTGAATATTTTTTTATATTTTTTTAAATATTGCCTCGCTTTCCAAGCCGAGGTGAAACATAAAAAAATCATCATTAAAACCGCCACATAAACTGAGAACATGGACCTCATATAAATGTAACATCTGAAACTAAGAACATGCTACTTAGAGCTTTGTAAATGTGAGCTCGACTGTGAAACGACGTGACGAGGGTTCGCGGAATCGACGTTGCAAAACAAACTAACGACACAGATAGTCGTCATAAATGTTTATTTTGTTTTGCTTATTTATATAGATATATTGTATTTTTCACGCCTGATGGTAAGCGATACGACCGCTCATGAACAGTAGGAAAACCAAACAACGCCTTGAATTACAAAGCAATGCTTGGCATTCCATAGCGCTCGCCATCGCCATAAGATGTTGAGTCTTAATATGTCCATTAGTTAGTCTGACTACAATGTCCTTCATTCCTGGACACAGCACTGCTGTTTTGCGGGAGAAATAGACATTGCAGTGGTACCTACTCAGGCGGCCTCACGTATATGAGAAACCTACCTCCAGTGAAGATATCCATAATGTATCATTAATTTCCACTATGGCTGTCGCTTATTGATTAGTAAGATGCTTTAATACCAATATAGATAACGAATTTCATATAACCAGCAATAAATTTCTATTCCTATAGCTTATTGGTTATTGGACTAAGTGGCAGTAAGTGGTTGTAAAGCACGGGCCTCCTCTACAATCCAGATAACGATTGGGAAGGGGATTAGGCCATGTAGTTCACCACGCCGTCCTTATGCGGGTTTAAGCAGTTTACTTTATTACACCACAGAAATTCTTCCGTATTGCCATGTAGTTTTCCTTCACCGTTGAATGCGTGGTGATTGACTATCAATAGAGCGGTGAGCGTTGGGATTTGAACCCGCAACCACCGTGAACATGAACGCAGCCGCGTTTGGTTACCAACAGGCTACACGCAATTGATGTGACTATGTTACTTTAATTTTAAAAAATCCTAATCATTTATAATAACGGTATCAAATCAACTATACAATAATAAATACACAACTGTCATTTCATAATTGTTCAGTCCAAGGCGTGGCTTATGTCACAAACCTTGTCATTGTCGAGGAAGCTTTAAATAATATCATGGTTAAATTCTTACTTATATTCTTTACTGTGGTTAATTGACAATTTTTATAACAAGTTACAATATCCATTGCGGTAAACGGAACGGGCATAAACTGCTCCCATTTAAAATTATGACGTAATTCGTATATTCCACAAAAATGCACAATTAAGTGACGAATACAAAATCTCTGCACATTCCTCGAATGCTAAATTCAGCAAAACTAATGTTGGTAGGTCTCACATAAGTGAAAGGCCACCTGGGTAGGCACCACCGCAATGTCTTTTTCTTTGGCCTAACAGGAGCGTATATGCACTGTTGTGTTCCGATTTGAAGGACGTTGTAGCTAAAATAAGTACTGGACATATTCAACATTGAATATCTTATATCTCCGAATGGCGAGCGCGGCGGAATGCCAAGTATTGCTCTTCTAACTGTTTAGGGTTTTATGGGTTTAATACTTACTGTCCATGAGCGGTCGTACTTACCATCAGGATTCAGGCGAATGACATGCTTGTCTCGACATAAAAAAGTACCTATAGCCCATTCTTTCAATAGATATTCTAGGACAATAACAGCACATTTATTCATTTCATTCAATTTTATGGTTGTATTTGGTGACAAATCGAACTACCTTTCCAAAACGTGCTTTAATAACAAGAGCATCTTTCAAAACACTTCTCATAAATCACGATCACAATTGAAATTATTCACAAGCCTGCATAATAGTTTCAAATATCGAGTTTTCTTTTATTATATAAAAATAATTGTGTTTTAATAGTACAAGATTATCTTCGTGCATGAATAACTAACACAACTTTATTTTGTAGGCGCACCCAAGCCCCTAAAATAGTAGCGGTCGGGAGGGAAAATATTTATATCCATTTTATATCCCACTTACTAAACCAAAAGTTACCGCATTAGCTGAAGCCTGAAAGAGTTCTGTTGTGGACGGATGACTTTACCTTGTATGCAGTTGTTTCAAACTCCATGTTATTATCTTTTTCAATTCTAGGCATTATAGCATCACGCATTTTGATATATCTATATATTTGCAGTAGTTACATTGTAAATACAAAAGGTGTTCGTTGATTTTTCTATCATGCAGTAAAGAAACTACGTATTGGAATATTATTGCATAGGTCTTATGAACAGTTAATACAACTATGCACGTGAATTGACATCCGAAAAAATATAAAATTCCTGCCTTCAATGATATATTTTGGATATCTAAAACCACAGTTGAAAACTGATCAATCAAGTTTAAGTAGGTGCATAACTATCGGATATCAAAGACTAAACGCTCAAATTAAATATACATTACAATAGTTTTTTTAGAAAAAAACATTCAGTTCCGATACTTGTCCGTGTAATTACAATCAAAGGCAATCACTATTCATTACGATATAAATGTGGACGTAACGAACATGTAAGAGTATTGCGAGCTAATTACAAATGCGAATAGATTACGCTATCGGAACACGTGAATGTTTAAAGGAAATTTATTCAATGCATCTGAATCTGAAGACTATGGTTAAGGATTTTGAAACAAAATGAAAATACTTAATTTAATATTTAAATGTATACATACATACATCCATCCAACAGTGACATTCATAGTCCTGATCCCACACTAAGATCGAGTCTTGTGTCGTGGGTATCAGAAATACGAGAGACTTTTCGGCCTCACAAATACCCAGACTTGAAATAAATACCTGTGGTTCATACAAATATTTGTTTCAGCACGGGGATCGAACCCCCGGGCTCTCCTTTTACAGCCAGCGTCTAACCAACTGCACCACGGAGGCTGTCATAAAATACACATTATTTTGCACTATTTTTTATTTTCTACCCCTTCGATCAAATATTTGATCGAAGTAGTACCCCATTTACAAAGCTGTCTTCACTACAGAGAAGTACGAAGAAGAAACTCTTGCCTTTATCCCAAAAATACTTTTCATTTGCAGTTTCGCCGAAACATTATAATTTATATTTATATTATATTTTCCCAGTCCAAGTTCAAAAATAAAACTAGCTTTAATTTTCTATGTAATCATCTAGCATTGGGTGAGCTACTCAACTGACCAACTAAAAAAATATAACTTGACAACAGTATCAAAACAATACCAAGATACATTTTGGCCTCCACAGAAATACAGTTCCCAACTGCCATTTCTTCACTCTAGTTATCATTCTTATTCCTCTTACATAAGGTTTACTTTGTCATTTTACTGTTTAGCAACTGGCGTGTCGTCACATCTTGAGCCGTGTAATCACGTGATGGGCGACCGCTGACCCAACGGTCAGCCAACCATTGACCAACATCAATGCTTGTAACTTGTAAGTAGGACTTGTTGATGTAAGATGTAGGCCTGGAGTGAATTGTAGGTGTTGGCTTAAACATTGTCGTTTAAAGAAGGCTTGGTAATCTTTGACCACTAATTGGTTATCAATAATTATCAAAGCCGAAGACACTGCATCACTGTACTATGACCTAAGTCCTAAGAATAGAACATTCTATGGTAGTAGGTTCTAGGTAGTCTCATGCTCAGCATAGCCAGCTATAGACTGACATAAATGACAGAACGTAACACTGATAATCCAGAACACTGAAGTGATAGTTAATTAAATTTACAAGGTGCATGAAATTTTTTATTTTTTTTTATTCTTGTTTAAATTAGGGGTTTTTGGCGACATTTACACCATGTCAACCCCATCATATCCTAAAATTATCTTACATCTTAATCTAAATGATACAAAAATTTGAAAATTGATATAGCTGTTTTAGAGAGAGGCTCTGATAGGATCGTTTGAAACATCCCAACATCTAATAAATTAATTTTGGAGGCATTTATCAGAGAATCTCTTACAATCTTCGTCTTGACACACTCCATCAACAAATGTTGGACATCTTCTATGGTGCCACATTCTGCACAATTGGGAGTAGCACTTTTTCCCATGAGGTATCGGAACTTGTTTGATGGAATGTGTCCGGAACGAAGTCTATTACCTATTATTATTAATTGTCTATTTAATTTAGAGTGAGCATACCAGGGAATGTGAGGAGGTTCACTTTGTATTGTTTTAAACCAAATTCCTTTTTCGAGAGATCTAACATTAAAATATTCCTTCCAATCTTTATTACAATTTATTTTAAATTTTGACAGTGTTTCGAAATAACTAGGGTGAATATTTAGAGAATAGCTTTCAGTAACGGATTGTTTAGCCAGTTTGTCAACCTCCTCATTTCCCGTTAGGCCAACATGTGACGGAACCCACTGCAATTTAAGTTGCACATTATTAGATGTGAGACTGTGAATTTGTTTTAGTATAGCATATGCTATCGAAACGCCTCTGTGGCCAGAGGCGCAACGAGCAATATGCTGTAGAGCACTTCTGCTATCTACTAAAATAACAATATTATCACACATTAGGTTTTGGATGTAAGTTAGTGCTTCTGAAATTGCAGTGAGTTCCGCAGTCATGATACATATGTCACAATTATTTAATTTAAAACTAACACTAACTCTATTTTTTGGATCAAAGAAGGCAGCCCCTACATAATTTTCCGTTTTTGAACCATCTGTATATATCTTTAACCAACCGTCATACTTAAGGTACATTTCTTCTAACACAGATACTCTTAATAGTGAATTGTGGTATGAATTCTTTTTTAACTTAACACTATCCAATTGCTCTATAATGATATTTGTAACATCAATATCTGATAACCAAGTATTAAAACTATACATTTCTAATGGATAACTACACGATATTGTTTCTTCTTTTGTTCTTTTATATACTAAAACTAACAAAGGTTTTCTTTTTTTTCTCCAATAGCTATTATGTAAATTATTTAACAAGATATTTAAAAGGTTAATTGTTGGATTATTTTCAAATGATTGGGATTTCAAACATAATTTACTAGCTAAATATTTTCTTCTAAACATCAGGTTCGAGATACAAGTTTCACATTCCATGATATGGATTGGTGTCGTACGTATATAACCTCCTATTATCCTCAGAGCTTGATTTTGCACCTTATCCAACTTAGCCAGGTGGGATTGAGCACTGTTGTCATATAGGAAGCTTCCGTAATCTATTCTGCTCCTTATTAGAGATATATATAGTTTTCGGAGGTGATTTGGATGAATTCCCCAAGTTGTTCCTCCCAAGACTTTGAGTAGACTCAAAAACCTTTGTGTTTTCGCCCACGTCTCATTTATATGTTTTCCCCAGCGTAAGCTTCTATCTAACCACATTCCAAGATATTTTATATTTTCTACGTGATTAAGAGGACATCCTTTTATAGTTAAATTTATTTGTTGTCTTCTATGTTCTCTACTAAATAAACAAATTTTGGATTTTTGACTAGATAATTCCAAGCCTAATTGTTCTAGTAATGTACAGATAGTATTTAAAGCAGTTTGCATTTTAGATGTATTATCGCTTAGAGACTGACCACTAATATACAGGACAAAATCATCCGCGTACTGTGATACTGTAACATTCACAATATTTTGACAAATTTTGTGTGTAATTATATTAAAAATTAAAGGGGATAAGGGATCGCCTTGGGCGAGGCCTTTAAAGGTCCATCTGGAGAAAAATCGATTACCCACTCCATACTCATACATGTTTGTTTTAAGGTGTCTTTCTCTTAAAATTCCCACAGGTATTTGCATATTCTTTTACCCACATTAATTTCATCAAGAATTTGAATACCTTTATCGATCATAACGTCGTTATACGCATTTTCTACATCTAGAAAGCACGCTAACGTAGGGATATTCTTGGTTTGACCTATTTGAATCTGACAAACTAGGCGAGCAAGGCAGTCTAAACATGACTGAGATCGTCTAAAGCCAACAGTATTCCTGGATAAAATTAAGTTTTTCTCTACGTACCACTCAAGACGTTTACATAGAATTGTGTGGAAAATCTTGCATAAACAGGAAAGTAGTGAGATAGGTCTTAATTTTGGTGGTAATTCGGGATTAGTATTATTTTTGGGAATCGGAACTATTTGTATATTACGCCATTGTGTTGGAATATCTCCCTTTTCTAGAATTAAGTTATATATTTCTAAAAGGTATAATTTAGCTGATTTTGTAAGATAATATATCATTGAATACGTTATTTGGTCGTCTCCAGGCGCTGTATCTTTCTTTTTCAGGCATGCTTCTAATTCGTGGAGACTAATACGTTTTTCCAAAGTTGAATTGGTAGAATTTATAACTGGCATACAAGGGGGAACAGAATCGGGTGCTAAGCTGCACAATAGATTTTTAATTTGCGAACTGGAAGGATGTGAACTCGTATCTTTGTGTCCTTTAAACCACCGCATACGTTTCCACATCTGCTTTACAGACGTGGTTTCGTTTATACTACTACAAAAATCTCTCCAACTTTGCAGCTTAGCTTGCTTCAGTAATCTCTTAGTATCATGGATATGTTTTTCCAAAGTATTTAGGTTTTCAGGTGTAGGATTTCGTCTGAAGGTAGATAATGCTAATCTACGTTTAGCAACCGATTTTGATAGTTCCGTATTCCAATAAGGCTTCGGTTTGAAATTAGTCAAAAAATCATTACAAAATTTAACCCAAGGGAGTATCCCTTTTCAGAGGCTAGATTAATCTGTTTCGTAAACCAATCATAACTTTCTTGAATAGTATTGACTCTTATGGAACTATCTTCAAATATTTTTTTTATCGTTTTTTTATATAAAACCCAATTCGCTTTTTTAAAATTACGTTTGAGAACAGAAACTTGATTTAGGTACCGATCTGATAATTGATATATAAACTTAATAATTATATGGTCACTACCTAGAGTTTCATTAGTGGTATCCCATTTAAAATTGAGTGCTATGTCTGAGGATACAAATGTAACATCCGGGGAGGATTTTTGGACAACTCCATTAACTAATTTAATTCTTGTAGATCGACCATTGTTTAAAGGTACAAAGTCATGCTCTAAGGCTGTATCCATTATCTGTATACCTCTAGTACTATTTTTATACGACCAGTTGGTATGGTGGCCATTAAAATCTCCGGCAACAATAGATTTATGATTGTACGTGTTAAACAATGTATCCCAGTCAGACAACATGGTTCTTACATTTGAGGGGCAATAAACACTTATAATATTTTCAATACACCTACAATTAAATAATCTAACATTTAGAGTCTCTATACCGCTATTATTCAGTTGGGAAGGTATCACTTGAGCCTTTAGGGATTTGTGGATAATAATTGCTACTCCACCATAAGAGTCTCGCCTGTCCTTTCGATAAACATTGTAGCCACTTATGCGAGTATGTACATCTGGTCTCAACCAAGTTTCACTTATTATAGCTATGTGTATCTTTTCTTGCAGTAACAGACATGTAAAATCATTTAGTTTAGGTTTCAGGCTTTGAGAGTTCCACTGAAGTATGTTTATAGACGACTTTTGTAAGTTTCTATCCTCCATAAATAGTATTAAATAGAGTTTTTAATATTTCACCACTGTTAATAGTTTTCTTCAAAAAACATCTAATAGCTTCAATTACTAACATCATAATATCAGTGATTTTTTGATTTAGATTTTTGTCAGAAGTCAAAATCACCTGAGCTTGTTTAAAAAATTCCCAAAAGGATCGACTTTGTTTACTCGTTCCTTTTTCCTTTACTTCTTCATCTTGGACATGCGTTCCTCTGTTTTCCTCTTTGACACTCTGTTCTTCTGTTTCTAAGTATTCTGCTGAATCTTTGTTATTTTTCTTTTTCTTTTTACATGTAACAACTGTTGTATTTCTACTTCTTTCTATTGTTTCATCCACTTTTTTTTCCTTTACATGATTTTTAATTAATGTATCTCTGTATAATGCTTCTTTCTGTGCATAACAATTCATATTATTATCAAATTTGTCTCCTACTTCTGGGAAATCTTCCTCGAAAAACACGTTACACTGTTTGTTTCTTTCTACTAGGTAAATATTTAAAGCCTTCTTATACGTGCAATTTGTTGAAGACATTATTAGTCGTATTTCCTTTTCTTTTATAAAAGTAGGACACGTCTTACTCAAAGACATATGTGCTCCTTTACAATTAATACACCGAAATACTGTTGTTTCACAATTAACGTGAGGCCCACCACATTTTGGACATACGACTTTTCTAATAGTATATTGTCGTCGTAAGTGACCGTAGCGCCAACAGTTTGAACACTGTGTCACAGGGAAAGTGTACGGTTCTACTCTAAACTTACAACCATATGCTTCAACACACGACGGTAAAGTTGAACCTTTAAAACAAATGCGCACAGTTTCACATTCGTCCCATATGCCCTCTTCTGTGAAGCGCTTTAATCTTTTAACTGATATTATGTCATGATCAGATGTAAATAAAGTATTTAATTCTTCTTCTTTTATTTCTAATTCGATATTTTTAACAATTCCATATGACAAATTCACTTCCTGTGCTAATTGGCATCTATATTCTAGATCTTTCATTTTTACTGACGTTAGTAATCTTTCTGCATCTTCTCGTTTTTCAAAACGTACACATACTCTGTACGGATTTTTATAGGTTATTTTAATTATTCCTTGTATGTTTTCTGTTCTCAACATTTTTGCCAAACTAATTTGTTTAGGCAATGGTTCCTTAGATGATATATACACATCATGATTGTTTTCTGAAAGTTCCGCTGGTGCCGAACGGCTACTATCATGGTTTCCCGAGGAACTACGATGTAGCCGTTTTGACTTTCTCCGCACTGTTGTAAATTCAGCATCATCAGTATTTTCTTCACTATCGGGCCTCATTCTCTTCTCGGGCACTGATGTTGATAATTGATTCGTACCGTCTACACTTTTATTATAAGAATCTTCACAAATAACTGCATCCCTCACTTCTTCTGTTTCCATTGGACTTTCACTATTTAAACTCGATATACTCAAATCTTCATCATATTTACTCATTTTTATTAATAAAAGTTTTTGGGGGTAGAACTAAAACAATTGACATCGCAATAACTTGAATCGCTCGTAACGTCCGCTCGCAATGAAGCGTCGCGCGCCGTGCATGAAATAAAAGTCAATGATGAGATTTCCTGAAGCAAATACTGCCCATACCTTTTTTATGTTATGAACACGTGATCGCAAAGACATTCCAGAAAGTGTCAGATTGTTGATGATGGAAAATTATTTACTACTTTAGAATGCTCAAATGCATAGGTACAATGCCAATTCATGTTTGAATTCATCACATCGTGGGACGGGAAATACAAGGTGAAACGTCCTGTCCTGATTGCACTTCTGCCTCCCTATTTTGGAAAAAGGCGTGAGGTTATGTGCAGGTTTAGCAAGATAAGTAAACACGACCTTTCGACCATTCAGTACACCAGATAATATCCAGTCTAAAATTTAGAAACTGAGGAAAATCATATAAAACGAAAGTGAAATAAAATTATTTTGGTCTGACAGCCTTTGACTCGTTATTTAAGATAATAGATGAAGTTATCAGACTGAATCTGCTGAACGAAATCGGCTGAAACGTTCACAATTTTTTTATGAACTTGATTTTATTTTGAGAATAGGGAAAAAATGTGGCAATGCACTTCCGTTATCGATAGTTCGTGTTGAATAATTCTATGCTATGGATGGACGCGTTGCGGCCACGAAAAAAGCTAGCGTTATATATAAAATCTCCTTTAAATTCACGCTCAGCTATAACTCATCAATGGTTTTGGAGAAAATCGCGGGCATACAAACAGGCAGCGACTTTGTTGTGCTGGACTATGGGCTGAGATAGCCGCTTTCCATCAGGTGGGTCGCTAGCTCGTCTGCCTGTATTTGTATCAGCCCTTATAAGTCCCACTACAGGGCACGGGCCTCCTCCACACTCGAGAATACGATTGAAAGATTTACTACCACGCTGGCCTAGTGCTTGGCGGACTTTATATACCGTTTTAGTGCGTGGTGATTGACAATGAATACACATATGACTCCGATAATTCAGAGGTGCCCTGGGATTCGAACCCGCGATCACCGTGAACATGTTGACAGCCGCGTCTGTTCGTTTACCAACAGGTCACCACGTACTTGTACTCTTGCATTTGTCTGCCTATAACGGCAATAAAAAACACACACATGACAAACATAAATAAGCGTATAATACGGAATCTCCTTTTTTTAAATCAGTTAAAATAGTCGACCATATCTAATTCATTTATCCTAAACTAATTCCAAAAATAATTGAAACTGTATCAGTCTATAATACTTAAAATAAAACCGATGATTAATACACGTAACCATCACATAATATAATTATTACCGACAAGTGAAATAAAATAATAAAACTTCGTGATCGTTCGCTTTCCTGATGGCCACAAGCTAACTGCATTGCTTTTACTTTACGTAAAATTGAAGAAAACGCATTTGAGCAAAATCTAATTCGCTGCAGTATCCGTTGTCGTTCGAGCCTAAAATAAATAGATAAGCAATGTCTGCCACAATCTTGTGTAATACGCAAAAATCTGCACAAAACTATTGAGGCAAAAACACGATAAAAATAGACTTATCTCTCTTTAATTCAGCTTTAATGAAAGCCCATAAAAAGTGGTAATTAGTAGGCATTCTAATTGTTGGCACAATTGATGATAATTGTTTTTTAAACTTTTTTTTATTGCCTGCGAAGGCAGACGAATAGAAAGTTCACCTGATTGGAAATGCATTTGGCATTAAGCCCCGAGTGTATATTACTTTATATATGAAGTAAATCAATAAAAAAAAATAAAGAAATGTCCAGGAACGCAGATAACCTGATGCTTGCCATGTGATGTCATATCGCTTACTCAACAGAAGGTAGGGGTTTCGAAGCGAATGTTAGATATTGAAAAAAACTATTATTTACAGATTTTATCGCGGATGATATTTAATATTTCCATTTTTTAACTTCCCGACGTTTCGATTACTTTACAGCTTTACAGAGTCCGCCCCGTGACCTCGAAAGCTAAACAATAGTTTTATTAGAAGGAAGGAGGTTGCTTCCAGAACTGATTTATTTACGCCTGTATCATTTAGATCCCACAAAGAAACTCTACTCATAACCATGAAATACGTTGTACTGGCTACCAAAAAGGATAAGTAAAAAAAATAATAAAATCATTTTCACTCGTGTCACCTATGTTGAAACTAACAAAACGTCGGAATGTTATTAAGAATATTATATTTACTTCTAGCAAGTTCTGTGGTAGCACAAGAGCAATTGCTGGACTGTTTATACGGGAAGACCGGGATGAATAGACTGACTCTATGTGCTGACGAGGGGGTCGAGTGTGAGGGAGCAATATGGAAGACACAGTGGGTGGTGACACATAGCAGCTGTCTGCAAGGAGTGCCGCTATACCAAGTGGCGGTTATGCAGGGGAGTGAGGGATGCGAGAATTATGTGCAAGGTATTTAATTTTAATTGATAAATTATTATTATATTTGACAAGATCGATTGCGTTAATTTACTTATCCTTTTTGGGACAGATCAGTTACATAAAAGAAATGTAATAAAATAGCACACAAGGCGGCCAAATAGTATGGGGCAATATCTTCTAGGATATTATTATTATTTATTATATATGTATATTATCCCAAGGATATAATAAATAGGAAATTGAAAGGGCAGTCTAAAGAGTAAATAAGCAGCTAGAATTAATAAAAAAGCTTATAAATAAATAACAACACTATATAAATACAACACTCC
The DNA here is from genome assembly GCA_009982885.2 of Hyles vespertilio. Classification (NCBI taxonomy): domain Eukaryota; kingdom Metazoa; phylum Arthropoda; class Insecta; order Lepidoptera; family Sphingidae; genus Hyles; species Hyles vespertilio. Next base: position 16,239,702 of record CM042810.1, read on the forward strand.
CAAACATATCATCATCATCATCATCATCATCATCATATCAGCCACAGGAAGTCCACTGCTGAACATAGGCCTCCCCCAATGATCTCCACAATGACCTGTTGGAAGCGGCCTGCATCCAGCGACTTCCTGCGACCTTAGTCAGATCGTCCGTCCACCTTGTAGGCGGGCGTCCAACACTTCGCTTGCCTGTACGTGGCCTCCACTCGAGAACCTTTCGGCCCCAACGGCCATCGGTTCTACGAGCTATGTGCCCGGCCCACTGCCACTTCAACTTGCCAATCCTATGGGCTATGTCGGTAACCTTGGTTCTCCTACGGATCTCCTCATTTCTGATTCGATCTCGTAGGAAAACACCGAGCATAGCCCGCTCCATGGCTCGTTGAGTGACTCTGAGCCTTTTAATGAGGCCCAAACATATATTTATATATAAAATACATATACTTAGGGAGGAGAGAGCCTATGTTCAGCATTTAACTTCCTGTGGCTGAGAAGATGATGTTGGTTATGACGCCGTCGAGAAGCCGTGGGGTTCGATCCCCACCTCGATGTTTGACAGCAGAAATATATACCTATAGCAGTGATACTCTGAGAGCCACTCACATTCGAGACACTTACGTAGTGTTTTAAATATTATTTTTCTCATCAGAAATAGTACGGAACACAGCGCGAAAAGTCCGTATTCGGTTCCCGCATCCCGATCCAGAGCAGAACATAGATCTTTTATTCCTGGATATACCATTCTCTGAAGTGGAGCAACTAGCCAACACGACAGAGGCTAATGAGCTGTTCAAAGAGTAAGTCACTTTTCCTGCTCTTTTTCCGGAAACAAAAGAATTCATAACCTATAATATACGTATATATAGTATTTTAATTAGAAGATCTAGTGTCTTACCACTACTTAAAATCGATGTTTCAGCCTTTATACGTCCCACTGCAGGGCACGGATCTCTTCTATAGTCGAGAGTACGATTACTCTTGGTTAGGCCATATAGTAACATATTTAGTATATTCACACATACGACTAGGATTAAGCTTCTAAGCTGTTATATTCTTGTCACAGATACTACCCGTGGATGCAGCGCACAATAAGAAGCTACCAGTCCGACGCATCGTATATAAACTCGTACGCTCGGCGCACAGGCGCATATTCGTCGCCAGTGCGCATGTTCGTGACCACAGTTGTACTACCATCAGCTGCCATCATACTCTTCTTTCTGTTTGTAATGCTGTTCACTAATCCTCAGAGGAATTATGTGATGAAGGAAAGTTGTGGCTCGTTACGACCTATGAACTTGGTTTAATATAGTTTTATGATTCCAATATGCCCGTATCGATCCAATGGCATGTGTGGATTTTGAATGGTGAAGTTTTGGTTTGGTATACCAGGCTCTGTAATCCACTTCGTTTTTTGTTTATTTGAAGAGTCATACAGACCAACTGTACTAGAGTAACCGGCCCCAGTGGATTAGTAAGTTGAAGTGGCAATGGGCGGGGCACATAGCGCGGAGAACTGATGGCCGATGGGGTCGGAAAGTTTTTTAATGGAGGCCACGTAGCGGAGAGGACGTCCACCCACAAGGTGGTCAGACGACCTGGTAAGTCGCTGGGTGTAGGCTGCCTCCAACAGGTCACTGTGGAAATCATTGGGGGAGGCCTATGCTCAGCAGTGGACTTCCTATTGGCTGATGGGCAGGCCAGCTGTAGGTTCACCCTCTACCAACTTTGGGACGGATAAGGACGGCTAATTACAAGTTGCGCTAATATCACCTCTTCCTAATGTTTTTAACGAAAGAATACAACTATTAATGGTTACAAAATCTTAATTTATTTTATACAAAATTTCAAAACACTTTGTTGTCGTTACAAAATTAAAAGATTGTGTGTTGGACAGTCGAATAAATTTCAATATTTTGAAACTATCTAACACCCATGGTGACCCACATAAAATATTGTATACGCTTTAATTACGTAATCTACATTTTAAATGAAGATATGGTAGATCTCTTATATGAAGTTCGAAAGAATAGGGTAAGAACGAAAGAAAAAAGGTATGAAAGAATAATGGTAAACATCTTATTAAGGTAAGATGTTTAGCATCATAGACATTATTAGCAATCAATTATGTTCCCAGGCGGAAACAGTCCATAAAATCTACGCAAGATACTGTATTGTACTTAAAAGCGCTTAGTAAGGACATAACATTCATTAGGATAACTTTAAAAAAATGTTTTACAATTTTGAACTGAATGCACGTGCGCCACCATGAGAACCAAACAAATATACAGTATCAGAAAAAATACCCATTTATCCAAAAATAATACTGCAATTTTATACTTTAATTATTCAAAAAAGAGTTAACATGGCAATTGTCTATTACAATGTAATTCGACAATAAGTATAGGTATACTTAACAAAATGTTATTTAACAATAACAACAATAAGTATATTGTATTAAATTGGCTGTTTTTGCGAAACATATGTACTGTCCTAATATTATTTTCGTTAATTTTGCAAAAATATAAATGCATTAAAATTAGGAAGTTATCCATACTAAGCTAAAGTGGTGATTTATTTACCAAACATGCTCGTATGCTTCGTAAACGATACCTCATGCCTAGGTATTAAGAAATATTTTATGACCTAAATGTGGATATTTACTTCGAAAAAGTTACAAAAATACAGAATATTAATTGGCTCCCAGTATACTAAAAAACCCTTTGAATAACGGCGATCCAGCGCTCAAATTTTTGTTACATTGGCACTACGACTTCATTCTTCATACATATATTCCAAAAAAAACAACCCATTCAGTTCCACGTATAGAAAATTCTATACTAAATTCATCTAAACATTGATAAGTTTAGCAAAATAATTTGAAGGTCATTGACATGGTTCCATTGAGTGACTAGACCTAGTTTTCTTACGACTGTCAATAATAAAAAAATACCAATTGGTCAAACAAACATACATTTAGGTCAGAAACATACTACTGAAACTTTTTTTCTGCAGTCTAGATTTCATTATCCACTGGATGATTGTCTATTATCCATATAAACAATCATATAAACTCTATTAATTTCGAATGGACACAAGACAACCCGAAACATTATCCTCACGTTGGTCACTATTCTGTCGACTCTCGATAGTTTAAAGATGAAGGGACATCTCTAGTATTTTCAATTACTCAGAGTTTGAAATATTGTGAGGTTTGTATGGTGAAGGAGTCTACACTATCGTTCGTGTGCATACAAATTTCATATGTGTATTTTCCATATTTATGTTAATAACGGGGTGATAGTATGCTTCGGTGTAGTGACCAGAGATCCTAAACTAAACTGAATATTTCACATTGAAATTCGTATGGTATACATTGATTTCGGTGACTATTAGGCCATCTATAGATTCATAAAACCACCAAAAATATAGTTTGCGCAATGATTAGGAAGAATTTCAAGCATTACAAGAATATTGAAGAAGGTACTATGTAGTACTATTATATTTTTTTACAGTGGCACATACTTAGCACCTGACTTGTACTAACGTCAAAGTATGCTGACAAACGAGTCGTCCGAACAATCGACACAATTATGCCGGCCGCGAGAATTTAATCTTCACTCTTCGCTCTATATCCCTAAAACATTTATTTTTTATATCGGTTATGTGATAGTAAGAGATTCAAGTAAAAACACATCTTTAAAGTTAAATACAACATTGTAATTCTAATAAAAAATAAGTATTGATATACTGGTTAACAGCTGAAATTGTTTCTATTCAATGCCCGCACTAATTCCGACGGATCCACAAAAATACTCACAATATCCAACATAAAACTTACAAAAACGATTACTCTATATTATAAACGTAGAAAAGACAGTTCAAACATTATTTACAGAACATTCAACGATGGGCACCTATGATTCAAGCGGTTTCACTTCAACCGGACTTTCAACACTTTTATTTTCTTTTACATCTTCAACTTTTAATTCTTCAATTTTTAAATCCTTAACTTTTAATTCTTCGACTTTTATACTTTCGTTCTCTACTTTTGTAACATCAGCTGCCACGTCATTAGTTATTTCCTCTACAACATTAATTTTTCCTGGTTCCCTTATTTCTTTTAACTCTGTAACTATTGATTCAATTTTTGAAATATCCTCGCTTGAAAGGTCGCCATTGTTTTTCACATTAGGTAATTCTATTTTGGAATTGTCATTACTTTCAACATCTAAAACGTCTTCTGTTGTAGTGTTTTCTACTCCTTTTAAAATCTCTTCAAGGACGTCTTCACTGTCGCCATTTCCAACTTCAAGATCACAAAGGTTTATATTCGCGCTATTTATGGCTTCGATAAGGCTCTCTAGTGTTTTATCGTCGACTTTTTCATCTGGGCTCTCTGGTGTAATTTCAACCTTAACATCATTTTCACTGGGTTGTATTTCTTCTGTCACTTTGACGACTTCTTCAACCTCAACTTTCTCTTGTGCCTTTTGACTCTTCTTTTTGGACTTGGATTTCTTGGGTTTGTCTGGTTTAGGAGGTTCCTCTGGCGTGCTGTTTTGTTGTTTGTTTGTGAGAACGTTTAACTGGCTTTGCAAGTGCGCGAGACTTTGTCTGAGTTGAGCGCAGTTTGCAGCCATCGCGTCGACCTGTGAATAAACCATTTATTAATAGTACTTATAGATAATAATAATAATAATAATTTATTTAGACAAAAATAAAAATATTGATTGATTGATGTTCGGAAGTAAATATTATTGTTGTCTCATAAGACACTATTGCATTGTATTGATGACTTGCCAATGTGATTAGCATTACCCAGGCGGATTAACATATAAATCTTTTCCACTATTAACATTTATCTTTACTGAAACCAATGCCGTCAATAGTTCCTGATACCCACGACACAAGACCCGATCTCAGTGTGAGGACTATGACTATTTATGTAACTGTTGGGTGTATTTATTTATTACACAGACAGACGGACAGACAGACAGCGGGGGCTCAGTAATAGGGTTCCATTTGTACCTTTAAAGTACACAACCCTAAAAAGGAGTAACTGTATATTTGTAACTGTCTAGCATATACCTTGGCGTTGGACGCAGGCGCGGGCGCGGGCGGCGGCGGCGCGGGCGCGGGCGGCGGCGGGAGGGGGGGACGCTCGATGTTGTGCTCCTTCAGGGTGGCCAGCAGGACCGCGCGCTCCGCCTGGACAACCAACACCAATGTTATGTATTTATTACGCTTCGTAAAGTGAGAGGCGGATCAGTTAAAGAGAACTGAACAGTTAATTAAATTAACTGTGGGACTGTTAATTCAATAAACATGGGTTCAAATCTCTTAATTCCAGCTGTGAGTCACTCAAAATTCATTTCAGATTTCTCTATTTGGGATTAAACTGTGACTTAGCTGACCTTGGATTTCAACTTCTAATCACTTTAGGTCACAAGTCTATCGCTACTAATAGATCAACGACTCGAATATACACAACACCAATCAAGACATTTATCACTTCATTGAAAACTTTATACCTTATTGCGAATATCAACAGTCCATGCATCATATACTTTTGGAGTGCAGTCTTTGGCAGAATAAGCGAAAAACCATGCTGGATAGAATGCAAATATCATCTGGAGTTGTATACTACATGGACATTGTAGAGACTAGCAAGATTGTATGTGCCACCCGGCATTTCTGCCATACCTATTACTGGAATCAAGTATAACAGCTAACATAATAGGTCCCATTTAAATTTAATAATGATTTGATCCGTGGTGCTTTACGGGCTTCTCCGGCTACAGTCTATTTGTGAGGTTATTTACCTCTTTATTCCATTAAGACGAAATAGTTCTGTAGATAAATATTATGTACTAGCGGCCCGGCCCAGCTTCGCCCGGGTACAAATAGATTTCTGTACAATAATATGTACGTATTATTATTACACATATAAACCTTCCTATATAGGCCAGTACCGCCGCAAGCGCTACGTCCCGCAATTTTAAATCTGTAATATCTTCGAAAATATTCATTTAAATCTTGTGCTGTAAAGGACCATATAGATCTATATTAAATCAACAATGTATTTAAGCTATTTAATTGGATAAAGATTAATGCTGTATTGATTAAAATCGCATCGAAAATTAGCCATTATTTGTCGTAAAAAGTAAATGACAAAAAAATGTTATTGTGGGATATCCATAAGAGATAGACATACCGGGTATCTCAAGACTGCTACCGAAAACGAAGCCGGGTGGTAGTTTTAGTGACTACAAACACAATGCAATTAAAAATTTCGCCTAGAAACGCGACAATTTTTTTTTATGATTTTTTAAATATCGTCATTTTTGGGTGGTAAATCCATATTTTTTGCTAAAATAATAATTTAAACTCTTTTATACCTTAGAGTATTTATAAATAAAAGGGTATATACTATTATTTTAGGAAAAAATGTATTTACCACCCAAAAATGGCCATAGGAAAAAAAATAACAAAAAAAAATTGACGCTTTTTTTTGTAACTTTTTCTGTTGCATTGTGTCTGAAGTCGCTTAAACTACCACCCGGCTTCGTTTTCGGTAGCAGTCTTGATATACCCTGTATACCATCGCGGAGTTTTCTGTAGACCTTTTCAGTGTGTACAAATATATAGTACATTATTTTGATGAATCTCGTAGGGTTCAGCCTGCGTTTGCAATGTATGCGGAAAAACATTGATAATTAACGACATCACATTAGAAACCTCAAAAATAACAATATTTCTCCACTATTTAATGGATGTTATTATACATGTAAACCTTTCTATTGAATCACTCTATCTATTAAAAAAAACGCATCAAAATCCGTTGCGTAGTTTTAAAGATTTAAGCAAACAAGGGGACATAGGGACAGAGAAAGCGACTTTGTTTTATACTATGTAGTGATATATTGTTGTAAGACCAGCAATTTTATTTAGAATTTTATGTTAAGATGTTCTTGTAAAGAATATTGTATAAATGTTAAAGTAGATGAAGGATATTACGTGGTGTGAAAGATTTTGATAAATGTGTTTAATTGGTTATGGGTAGACAGATGTCAGTGTGGCCGAGTTGTAGAGTTTGAATGTTATGAAGCAAGATGACTTTCTTTTTATTATTTTTATTATTGCAATGAATGGCGAGACGACCAAGCCGTTCGCCTGATGGAAAGCGATACGACCGCTCATAAACAGTAGCAAAACCAAATAACACCTTGAATTACAAAGCAATGTTTGGCATTCCACTGCGCTCACCATCCTGAGACATAACATGTAAAGTCCCAATATGTCCAGTAGTTACTCTGGCTACAATGTAGTATATCACATATGAGACAATATGAGACCACCAGTGAACCTACCAAGTGAGTTGAATGAAACGTTAGACGAATGACTGATATGGAACGTGAAAAAAGAATCAAGTAGGAGAGTAGACGATAGTGTGCGCGTGCGTGCGTGCGTGTGCGTGCGTGTGCGTGCGTGTGCGTGCGTGTGCGTGCGTGTGCGTGCGTGTGCGTGCGTGCGTACCTGCAGCGTGCGGCACAGTCCCTGCATGTGGTGCAGATGCCTGGCGGCGGCGGCGGCGCGCTCGTCGCCCGCCTGCCGCTCCGTGCACATCTCGATGAGAGCGCTCTGAGATGTCTCCCAACGCTTCTTCCACGACAGAGACTCTTTCTCGAGCTTCTTTATCTTTTTTGTCATCTGGAAGTAGAATAACAAAAATAAATACACCCAATAGTCACATTCCTGACGCCACATTAAGATCGATTAAGCCTTGTGTCGTGGATATCGGGAACTACGAGAGACTTTCCGCTCTCACAAACACCCAGACCCAAGAGAAATACTTGTGGGCCACACAAACATTTGTCTCAGTACGAGAATCGAACCCGCGGCCTCTAGTCTCACACAGCCGGCATCAAACCAACTTTTGTCAATTGTTAAGTTAATTTTCAGAAACCTAATGTAAGAAAGAGGTACAGACTTTATACCAAGATATTTCAATTATAATACATTTTATAATATTTTGAATAATGGTGTTAGAAAGGTTAGAAGCCAAAAAAACTATATCAGAATAAAGACAATATGACTAACAATTTCAAGTATTTACCAAAACCGACAAGTGCTGTGACGGATTTCACATTCAAAATAGTTTAATGTTTTAAAATTAATGTATTTACCATTTCCATCTGTTCCTTGAATCCACCAAATACTTGGTTGCTCTTCACCAGTGCTTTTTGGAATTCATCATACTTATCTGTGTAGACTGCCAACTGGCTGCGTAGATCTAAAAAATGACAACATTTTAAATGTACTAATGAATTTCAAGTACTATTTATTTACAAGGCAATAAGTGGTGAATAATAATAAATAACAATAGGTAGACCAGCTCGGTTGGCTGATCAAATAAGCAAGACGTTAGCAATGACTATCTCAGACGCACTGCATCTGGCAGAGGACCAACACGCCTGGCGATCAGCTGTCCAAAACTCAACCAAGGGACGGCAGTCACGATTCATAGCTATGAATAACGAGACAAGCATGCCTTTCCCCTGATGCTAAGCGATATAATCGCTCATGGACAGTAGCAATGCTTGGCATTGCACTGCGCTCACAATCCTAGGACTTAAGATGTTGAGTCTCAATATATCCAGTAGTTACTCTGGCTACATATACAGGGTATATCAAGACTGCTACCGAAAACGAAGCCGGGTGGTAGTTTAAGCGACTTCAGACACAATGCAACAGAAAAAGTGGCAATAAAAAGCGACAATTTTTTTTTTTCTGTGGCCATATTTGGGCGGTAAATACGTTTTTTCCTAAAATAATAGTGTATACCCTTTTATTTATAAATACTCTAAGTATAAAAGAGTTTAAATTATTATTTTAGCAAAAACTAAGGATTTACCACCCAAAAATGACGATATTTAAAAAGTCATAAAAAATAATTGTCGCGTTTGTATGCGAAATTTTTAATTGCATTGTGTTTGTAGCCACTAAAACTACCACCCGGCTTCGTTTTCGGTAGCAGTCTTGAGATACCCGGTATAAACTTACGCCTTTTTCTTAGAAGGGGCAGGCAGAGATGCCAGGATATCCACTTTTCGCCTTGTATGTTTCGTCCCATGATGTGATAGGGGGCGAGGCTATCGCCATATTAGGCATAAATTCCAGACTTCGGACTGATAATGAATAGAAAAATCCAATATCAATTTGCTTTTTGACTTTCAGCTTCATCTCGTAGTTCGAAATTCAAACATAAGTATAAGCAACCTCGGCCACTCTTGGCGTGTAATTTTCTTCCGGACACTGTATCTAGTACATACACACACACAGTCAGGTCATAAGTATTTTCACACAGTAAAAACTTTTCTTTTAGAATGCTGGCCACAAAAAAGTTTATTGAATTCGAATTTCGAATTGTTCATGAAAATAAAAATGTATACTTTTTAGAATTTTACACATTTTTAAATATGGAGTGGACGCTTAAAGAAGACCGTGTTGCAGTTATTGCGTTGCATCGTTGCAGTTACGCGCCAATTCAAATTTTTGACATACTGAAAAATTTGAATATAACCAAAAGATTCATTTATCGTACCATCAAACGATACAATGAAGACTCTAGTGTAGATGACAGGTCAAGTGGTCGCCCTCGGTCTGTTAGGACTCCAGCAGTGATAAAAGCTGTGAAGGCGCGATTTCAAAGAAATCCCAAACGTAAGCAGAAACTGTTGGCCCTTCAGATGGGGTTAAGCAGAACCACGGTGAAAAGGGTGTTAAATGAAGACTTAGGGCTTCGGGCATATCTAAGAAAAACAGGACATCGTTTGAATGCTCGTCTAATGGAACTGAGACTGTAGAGATGCCGCGCTTTTTTGAAGCGGTACGCGGGAAAAAAATATCGGGCAATTCTTTTTTCAGATGAAAAAAATTTTACCGTAGAAGAGAGCTACAACAAACAAAATGATAAGGTGTACGCACACAGTAGTGAAGAAGCGAGCAACCGTATTCCGCGTGTCCAACGAAGTCATTTTCTATCCTCGCTCATGGTATGGTTGGGAGTTTCTTATTGGGGCTTAACAGAGGTACATTTTTGTGAGAAAGGTGTAAAAACGAATGCAGTTGTGTATCAAAAATACAGTCCTGACGAACCTTGTGGAACCTGTTTCTCATACCATGTTCAATAACAGGCACTGGGTATTCCAACAAGATTCGGCGCCAGCTCATAGAGCGAAGAGCACACAAGACTGGCTGGCGGCGCGTGAAATCGACTTCATCCGGCACGAAGACTGGCCCTCCTCCAGTCCAGATTTGAATCCGTTAGATTACAAGATATGGAAACACTTGGAGGAAAAGGCGTGCTCAAAGCCTCATCCCAATTTGGAGTCACTCAAGACATCCTTGATTAAGGCAGCCGCCGATATTGACATGGACCTCGTTCGTGCTGCGATAGACAACTGGCCGCGCAGATTGAAGGCCTGTATTCAAAATAAATAAATAACACCCAACAGTCACATACATAGTCCTGACCCCACACTAAGATCGAGTCTTGTGTCGTGGGTATCAGGAACTACGAGAGACTTTTCGGTCTCACAAACACCCAGACCCGAAAGAAATATTTGTGGGCCGCACAAACATATCTCTCGGTGCGGGGATCGAACCCGCGGCCTCTCGTTTCACAGGCGTTGTCTAACCAACTGCGCCACGGAGGCTGTCAGAGAATCACGGAGGTCATTTTGAATAAACTTTAGTGTCATAAGAATCTATGTTTTGTTAAGTTCATTTTGGTATATAAATGGTTACATAATGAATAAACTTGTTTCAATTATTTTATATTAAACATGTGACAGAATTTATGACCTGACTAGGTATAATGTATATTATTTATTGAATGCATTTAATCTATAGTATTATTACCCTCTCCCCTCTCCGAGTTTGGTTTCCTTACGAGTCATGCCAACTTGTTGCACTATTTTAGACTTAATTAGTATTTGATCGAAGTGCCTAATGAAATAGCGCTGTTAGGATTACTTACTTGTCTCAGTCCCTTGCAGCTCGACAATCTTAGCTCTGTACTGCGCCACATTGACTTTAATCTGTTCCATCTCGGCCAACAGTCGTTCCCTGTCTGCCTGGTGTTCCAAACTCGCCTTTTGTAACTTGGCATCAGAGAGTTGAGATTCTAAGGCCATTTGTTTAGCCATTTTGTCCACCTACAAGGAATATTACACATTTTAGAAATAATTGTAACATACAATAATATTTTAATTAGATTTTTCTTTTGCAAGTAAATAGAGCCATGCCTGAAAACTAGTCTACAACACAAGTAGGTTTGTATTTATTAGTATTACAATTATTATCTCTCAGATCATCTCACTGTTGCATTATCTTCTTCTTTTTGCCTCTTGTCTCACACTTACATAGTATATGCACAACAAGAATATTTAACTTCAACATTTTAGTGAATATGCCTTCTCATTTACGCTAACCCAATAGACAATGCACATACACATACAATACACAACAAGGCCTTCCTACCAAAGAGTTGACATCAGGCTGGCAGTCATAAAACAATAATTAACCACAGTGTATGTAGCTGTTTTTTACTATATTATTATTATTGTCCATAAATTTATTCTTTCTTTCCTTTTTACATGGTTATACTACACTAGGGCCCCTACTCTGTAAATCCGAAACGAAGTTCGAATCTTCGGACGATCGAAGTTTATATACGATACGTATTTCAAATTTGTCATATACTTATGGTCGTTATTGACTTATGGTTACGATGTACGTTATACGAATTCGAACATTTACAGAGTAGGTACATTCGTATCTTCATAAATTTCGATAGCCCGAAGATTTGAACTTCGTTTCGGATATACAGAGTACAGACTAGAGCCCTAGGTAGTAAAAGAACATATTTTTATAAGGACAGAGTTTACCTGTTGCTCTCTAAGTTGGTACTGCTGTACAACGCTCTTGAACTTCTCGCTCATGCTGATGTTATCGTCCCGCAGCTTGGCGTTCTTCTCATTGTTCTGCTGCAGCAGGGCCGTGATCTCTGACAACGTGTTCTGGAACTTGGCCTGCGTCTCCTTGCGACGCTCTTCCTCTTCGCGTATCTTGAGGAGAGATTCTTCCTGCAAAGGTCCAGAGAAATTGCTTGTATTAAGATTTAGGTGCCAGCAGCAAGGAGGAAAGTGCGATAAGTGTATTTTTTTATTTGCCATGTATGGTGAGACGAGCATGCCTGATAATAAACGATAAGACTGTGCTCATGAACAGTAGCAAAACCAAACAGTACCTTGAATTACAAAACAATACTTGGCATTACACTGCGCTCGCCATTCTGAGACATAAGATGTAAGTCTCAATATGTCAAGTAGTTACTCTGGCTACAATATCCTTGAAATCGAAACACAAATTATATGACATAATTAAATTATATGACGACCGATCGAAAAAAAAAACAAATAAAAATAATAATAAATATGGAAATCTTTGTAAAACAAGTCACAAATACTTATTTTAGTAAATTGGCCAAAACCAAGCCCACTGAGTTTGATTCGATGGATCTACTCAGAAATGGGTCGCGCCGCGAAGTATCCAGTGGTAAAGTAAAGCCCGCTGAGTTTGTTCGCCGGGTTTTCTCAGTCAGGGCCGCGTTGGATCCGGCAGTAAGCCTAAACATACGGGACGTATCGGAAATACTTATGGTCGTTGTCTTAAGTTGGACCCAAAACATGCCCACTGAGTCTTAGTCGCTGGATATACTCAGGACTGGGTCGCGTCGCGTAGTTCCAGTGGTAGTGTAAGCCCACTGAGTTTGTTTCGCCGGGTCTTCTCAGGAAGGGCCGCGTTGGATCCGGTGGTAACTATAAACCGCTACGCACCTTTGTTAATTCATGGTCCACAAATAATATAATTTAATTTGACTAACGTAAATAATGTATTTCTTTGACAAATAAATTACCATAAAGTAAAAACTAATACTTTAAATAAAATATGAATAAAAACTAAATAAATAAATAAAACTAATTATAAATAAAAATAATAATAATTTAAAAATAAATGAATTTAATAAATAAATTGATAAAAGCAAGAAATTAAAATAAATAATACTAAGTATAGAAAATATATTGTATATAGAGATTAAGTTCTATGTGTATTGACTTGTCATAAGAGCTTTTTAATTGCCTACGTGACCAATAAATACATTTCATTTCAAATACATTTCATTTCATTTCACAACAGTGCATTTACACTACTGTTTGGCGGGAGAAATAGACATTACGGTGGTACCTACTTAGGCAGCCTCTCACATATGAGAGACCTACCACCAGGAACCAGTCGTCAGTAGCAATAGACAGCTCGTCAAGTTATCTCGGTCTCAAAATATTATAAGAGACTAGCTTGTTGTCATTCTAAATGCAAAATGTAGTTACATATTTAAAACAACAATCTAGATTCTAAACTAATATAAAGAGGAAAGATTGGACATCTTTTGTTTGCTATGAATAGGCTCTAAAACTACTGGACCGATTTGAAAAAAAAATTCATCAATAGAATCCTGAATTAACCCTGATAAACATAGAATGAAAAAATAAATGCCTCAATGCAATTCTGAGATGGGCTGTTAGTATGACATAAACACTTTGAGTGTTACGCACACACGAGAAGTATTTATTTTGCTCAGTGCACCTATCAAACACTAGGCATATGTTACTGTTACACATAACATGCCTGTACCGCATCAGTGGATACTGCATTATTTTGGCGCCGCAATCAACATGTAAGTTATTTAAATACAACAGGCGCCTTAGCCCATCTAGATTTTATTCTTGGTTAAAAACTAAAATTCTTTATAACACCCAGACTTAAGTTTATATCCATATACAATACCTACAATAATACAAGACTTGTAGCCGTGAACTTTGGGGCAAAAGTTAATTATCATTAGACTAGACAGTGGTTAACAATATAATGATAGATTCCCAAAACAAACATATGGATCAGCTGACAGGGCCATCAAGTCAAGTACCATGGGGCCTTAAGAAAATGAACAGAATGTGCAAAAAGAAAGTAACATTTACATACATTCAAACTTACCTTAATAGCCTTATTCTGTTTCTGCAACTCCCGGCACAAATTCTCCAACTTAGACTTCACTAGAATGGTCTTATTAAATTCTAACTGCAGCTGTTCTTTCTCTTTTAAAAGCAATGCATATCTTTTATCCGACTGTTTGATGTAAAACTGCATCTTCTTATTATCATCTGCTGTCTGCACATATTTCTTGCAGACAAGGGATAATTTCTCTTCTAATGTTGGCACTGAATTGAGTGATTTCATGAATTGTTCCACATTTTTCTCATCTTTCTTCATCCTTTCATCTTTTCTGGACTTTTTGGGTTGCTCTGCCAGTGTTGATGGTTTTTCCTGGAACAAAAATACTTAGTTATGAATTTTCTTAGCAACATTTGACTTAATTATGTCCAAACAATAATTTTTTTTCAGTTCACAACAGAGTGATTTTATTGCATCTGATGAGTGTGGTGAACTAATAAAAAGTCCACCTAAAGAACATTGTGGTTTTTGCTGATTACAGCTAACATTGATGGTATGTAGTAGATACTTTGTAAATAATACAAAATTGAAACATGGGAATAGTAGAGTTTCTACATACATACATATATACATAAACTCACGCCTTTTTCCCAGAAGGGGTAGGCAGAGGTGCCAGGACACCCACATTTCGCCTTGTATGTTCCGTCCCACGATGTGATAGGTGGCGAGCCTATCGCCATCATCATCATCATCATCATATCAGCCACAGGAAGTCCACTGCTGAACATAGGCCTCCCCCAATGATCTCGAGCGACTTCCTGCGACCTTAGTCAGATCGTCCGTCCACCTTGTAGGCGGGCGTCCAATACTTCGCTTGCCTGTACGTGGCCTCCACTCGAGAACCTTTCGGCCCCAACGGCCATCGGTTCTACGAGCTATGTGCCCGGCCCACTGCCACTTCAACTTGCCAATCCTATGGGCTATGTCGGTAACCTTGGTTCTCCTACGGATCTCCTCATTTCTGATTCGATCTCGTAGGGAAACACCGAGCATAGCCCGCTCCATGGCTCGTTGAGTGACTTTGAGCCATTTAATGAGGCCCACAGTGAGAGGCCACGTCTCGGTGCCGTATGTCATCACTGGTAACACACAACTATCGAAGACTTTCGATTTTAGGCACTGAGGTATTTTGGACGAGAAGACGTCGCGAAGTTTCCCGAACGCTGCCCAACCGAGTTGGATTCGCCGATTGACCTCTCTCTCGAAGTTGGACCTGCCTAACCGGACCACTTGTCCTAAATAGACATATTCGTCTACAACTTCGAGAGTCGAGCCCCCAACTCCAATGGGGGTGGGCACAACATGGATATTCGACATGATCTTCGTTTTATCCATGTTTATTTTAAGACCCACCTGTTGGGAAACTCGATTAAGGTCTTCGAGCATAGTGCTAAGGTCTTCCAGCGATTCTGCCAAGACTACAATATCGTCGGCAAATCGAAGGTGAGTAATATACTCGCCGTTGATGTTGATGCCGAATCCTTTCTACTGCAAGAGCTTGAAGGCATTTTCCAGCGCGGCAGTGAACAGTTTCGGAGATATGACATCTCCCTGTCTCACGCCTCTCTGTAGTGGAATAGCCTTCGTGCTCTGATCCTGTACTCGGACCGACATGGTGGCGTTGTTGTATATACACCTCAACACTTCGATGTACCGATAGTCTATGTGGCACCGCTGAAGAGACTGTAGCACAGCCCAGGTCTCGATCGAATCAAAGGCTTTCTCATAGTCCACAAACGCTAAACAAAGCGGCAAGTTATACTCCTCGGTTTTTTGTATAACCTGCCGTTAGCACAAATTCCTGACTCTGGGCTGATAATGAATAGAAAAATCCAATATCACTATGCCCAACCCGGGATTCGAATCCGAGACCTCAGCTTTGTAACCATACCTTAGTACAACTACGCCACCGAGGCAGTCGTAGTAGAAGTAGAAGTCAGTTCAGTTCAGTTCTTGATATTTTGGCTTTTGCGGTGTTGCCATACCCCAATTCTGCCAATGTCATGTGGTAAATACCAGCCGAAACAGAATTTCAAGTTTTTCGCTACAAAAATTACATAATATAAATGAGACAAAGTATATAGATAATTAATAAAATAGCAATATTAGTACTAAATGTTAAAAACAGATAAAAATTACGAAAAATGAATGAAATTTACAATTTAATATTATTAACCCTTATACATTTACACAAGAGGTGTATAAATGGGGAAAAGGTG
This sequence comes from Hyles vespertilio, assembly GCA_009982885.2. Classification (NCBI taxonomy): domain Eukaryota; kingdom Metazoa; phylum Arthropoda; class Insecta; order Lepidoptera; family Sphingidae; genus Hyles; species Hyles vespertilio. Next base: position 16,256,054 of record CM042810.1, read on the forward strand.
AGACTAAGTAGGATTTTCATGTTAGTGGGTCGAGGGATTTCGGGAGGAAGAATGTCATATAGGGAAAGAATTAAATTGGGACAGTTGAAAAAAATGTGGTCAAGATTACCCTCGTCCAGACCGCATTCACATAGGGAATGATCCCGGACCCTAATTTTAGCCAGGTGAACAGGCGTGCAACAATGGTTAAGACGAATTCTGCAGACTGTAGACGAAATAGATTTGTCAATTGTTTGAAACACTGAAAACCAAGGTTTTGATGGAACTATTGGTTGGATGCTACCGTAAAATTTTCCCTTTCTGTTTCTCGTGATCTGCCACTCTTTATTCCAAGCGTCCATCATAGAATTTTTCATGTTAGAGCAGATATCAGGAGGATTAATTTTAAAATGATCTAAATTACCAATGTTAATGGCCTGTTTGGCACAGGAATCTGCTGATTCATTCCCTGTTATACCGGAGTGACCGGGTATCCAGGCTAGAACAACATTTATATTGAGTTGTTGACATATAAACAGAGCCTCTTTAATTTTCAGGATGACAGGGTATCTGGATTTTGATTTAAACGGATTGGAAGTTATGGATTGTAAGCAGCTTTTGGAGTCTGTTAAAATTATAGAATTCGTTAGTTTATGGGAAGTTACAAATTTAATCGCTTCTAGAATAGCAATGGCCTCTCCAGAAAAGATTGTGGTAATGGAGGGGCATTTATAACTTAAAATAATTTTGGAACTAGGGATCCAAACTGCAGATCCTACAATACCATCATTCGAAAGTTTAGAAGCGTCGGTAAAAAGTGATATCCAACCTGGAAATTCTGAGGATAACTTGTCTTTTACTATTTTGTCTGCTCCAACTGAATATTTCTGAACGTCAAAGTCCAAAAATACCTTTGGAGAATAAGTTAAAACATTGTAGGGTAGGGAAAAAATAAAATTAGAGGGGAATTGTAAGATTGGGTCTGGAAGGCGAGAGAATTTAATGAAGCTGCGGACTAAACAAGGTAAATCGAAGATAGATTGATATCCTTTCCTTTCTATCAAAGAAAAAAGAAAGCTGAGTTTATAAAGGAGAGGATGACGAGAATTTTGGGAAAGCTTAAATAAAAACCTATCCGAAATAAATTGTCTACGCAAATAAAGAGGGGGATCAACGCATTCTATTTGCATGGCATTTATTGGAGAAGATCTCATTGCACCAAGTATTATTCGAAGACATTTAGATTGGATTTTTGAAAGCCTATCCAAAGCTCCCTTGTTTCCAGGATCTAAGAGGAAAGATCCATAATCTAAATTACTGCGTATTATGGCATTATATAAAATTTTTTGAGTAAAGGGGTGAGAGCCCCACCATACTCCAGCCAGAGAACGTAAAATGTTTATATTTTTGTCAGACTTGGAACATACATAGTCACAGTGAGAGGCTCCTGATAGCTTGGAGTCCAACCAAACACCCAAAAATTTTACCTTGCTATCTTGTCGGATTAGCTCATTTCCGACAAATAAATTAATGGTAGGGACATTTCGTCGCTTTGTAAATACGACTGTGCTGCATTTAGACGCAGCTAAAGAGAGACCGTGGTTACCTAACCAGGAACTAAGGGAAGTTAAAGCACTGTTCAAACATGAAGCTATGTTATCCGGATTCTCAGAAGATGCATAGAGTGTGAGATCATCTGCATATTGGAGAATGGAACAATATTGGTTGACAGATTGATCAAGATCTCGCGTATAGATGTTATACAGAATAGGACTTAAAACTGACCCTTGTGGTAAGCCCTTCCACACAGTTCTAGGGTGTAAAAATGTGCCTTGAGATTTAAAAATAATCCTTCGCTCCATAAGGAGATTGCATATGAAAAATACTAACTTGACAGGGATCCTCAGCTGAATTAATTTATTCCTGAGGACTGAAAGTGCAACATTATCATATGCGGCCTCTACATCCAAGAAGACGCCGGCCAGGAATTTTTTTTCAAGGAAAGCTGTATGGACATCTGTTGTAAAAATACTTAGGCTGTCCATAGTACTCATGTCTTTTCTGAATCCGAATTGAGAATCCGATAAGTAATTGTTATTTTCTACGTACCATTCTAATCTGTGCTTTAACATGTGCTCAGTAATCTTTACTAAAGTTGAGGAAAGAGCTATCGGTCTATAGCTATTGGGATCTGAAGGATTTCTTCTAGGTTTTGGGATTGGTAGGATTATTTGTGTTTTCATTTTTTCCGGAATTTGTTGTGAATTATATATACAGTTAATCAATTTTAAGAAGTATTGTTTGTTTTTATCAGAAGATTTAGTGATAAAGGAATATGGAATGCCATCCATCCCAGGAGCGGAGTCAGACAGACCATCCAAAGCTAATTTCAATTCTACAAAAGAAAACTCACAATCCAAAAAAGAGGAGGAGGAGGAGAGGGGATAGGGAATGGAGAATGAAGGAATCATGTCTAAATTGGGAACTGAGGGAGGAGCTAGTTTATCTGCAAAATCGCTCAGCCAAGTTGATGGGTCATTATTTAAAAGGCTTTCCGTGTGGAGAGAACCTCTGTAAATTTTAATTTGTTTCCACACTAAACTGGAAGGGGTTCTAGGGGATAAAGATTCGCAGAACTTACGCCAACCAATACGTTTTTTGGAAGAAAGAGTTTTTTTTTGCCTTTGCTGCTTTATGACGGTAATTAATAAAGTTTTCTATAGTCATAGTAGAAGTATATAATTTTTCCGCCTCTTTTCTTTCTCTAATGGCTGAACTACAATCGGAATCCCACCAAGGAGTAGAAATTCTGTTTTTTTTTTTGGTCTTTTTTATGGGAACATGCTTATTGGCACTGGTTATTATAGCATTTAAGTAAGCAGAGTATCCTACCTGAAGGGAATTAATATTAAGAATGGGTAGGGCATCTAAAAGGGAATCAAGATAAAAGGAATAAGAATCCCAGTCTGCTCTGGATAGGATATACTTAATAGAGGGAGAAATATTGGAAACCGGGATTACCCTATTCGGGATTTTGAAGACTATAGGGAAATGGTCACTACCATGAGTACTGTCGAGGATGGACCAACACAAAAGGGATGAAAGGTTAGACGAGCAGAGAGTAAGGTCCAATGCACTATAAGGGTTTTGAGAAGGGAAAACTCTACGGGTAGGAGAGCCATCATTTAATATGCACAAGTTGCAATCATCAAAGATGTCTATGAGGGAACAGGCAAATATGTCATTATGGCTACAACCCCAGGATGAGTGATGGGCATTAAAATCACCCATAACAACGACAGGAGAAGGAAGAGATGAGATTATAAGTTGGATATCAGGAAGTAGGGATCTATTAGGGTGAGGAATGTAAAAAGAAATAAAGGATATATTTAAAACTTGAACTGCTACAACATTAAAATTAGGACTATGGGGAGGGATAAGGATTTGGGAGAAAGGCATAGACGATCTTATAAATAAGGCACACCCTGCATAGCCATCAGCACGATCATCCCGGAAACATGAGTAGCCTGATACTCTGAAGCGAGTTCCAGGCAGCAACCAAGTCTCTGCTATAGATAAAACAGTAGGGTTAAACTTTGAGATAAGGTGTATTAATTCGTGTTTTTTGGGGCGTAAGCTTTGACTATTCCATTGGACTATGATAGTCTCTGGGTCCATGATGGTTAAAAATTTTAGTTAGGGAAGAAATTACATTGGCAACGTTGGGCGGTAGGGAGTAATTATTATGCGTAACAAAATCTAAAACAATCTGTAAAATTAAGTTAATTATGCTGTCGTATTGGTCTGTTTGTGAGGAAGGTGAAGGAGTATTTGAAAGGGCACAACCATTTGGTTGGGAAGGTGGTAAGTCAGAAATTATAGATTGGTGTAGGGTCTTATTGTAAGTTTTACCTAATGGGACTCTTGGACAGGGATTAGTGTAAGTGGTTTTTGTGTAGGATTGAGAGGGAGGGACTGAGTTAGGAGTGGGGGGATTGCATGAGAAGATGGAGAATTACTGTTAATATGGGGGGAAGCTAAAATCTCTGAATAAGTTTTTTTATTTAGTCTAGGGAACTGCTGTTGAGCTTCCTCATATGAGATTCCCTTTTGAGCCATTGTTTTTTTAATGGAAACTTGTCTGTCATGTTCAGGGCAGCATTTATTAGTGGAAAAATGATGACCAGAACAAAACAAGCAAATTGCTTTGTTTTCAGGAATGTCACATGAATGACCTTCATGGGGTTGAGAACATTTAAAACATTTAGGAGACGATCTGCATTGATTTTTAACATGACCAAAGAGGCAACAGTTAACACATTGGATAGTTGGATATTGATAGATTTCTACTGGGAGGGATGTGTGAAATGAAAAAATTCTTTCAGGAAGGACTTGCCCTTGGAATGTTAGCACTACAGTTTGGGTAGGTGACCAGGATACTTCTTCGTTATTTACAATTTTTCTACTCAGACGACGAGCTTTAAGGACAATGCCACATCCTTTAGGTAATACAAGGCTCTCAACAAACTCATCCATAGAAAAATCTACTGGGATATTTTTGACGATACCCATACGTGTAATGTTACAGGAGGGGATAATTGCAGAATAGTGGTTGTCAGAGAGGATTGGGTTAGTAATAAAATTGTTTGCATCAGCTGCAGAGCTGAATTCAACAGAGATTTTGTTTCTACCGACACGCTTTACTCCGTCGGGTTTTATATTTTTTATTTTGTGTTTGAACAGTAGTTGTCCAAACTTAATAGGTCTAATGGTTAAACCAGACGAAGGGTCAGGTTCGACCCTGGATATTTGGACGATAAATGGTCCTTTGTCCGACTCAGTGTAAGTATTGATGCCTACAACTAACATGGGGTGTACATATAGACGTTGGATGGAAGCTGACGCAGAGTCTATGTCTTTTATAGATTTTTTGGGATTAATTGATGATTCTGCGTCCAGTCGTCTTTTGATTGGAGCTACAGATGGTGATATATTAATATTAGGGGGATTAGGAGGATCTGGAGGGTCAGGAGGATCTACCTCCATTTTGCAAAAAGAAAAAAAAAACTATAATATAATTAGTAGACAGCACAAGTTAGTTAGTTATTAATCTTACCACATTCACTGGACGAACACACAACACAAAACTAAACTAATTGACAAATAAAAGTTAGTGAAAATATCGAATAAACCGCGAAAACGAATTTTGGGGATGACACTGACAGTTACCTCCCCTGGCAAATTCGCAAGTCCTCCTCGAAGTAGAAGTCCTTTGCAATCTAAGTGGCAGTACATGTCCAAGTTGAATTTATTTATTAGTTATTAAATTACTTTTATTTCCACATAGTATAGAACTTGAATGGTTTGCTTGCTTTCTATCGTAAATCAAAGTCAGTCATTATTTGTGTTTTATATTTAACAGAATTAAGTAAAACATACTTGTGTAGATAAAAATCTGTGTATAAACCAGAGCATTACATAAAAAAACATAACAACAAATGGCTTTATTCATAGACAATTTATGAAACTAATTTGGTTATCAAATGTTTTGTCTTTGTTGGTCAAACTGAATTCAAAAATAATTTGAGCAGGACAAAATATTCAATAACTAAAATGGGTTTATAGACTAGCCTTATTTATAGATAGACTGTCTATATATAAGGCCTTATATGTATCACATTGATGAGTGCAGTGCAATATGCTTATCAATATTAAGCTCTGAGTTGTGTATCTCCTATTGTAGGTGTAACATTTCAAGGCAAACAGATGACTTGCTGTGCTAACTAATAAAAAGTTTTTGCATGTATACATACATACATAATCGTCATGCCTGTATCCCATAGGGATAGGCAGAGACTATAGAACTACTTTTTACATGTATGCAACTATTAGCCTTTATGTGGTTTTGGTAAGATTCTTGCCTGTACATATGAAATCAGTATTTCTAATGCATCAGAATATCTTCATCCATAAACAGTCTTTGCTTTATTATGCCTACTACATATGAAATGGAATGAGGTTCTATCATACCAACTATATGTTGTGACAAGGATGATTTTGTAAAGTGATAATATGGTTTTTGTAAATTTCGAAATCAAATTTACAATGTGGATAATCTACTGTAAAACTACAAATTGTTATAATCATTTGGTACTATGTTTTAAGCTTCTGATTTAAATTTTATCATATCACATTTCATGATAACTTGTAATTCTGAATACACCAAATGTTATTATTTAAAAAGGTTCCACATTGATTTACCATTTTAGCAATAGCTTGTTGACTAAACAACAAATTAATCCAAACAATTTTGTACCTATGTCATTTGTTATTTTATAAGAAGTTTTCTGAGATATCATTTCTAACCTGTATATAATTAGCACCTTGAGAAATACGAGAAAAAGTAATTCTATTCTGAAAGACATTATGTCCAAACACGGCAAATACAAAAGCGACTTCAATCCATGGTATCAAGATAAAAATCAATAATATGATATAACAAAGGTGTTTCAAAAGCAAATTGGCATACGATTGTCGTCAACCATAAAAGAAGAAACGCCGTGAAACGTGTTCCGTACAGAAATATCATAAACATTTCGAATTTTGGCAGCAGTCCAACAAAAGTTTTAGGTTAACTATTTTACTTATTTTACGCTTGACTTAACCGAAACAATGACTGAAAATGAGTCTCAAACCCCTAAACTATGCAATTCTATCGAAAACATAGTTCAAATATGTGAAAAATAGGCGAAATTTTGGGAATAAACGGGAAACCATTTTCCGACATCTGATAGCTTTTCTATTTATAAACTGCTGATATTTAGACGATACAAAACACTCACATTACTATTGGTATCAGCGGGTACACTCTCCGTCCCATCTTTTTGAGTTTCTTCAGCGGCTGCTTCCATTTTAAAACAATTTATCTTCGTTGAAATTTTCCAAACAAAGCGAGCGAGACAGCGAGACGTTTTGACTTTTGAGTAAGGATGCGAAGTTCTGCCATGCTGCCACTACAGAGTATAATCGATATGTTTTGACGCAGGTAACATATCGATGATTAAATCGATAAACTATATCATTCTCAAATCATAATTCTATTTCAACCCATTTATTAAAATAATCTATTATTTAGTATTTTAAATTTCCTAATAATTTAAGAAAAAGAGCAATTGGTTAAAGCCCGCTTTCATCTTTAAGATGAGTAGTCGCAGATTTGATTCGAACACATAAATAAATGTTTACTGCGAAATACAATATTGCACATGATAATACTATTAGATTACGAATATGAATGTTATAAATAGAGAAAAACAGTGTGCTAAATAGAGAAAAACAGTTCCTAATATTTTGACAACATCATGACAACCGTGCATTCGTATTCTAATATAATCATTGGTATTCCGCACCTTTAATCTAATATCATTGATTCACACGCCAAAAAAATGCCAAAAAATCATAGATGATCTATGAAAACTGATAATACACATCGTTGATGATATAAATAGTTATTTTAACATCAATTCTATATACTTAAAATAACAAGAGAGTACGCATATAATTTTACATAAAGAAGATTATCTTATGTTGGAAGGTGACCGGTGGGTACAAACTTTAAATTAACACAGTAAACCATATAATAATAGACTGTTTGCAGTAAACTAGCAGCAGGCCGTGGTTTGGTCCAATGCAACGGCTCCATAGAGTTACTTGAATATAAGGTAAACGGCTATATCTCAAAGAAGATACCTACCACTAGCTCTAGCTAGTGCATCACTAAACAAAACATTACATTCGCCTCACGTCACGACTACCTCTTTCAATTCAGTTTATATGCCTAATTAGAAAATAATCTTAAATTAATGAGAGAAATATAGATCCGTAGAAAGTTAATTTAACGAAAAACATTACATAAAAAATAATGATTATGTCCATTACTAGTATTATGACTTTAATTACTTGTAGTTTTGTCAAACCAACGTATATAAGTGTTTTCTTTAAAACATGACCCAAACATAGGCCTAGGCTAACAATATGTTTAATGGCTTAGACCTATTTTATAATAGTTGATTTTTATTTTAGTTAAATAAATATTGCAAATGATGAAACCAGTAAAAACCAGATGATTTCAGTTCTTGTGAAATGTTACCCGAAAATATGAATTATCTCAGTGTAGTAGAACTTTAATATTAAATAGTATGTAGCTCTGTATTATTTTGAGCAGTTGGTCTTTTGAACGTAATTAAAAATGATCAATATATGATTAAACTTCCCTTATTTTTATGAATCACATTCCTAAAGTTTAAATTAAATACAAAATGCGTATAATAATAAGAATGGTAGTTTTTAATATGTTTTTCAAGGCAACTCTAGTAGATTCTCGTATTCCCGTCTCGCTCGCACATATTCCGTCAAAAAGAAGGCAAGCGAGCAGAGGTGAGTAGTCTTTTCTTTGATTAAAAAAATATAAAAAGAGCTCTTTATAACCGTTGCACTGTTCTGAGAGTCTGGATACAACTTGTTTTACTTACTACTCGTGTTTCATACCCGGTAAGTGCGTTTTAACGTTTATATAAATTTTATTCCGCCGGCTGTGAAATAGTCGGTTGCGAGCCGTTATTTTTCAAGATTATTATAAAGGTCATTGAGCTTGGACGGCATAGGCCAAGACGGCAGTTTCGCCGGTAACAAGCATGTTGATTATATTTGCATACGGGTCATGTAGGAGTTTATTTTACTTGATTAATGATAGTGTTAGAGAACTTATAACGAACAAAAGAACTACCGTTATATCTTGCATGAATGGATCGACCACACTCAGCGTTCCTAACGTTACAGTTACGTGTCTAAATTAATACGGAATGTGGATTTTTTTATGTTTTTCCCGTATCCGGTGCACTTTTTGCCCATTTTTAACTTTATCCGTCGCTTCTATAAATACATCGTAGTTGCTAGTTAACATTCACATCGCGCGTTGACTGGTATTTTATTGTTTCGGGCCATGTTAATAAACATTGTCAATTGTATTGGCGGTGTATGCACGAGGTTGCATTTACAAACAGTACTGACATTGCATTAAATAAATCGCGTGACATCTAAATATAGAGTTGTTGCACTTGATCATAGAACTTATACATAAATAGCATATTTACTTGGAACATTAGCACTGTCTGGGACATACAACACTTTATGTCTACTTTCATGGTCAAGAACCTACTGTAAGCATTCACGTGTTTAATATAATTTATTAAATCTTTATGGTTTGTATATCATATTGACACTTGTTGATAATGGTCAGGTCATAAGTAACTTTAACCAATGACAATGCATGATTACCGAGATTGGCTAACTGGTAAACCCAGAGTGTTATCTCAGGATTAACTAAACTTTATAAAACTGCTTACACCAAGGCTTAAAGTGTGATTATTTATTTATGCATGTATCTGACACATAAAATATATATATACTTATATATATATATATAATATATTTCAGTTTAAATGCACTCGTTAAATGATAAAAGATGCACAGCATTTAGCAATCTACCTATGTGTAATGAAAATAAATAAAAGAAAGCTGAAATATAATGGGCTAATATCTACATGGTAGAGATTGCATTAAGATAAATAGGTTTCCATTGGTAAATGCTACTTTTGGCACTGCATTTTCACATTTTTAGTTCTTCCATTCATTCATATAAAAACTTCTTTTACCAAGCTCTTTTAAATTTATTTGTATACAATTCTCACAAAGTTTGCATTCACAAAGGTTTCAACTTTTCCTTTCATTGTGCATAAATATTTTTTATTGTCTGCCATGAATGTTGGTAATACTCGATATCGTAAAATACTTTTTATCATATAAAAATGAAAATATTAAACAAACATTTTCATATAAATTAATTTAAATCCAACTATAGCATGTTATTCTATGTACAAAAATTCAATGTTATTTATTTTCATTTTTAGTTACAATTAATAATTTTTAATAGATTGTTTTAACTATTTCTAACATCCATTGATATAGTTATTTTTAAATTCACATTAATTTAACAATACATAATGAATATGCTTATAGGTGCAATATACACTTAGGTATAATTATTATAATTATTTCTAATCTTACTTACTTACTTTGAAGTAATGAATACCCATTTGTGTTTACATTCCTGCATTATAATTAAATTAATTGGCAAAAGTTATAAGTTCAGCCAGTGTTAGTGTTCATATTTTCATCAAAACTGGATACTTTTCCTTAGACATAAATAGCATACTTAAGGAAAAAGTGTTTAGGTAACCACCAACCTTTGTTAATAATTTAATTGACTTGTTATTAAACTGTGTTATTTACAATACAAAACAATTGAGTTTTATAGTCAATTTCATTGATTATCCAATAGTCCACTACGCACTTATTGGGTTTTATTAATATTTCTAATAACCAAACAATACATGACATCTGTGATATACATTGTTGGAAGGTGTCTGCCCAAACACCCACCACTGTAACTCCTGTAAGCCAGGATCAACAGTGGCCCACAATGGAATGACACCGAGCATTGAAGCATGACAAGTCTCCGGGAATGTCTAACTTGTCTTTAACCTGCAACGAAATTAATAGGAGGAGTTGAAAATAAATTAGATATACACATTGTTATTTCAATTGTGTTTTTTTTATGACATTTTAGCTACTCATGTTTTTTAGTCAAGATTAGTGTACTTCCAACTTAGGATGTGCTTCTGTACATATTCTGAATATTTTAGTCATTATCAGTTCATATAATTCTCTTACAGGACACATAATCTTAAACCAGACATATTAGTGTACTGTATACAGATTATTATTGGATTACAAACATCTTAAATCCTCTTAACTATTATCCAGTATTAGCTAATACATAATGGTACTTAAAGTCCACATTTAGACTGCCTACACTCAAGTGGATAATTTGATGGCCTACATATGATTACTTATTGCTGATTGCACATTTAAATAGATTAAATTTTATTTATACTGAAGTTGAGATAATGAAATTGGGTGCATTCATTTTGCTTTAGACATTTAGTAATACTTAGTTATTATTTATGGTTTTGTGATTGAAATTACTAAAATGTATCAATTATGATTGCTACATTATTGATTAGATGGATCCTTGTTACTTTTGTGGGGCTCAGTGATGCAGAAAAGCCTTGTTTGGTTGAATATGCTATTTCAAAACATGAAAGCATAGGAATCTATTGCATAAGACTCAAGATCGCCCACTTTAACATTTCCTCACTGGTTATTAAAGCTAATACATTCATAGCTTCTTTATGATAAAGTAGGCGGAAATTCTTATCACTATGTCACAAATTTTAAAATACTTGTATTGTTTGCAAAAAGAAACGGCTAAGGTTGATAGCTTATTAGCATGTTCACTGAGGCATTGAAGGACTAAATTTAGAAACCGAATGTGGTTGCTCTATTCTGGATTGTTATCAATGTCATTGCAGCATTTTAGTGCCACAAAAAAGTGCTCTGCAAACAGATACATGACTGTATAATTTTTATTTTATTTTTTAATACAATTCCCTTTGTCATATTCCTTTTTGTTTGAAACTGTAAAATACGTATCTAATATAGGTATTTTTATTTTGAATTTTTTACTTTAAGTATGTTTTTTATCATTTTATTTTATTGAATTAGGCACACCAACGACATGTATATTAAACATTTTCTAATACTACAATCTAGGACAATCTACTCATATAGATATAAATTAAATATCATTACCCATTGCCATTACAATGAGTACATTTCACATTTCAAACATAGATATCAAACTGAGCCGATGCGCCAATCGCCACACTATTTAGTATTTAGTTTATCAAAGTTTCTCACGTCTGATCAATTGGTCCGATCAGATATATAACATCTGTTTGTCCATCTGTTCAGTATCCACGGTTTATGTGTTGTCACTACGCCAGGCGGGGTTGTCGACCTGCGGTGAAGGTCTGTCTAACCTCCACCCCATTACGAGGGGGCGATAATAAGGGAGCGTTTGTATTACTACGTAAATGGATATTTTCGATTTCGAGTATTCATGACTGTTAAGCAAAATATTTTTAAAATTTAACTTTTGAATGCTATGATACTAAACTTTATTGTTTTCTGATACTATAAAGGTTGCGAGCAAAATAAAGTTGTTGGAAATAGCGGTAAATATCTTTGCTTTGTAATTCAAGGTGTTGTTTGGTTCTGCTACTGTTCATGAGCGGTCGTATCGCTTACCATCAGGCGAACGGCATGCTCGTTTCGCCATTCAATGAAAAAAAAAATATTCACAATCATGTGAATTTTAAAGCTACATTTTTTTATGGATAAAAAAAAATATTTTTGTATTTCAAGGCCAATTCCACTGACATGAACTTGAAAATGTGTCATTACATAATTCAAGTAACAATGCCAACTGGGTATCGCCAGAACCCAAGATCCCATAATCTGCTGCACCCCACGCTTTAGTTATTATGTGAGGTGAAAAATAGTGTAAAAGTGCCAACTCTATTACAATAAGGTTTTAGTCTGCACCGCATCCTGCTGGTTAAGCTTGACCGAGTTCAGGTGTCGTGGAACGTGACGTCACAACTGTGACTTGAACAATTGTACGAACGCTCCATAAAACGACGCCTACGAGTCATGTATAGAACCTCTGTGGTGAGCCAAGCTTGGGGACGGGAAGTCTATAGTTAGGCTCAGCTTGATTTGAATTTAGAAACGAGGTTTTATTCCCAAAAAGATATGATGAACATTGAGTAAAATTAAAAGCAGTCCATGTCCAATAATGATATTAGATAATTATGAAGATTGAAGACAAACAAAGCCAAAACAAGATAAGTAATTTTGAAAGGATAACATTGCCTCATATAGTTAGAAACGAGGTTTTATTCCCAAAAAAATAAGATGCATTGTGGGTGAAATTAAAAGCCCATAATTAAATTGATATTCGACAACTATCAAGACAAACAAAGCCAGAACAAATAAATAATTTTGAAAGTTTCTTTGTTAAAAGGTTCTATTGTCTATTACACAACCGTCTCGCGGATACAGCTGATCTCTGCGGTACATCCGAATCGATACTGAGGGACCTTCAAAGAAAGAGTACGGATTCAAGATTACCTACATCGCTTGTTATTTGGGTCTTAACACTCACTTGATAATAGGCTTAGTGGTATTTTTCTATCGAGGAATATTTTTGTTTATTTTTGTCTTTATTTATAAATATCCACAACCTCTTTGTTACATTTGATAAACTTTGATCGCTGAGTGATATCTTGGAGACAATTTACGTTATTTTTAGTGTGGTTTTCTTCTCATATACATACTTGATAACTTTTCGATTAGGGGTCATCGCACATAAATATGTTGTACCTTTTAATATCATTCTTTATAATCCATTGTAAGCCTGACAGTTTAGTTCAGTCGTCTGGTAGTTTTGCCTGGAATGTTTTCTGGCAGTTTTGGAGAGGAGTGATTTAAGGATTTTGAGGTGTTCTTTATTAATTACTAGCTGACCCGGCCACGCTTCGCTTTGCCTTGGTTATCATAGGATTCATATTATATTCAATTATTTAGCATAATAAGTTGAAACCTTGTATGCCTACACTTGACGTAACTATCCTACTGTCCTGCTAAATCCCGTCTTACCCGTCTGTTCAGTCTCTTCTCGATCCGTCCCGTCCTTTCTCTTCATTATCCATTCCTTCTTATACCGTGCATTTACACTTCGTCCTATCAAATCTGCCAGCTATCCCAGTTCTCTCCCGTACCTCCCACTCTATTATATCCCGTCTCTCCATATCCATATTTTTTTTTTAAATAGTGTGCCTTATGAATTTTTGACTTTAAAAAATTTAGTGATTCTGATTATCCATGCAATATTCCATCCCTTATTTCACACCCACAATGCTGCTTTTCCAAAAATATTGCAAGTAATATTTAGGTAAAATATAACTTTTCTCACTAAGAGACGATACATTAATTTCTATCAGTGAATTATAGCGAAGGAAAGACTACTGTAAAAATTCGTGATAAAGTGACATTCGATCTTGAAAAGAAGTAAATATAACTTTTTACGTGTGCAAATTATTTATTTCATTGTCTCTATTTATATAGCTTGATATATTCTCCTTAGTTCACACAAAATAAATTATTAAACGCATTATTTGACAACCAATTTAAACGTCAATCCGATTAATTAATTTCCATCTTTAAAATCTAAAATATGCCATTAATCGAATATTGTGGATCTTAGATTATATACTCGTCTAGATTGAGCAATGTCAACAAACGATGCGCTAAAAGTGTCCTCACTTTCGTTGATATGTGTGAGTACCGGTCGTGTAATTATTGTAATCCAACTGTCAAGGTGTGTGTGTTTAGGGATGCCTACTCCAGATTATTAACTTAACTTTTCCCCATTATTTGATATACAAAATAGGTTAAATAAAATATTTTTCTTTATTTAAAGTAATCATACTATTAATTATATTTATAACGCATTTTAGTAAAAACAATAAAGATCTAAACCCATCTCCTAGTGTTTGTTTCCGAATAGAATTAACTCTTTGGATTTATTGCCTGGGCTCTTATCTGATTTCTGTATTTATGTAAATAATAAATCATCATAAGTAAAATGTTCGGAACACACAACTGAAGTCATGTGAGGCTACGAATGGTCTTCTTTTCGTTTCCGCTGTGTAATATCTCTCCAGCAATTTGCTAGTACGGAATCCGTAGTCTAAAAATATTATTAAGACCTTGAATAAGTTCTTGCTGTTTCTCCAAAGATGACAATAGCAGTACCCCGTTTGTGAAATTTTGAATGGTAATACACATGCAAGGCAAAGAATTAATAAAATTACTATGAAGTGCATGTCGTCGTGGGTTTCATTAATATCGTGTAGGTAAGTATTATTTACTCATTAAATAGATAATGCCATTTTTCTTGTTGTTATTCTGATCGAAATATTATGTAATGATATTTGTGTTTTATAGTTTCTCCCATAGTTTCAACAAATCTTCCTAGTAATAAATTGACAACACTGGCCAATGAAACTCATCTTCAAAATAATGAATTAAAAGTTCATGTTTTCTTCAAATAATAGTGGTTTAACAATAATGTTACCGATAGAAAGTGATATTGGTATTATTATACAGTTTTCCCACACAATTGCGATACAATTCGACAGTACAAACCGGCATAATTAATTATTTTTCGGGAGCACGTTATCCATATGTAGTTCAAATGACACTGACGTACGTGAGAAGCGAGTCTACCAAATTTGGTAGACTTTTTTTGAGCCGTGCGGTGAGGTGTGATGTGTCATCTAGACGAGTATATAATCTAAGATTGTGGATATATGTTGTCGATTCGAAACCTTTATTTAAATACGTTCTATAATTTGAGGGAAGAGTTTACCGTATCGACGGGATGAACATTAAATGTTTGACAGTTACGAACTCATGAACATTTTGTATGGGAAAATGTTAATAAGCTAATAGAAACTCGGGAAACCGGGAACGTGATAAAAAGTATCCTATGTCTTTCTCCTGTTTCTAAGATTCCTCACCACCAATTTTCAGCCAAGTCAGTTCAGCCGTTCTTGAGTTATAAGTGGAGTAACTAACACGACTTTCTTTTATATATATAGATTATCACTGTGTGGCCTCTTATTTTTGAACTGTAACCCCTTTCTTTGAAACAAATGCTTGTACTAGTTATGTATTGTAGGAAACTAAATGATAGCCCGAAATCAGGCCTCTTGTTCGAATTGATAATAAATAAATAAAATAAATAATAAATTAATGACATCATAACTTTCATATCTATAACATCCGTTTTTACAGTGATAAACGCACGAATCGTTAATTTTTATCAATTACGTGTCACGAACTCAGTGTTGTTATTTCAGTGATAAAATATTAGTTCAGACAGAATGGCTTCGACTGTAATATAAATTAGACCGGTTGAAGTGGCATATCAGTTGGATTTCTGTGATAAAAAGTGACAGTTAATTGCATGTAAATATTTTTTCGTATCTTCAGATTTTGTTTGCCAACTATAATTTTACAGGTATTTAAAGTCTATTAATTTAATGGATAAATAATTTTAGTATACAAAGCATAAGTTCTTTTCCGAAAACTGTAAATTTCCATAGGTTTTTCCAAATTTGCCTGGAATCGCAGCTATCGCCTATTTTAATCATGCCTATAGTTTCTTAAATGTTATGTCTTTAAATAAATACATTTTAAGTTGAGTATACGGCCGGTCATATAATTTTAGTTTTTGGGAGGATATTCTTTCGGATGATGGAATTCTCGTCATAATAGACCAGGCAACCATGTTGCAGTACGGATTCAGCATGCTTACATACGGTTTTGAATCGACATAGTCGAAAGTTGGTAATCGCTCGCAAGTCGCAGGTGAATTCTCTACATAGAGTGCACTGAATTTATCATCAGCCCAATTGTAGTCACTAATGGCTTAATCATAAACCTAAATTAGTTATCTAATGTATTGTCCCTTTTAAACGATTTAGGCATTCAGTTAGAGCGAAGAAGACAAAACATTCGATTCGAATAGTTTTATAAACTGTATGAAAGGGCTGGTAGTTATGGCATTACCAAAAAATAATTTTACTAACGTATAAAAATTATATGGCCCGAACCCACGTGCGTGGAACAAGGGCAGTTAGGAGAAGATTGCCGAGTCATTAAATGTGACCTCTAGGCTCTAACGGTCAATGATTATCCAATTACGAACAAAAGAATCATTTTTTTCTTTGTACGAGTATAATTAGGCTGTTTGACACCGTATGTAGTCTTTATGTTCCGTTTGTTTTGGGTATTGTGTTGTGTAACGGCTTTAAAATTATGGGATATATTAGAATCAAATTTTCCATATAGGCTTGGTACTTGTTTTTTTTTGTTTCGGAGAGTTCTCTGAACGCATAAATTTGATAAACAGTGCTATAAAACGAGCCAAAAGAGTGAAGTAATATATGTCCATAGAATTATAAGCCAATCAAAATTAATGCCTATGCCTACGACAATAATGACCATTCTAATGCAAGAAGGAAGTGAGGCAAAGAGGAGGGAGAATATTCTCGGAAATTCGAGCGACCGACTAAAATAGGCACCTTATCATATTTGTATCAAATATAAGTCATCAATATGTACAGCAAAACAACTTACGATTTCTAACATGATGAATTATGAATCAGTAAATAACCAGAAGATAATGAACCATTGATTGTTCCTTTATTCGTCAAGTATTTTGTATTGACAGTGGCGTCATCCATCATATTTGCATATATTCATAGTCGGTTACGCACAGACAGGCGAACCATTTTATACAATGATGTAGACATGACTATATTATACTACAAAAGCAATGAGGCAAATATTTTAATAAGGTGTCACTACAATAATATTTTATTTATTTATTAAGCTTCATATAAAAATATATACAAGGCGGACTTAATGCCTGTGTCATTTTCTTCCAGTCGACCTTTATACTTATATACGATACTTGAATCTTACGAATATTTTCATACAAATTAAATGAGAAATGAACGCATTTAAATAATATGTCCTTCTAAGTTTGTCTAAGGATTAGTGAACTGTATTTTAGGATACAAATGAATATAACTAGTCAATCAGCCCATTGTCGTCCACTGCACAGGACCTCTCACAACTGATAGTTAGATTGAGTGAGGTTAGACCATAGACCACCAATCTAGCCTTATACGGGTTGCAGACTTCACATACTATAGATAATCCTGCCTCCTAGATCTTATCTTTTGAATATGAAGTATTCTCAATTTGTGATGTTGAATACATATTTTGTAGTACTAAGACTCAGTTGCATAAACTATTAACTAACTATGCCAATACCTTTGACCTTGAAAATGTCAATCCCATACATTAGCAAGGTCAAATATGTCTCAAATTTAAGGCGAAGACATAAAAGCGAAGTTATTTGCAAAGTTAGTGTCGATGCGTTTTGCTGTATGTGGTTGCAAATAATACCAATGTTATAACACCCTGTATCGGTCGCTCACACCGGTTGGCATGCAAATGCTATTAGTCATTCATTGTTTATTTTTAATAAATTCTTTAGTTTCCTGTTCCATACAATGTGAAAAGGTCAACGTATGGTCTCGGGAATGTAATCAATTTTAGCCGTTATTCACGGTGCAAAAAGGAGTATTTTTGACTGACAAGCTCGGGAGATTAATGATAGTTGAGATGGGAGTGGTGATCTTGTACCTTAATATTTGATTATAATCTATGGTAATCGATAAAAGAGATATGTTTGAAGTAATTGTATGTCTGCTATATACTATGATGGATCAATATTAAAGAAGCATTTGAACACGCTATCATATTTAGGTCGAATGTATTTCCATTTCTCATAGTTTACCTACAGTGTAGGCCCTTTAACGACTCCAAATAAAAATATGAGATCCCACTTAATATTTCTAGCAGAAATTATTAACTTCGTAAAACAAGATTTACTAGAAACTGAAATATTTACATGACGTAAGCGTTTCATCGTAAATAGAAGTCAAATCCTGTTCGCGATATGCCTAATAAAACAAGTATCAAACCCACGCATTTGTGGGATGAAAGGAAATGGAAAGTTATAGGGTTTTTGGCTTGCTTTAAAGAACAATATCTAATTTGTCAGTACATTTTTTTAATTAAGGTATTATCTTGAAGCCGTATCACTTTATGAACTGTGAAGCATGCAGATTTGAAGTGGATCACTAGATCAAGCAAACAACATTACCACAAATTCGGTTTGACAAATTTCATGGGCTGTCCGAAAATAGGCCTTTTATGGTAATAGGAACTTTTACTAGTGTACACCGGTCCACCCATACAAAGAACAGGCGTGAGCTTATGTAATTATGTTATTTTAATCCAGCGACTAATCGGTTGGAGGTATCGAATGGCGTAATAGCCTCTACTGAGCAAGGTCTAGGCTATGACTTGTCATATAAAGATCTATTCTATTCTATAGAATGAATACAATTATGAGTATACTGGCGCCATGTTCAACTTGTTATGTTATAAGTAATAGTGCAATAAATATAAGGAAACTTGATACTAAAATTGCGTTACTTCTAGAGTAAAATCTTATATTTTACGTCCTTATATCTTTAGGGGACTTGGCAGAGGTTTCTCTTGTGCGATTCACAGTTCGCAAAGTCTATTTCCGTCTCAAGATTTATGTATATTCCCGTAACCAGCTTCAGCTGACGTAGATTTTTCCAACGAAAAAGGCGGAAATCGTAGAAATGCACTATGACACTGTCTAATTTTCGAATTCACGCGCAGTGGAGTCATCATGCTTGGCCAGTATAAAAGAAAATAACACAATTGTTAAAATGAGTAGTATTTACTTTAAAGAATAAATGAATTCAGATAAAAGCTATGAAAGTTAATTTACAGCCGTTTACAATATAGCGCAAAAAATCTTAACGAAACGAAATTCCACTTTCTCCATTGGCGTGTAATGAAACCAATTTTTGTAACGAAAAAGTTGATTAGATTTTTTAATTTACGCTGTCTTTATAAAATTGAAATGCTTTAGAACTTTCAGTTATTAGTATTCTGTCAACGAAGGGTAATCCACTTTAATTTTTTACCTGAGGAACGGTTTCCCGTCATTAATGTGACTCCCTCCCTTCCTCCCATTCTTTCACTCCTTTCATATAAAGGTATGGGGGTAAATTTGCCTTTTATGATAGGTAGCTATTGTGCCCCTGACATTGTACGAGGGGCGATCAAAAAGTAATGATAATAAGTATAATAAAACAACGATTGTAGTTTAAATTTAATTTATTTTTCTACATAGTCTCCTAATAAGTCGATACATTTAGTCCAACGTTTCTCCAAACCTAAAATACCCTTTAAAAAATCTGTAGCTTGACTATCCCAAAATGCCTCTACAGCATCCATCACCTCGCTATCATCCTCAAATTTCTTGCCCATGAGGTGTTCCTTGAGCCTAGGAAACAAATGAAAATCGCTGGGGGGCTAAATCTGGAGAATAGGGCGGGTGTTCGACCAGTTCGAAGCCTGCTTCTCGAATGGTAGCGATCGCAACTTCGGCTCTGTGTGCAGGAGCGTTGTCCTGATGAAACAGGACTTTCCCTCGGAGTTTGCCCCGTCTTTTTTCCTTTATGGAGTCTCGCAGTCGTCTTATTTGAACAGCGTAGTAGGAGCCCGTAATACTAGCTCCCTTTTCCAGGTAATCAACCATTATGATTCCCTGAGCATCCCAGAAAACGGACGCCGTAACCTTGCCCGCCGAGCTCGAGACTTTGAACTTCTTAGGAGTCGGTGAGGATGGCCTTTTCCAAGTCATCGATTGTTGTTTGGTCTCAGGATCAAAATGATGGATCCATGTTTCGTCCATGGTCACAAATCGTGACAAAAATAATTCTTGGTCAGCCTGGAACTTTGCAAGATTGGCTCTTGAAATGTCAACTCGATTTTTCTTTTGTTCCTCCGTTAACATTCTCGGGACCCAACGCGCGGAGACCTTCTTCATATTCATTTTGCTGGTCAAAATGCTTTGGATGCTGCCATATGAGATCCCTGTGACCTCAGCTAAATGTCTGATGGTTACTCTTCGGTCTGCTGACACGATATCTTCTATTTTTTTCACGTTTTCCTCAGTGAGGGACGAGGTTGGGCGTCCCTCGCGATGTTCATCTTCTGTGGATGTTCTACCCAGCTTAAACTCTTTGCACCACCGTGCCACCGTAGAATATGGAGGAGCAGAGTCCCCCAGTGTCTCCACCAAATCCGCGTGTACCTCTTCGGTAGACATTTTTTTCAAACAGAGGTACTTGATGACGCATCTCACTTCGTGTTTCTCCATTTTCGTGTTGTCGCTCCGACTGCTGGTATTCAAATGAATGTAGCTCCTCCAAATGACGTCCTATTTATACATTTTTTTAGCTGGGAAGTGGTGAAGGACTGAAGGCGCGAAGCGAAATGTTTTTTTTTTTAATTTTATCTTTATTAGAATTACCCGTTTATCATTACTTTTTGATCACCCCTCGTAAATGCCTATGTATGACCAGTGTTGCCCACTTTACATTTGGCGGGCCTAATCATCTGCCTACACATAGCAATAAATAAAACTTTGCAAGGCAAATTCGAATATTCCAAGGCAAAAAAGAAACTAAATTAAAGCAAAACAAGGGTGGGAACCCAATTATAACAATAATACATTAATGTATAGTTTAGCTAACGACCAGAAATTACTACGTTGTTAAATATCCATAAAAGAAAAGTTATAGTTGTTTTGCTGAAGTTCGGCTAGGTTTTTGGCACAGTTCATGGTTTATGATTCTGCTTGCGCCTAGGGTTAATTGCTGAACTGAACCGTAATACAGTTTTGCTACTGATATACGGAATTTGAATCGTAAATATGTAGATTTTTGATGTATTTTCCTCTTTATCTTTGACCTATATTTTGGTAGTGTGGTCAAACACTTTTTTTGCGATTGATATCAAAACTTATCTTCCTAGTTCCTATCAACTGCGTGTCTGGTAATAAAATTTAAAATACCTTCAGCAGCATTGGGTCAAATTTTAAAAATTCTAGTCCATGAATTTTACACATTAAAGTATTCTTTGATCATTAGAAAAATCATTGTTGTTCCTTCTTCAACTGAACTCTTTTCTCTCAATCCAAGCGAACCAGCTAAATCGAAGTGTCAACGGCGATATTGCAATAACTCAATTGAAATCAGTGTCGGTTCAAGAACCTGGTAATAGCCGCCCGCGCACCGGCGACCAAACCGCAAGCCGCTTCTAGTACGAGTTGCAACGACATGCGATATTGCATTACATGCTAACATTGTTCTGTTGGATTAATTAATTTCCTGCTTTGTTCTATCGGTTATGTAATGGCTCGATTTTGTCGGAATTTGCCTGGTAAAACTTAAGTAATGTCTAATTTGTGTAGTGACCGCTGTAAACTGTCTGTAATAATCATTTTACTGTGGCAATAATGATTTATTAAAGATTTATTTATTATTATTTGTGGGAGATTTGGCGGAGTTTTCCTGATGTGATGGTCGTTTCGATCAGTCCCGACTTTGCCTCGAAATTTTTAAACACTGATATTCTGATGATGATTATACCTGTCCAAATATTGGCAGGATTTGGTTATCAAATCTCGTCCTAATTTCCATTCGGTGGCTAAATTCAGTCTAGAAATGTTTGTCCCTAGAGTACTGTTCTTATGATGTAATGCCTGTCAAGATCTTGGCAGAATCAGGCTGTTTGAATTTGAAGCTAAAGTTTGTCTAGTTACGTCTTGCGCCGACAGCAAGTCAATTTTGCTTACGTAACACCTAACTAGATTTTGGCTGAATTTTGCTGTTCAAACTGTATGTATTTTTGCTATTATTATCTGAGAAAATCTCCTTCCATACGTAAGTTTTCGTAACAAGAAGTTAGTTTAAAACGAGATATCGGTGGTTGACCCTAGTGTCGAGATATGTGATTGTTTGAAAACGTCCTAGGACTATCTGATACTTGTCGTATAAGTGTTGTAATTGAAGCAAGGCGCCGTACACACAACTTAATTTGAAGAAACCTGTCAAATTGTATGAGAATAATCGTAGCAAAAGAAAACTGTTGATGTTTCTTAATATTCTGAACTGAAAAAATGCGTTCACGGATTGTTCAGTTTTTATTTACGAGATTATTAAAAAGCGTACGAAGAAATATCAGGATGGACCTAAGTGCAGATTCATAATGTCGGTCTACCCCTTTGAGATGCAGTAGCGACGATTATGTATCTGTCATGTACAAAAAGTTTGATAATCCCGGAAAGAGTAAACATATTTCGAAGTATTATCATGTTATTTCGCCGAAAATATATGTAATCTGGGAAAACAGCTCGATCATTGTATATGAAGATTGTTTTGGCTGATTCCCAATTTCTTTTACGGTGCTTGTTTGTCCAGTCCCACTGGAATTGATTCATGTTGACCTAGTTCTAAGTAGTATTATACTGAAAGGTTTTAATTAATCGTAACTTATGGAATATTTTTGAAAGGTAAAGATGTTGACTATGAAATAATTGTGTTGTTATTATGTGTAACTTATTGTATTAATTTCGTTGGGTTTAAAAGTGCCCGGAGACGCTTCGAACTTTTTTATTGGTTGATTTGGTAATTTTTCATACATATATTTTGAAGGATACATCATTATAGATTAACCTCTTGTCATATTTAACAACTTAACTTTTAAAATATTGTTTTTTCAAGATCAACATGAAAAAAATCTATTGAAAATCCTTGCTAAAGTTCAAAGCCCCGCATCTAAAATATTTTCTCACAATTATACTTTAATAATTCACTCGCATTAATATTTTATTTTATGTACAAAACATGAAGAAATTACGATTAGTCACATTGTAATGAGAAAATTAACAATCTGACTCAATCGTGACTCAAATGGCTTATCGTCCGTAACAAATGACTGACGCATTTGTTTTGCACGAAAAAATATAATTGCAGTTTTTACAGCTTTATAAATAGTACTGCAAAGATTTTTTCGTTTGTGTCTATAATGACTTGGATTTATCTGCATATTATTCTAACTGTATTTGTACTATTACTTGGGGTCATAGCTCCATATTTATTTTGCGTTGATCATTGAACCCAATCTTTATTTGAAGTAATCTACTTAAGGTAAATTTTCGTGATAACTTATTTAAAAAGATTATATTTAGTTTCCAGGTTTTATCCAAGATTAAGTGCTTAAATCTAGTTTAAAACTTTCTATTTGTTACTTATGTATGTTTTTTTATAGGGCATCTTGTTATTTCCTGCTTTAGTTACATTTTTATCAATCATTAAGTCATGTTTTCTTCATACTTTTTCTAGCGTATTGGTCAGATTTATGCTTACTTTCTTACTTTTTCTATTTCTCATAAAATATGTTCATATATTTTTGTGTTATGCATACTGCTTTGTCTTACTATTTTCTCGCTTTTTATAAATTCTTAACCTAATCAATGAAATCTAGACAGATATTCGTGGCCTCATGGTAATGAAAATGTTTTTTGGAATCACGGACAAACACATTTTTGGAAAAACCTTTTCCATTTGTGTGCATAAATAAACTATTTGATAATGTAACAAATCTTGAATATGGCTAAACAGTTCAACATATGACAAACAGCCAAATTAGTTGAGTCTATTTCTAATATTATTTTGGTCTAACCTAGCCCAAAGGTCATATCCTGATGATAAGGCCTGAGCTTAGCAGTGAGACAAAATTGGCTAAGACAATATAAGCCATATTAGTATTAATATATGTACGTGTTTCCTATGCATGTGGTGCTTTATTCTTTTCTTCTTCTTCAGCCGGAAGAAGTCCACTGCTAAGCACAGACCACTCAAAAAGACGAGAAAAACGCGGACCTGCACCGCTTGAATCCATTAAAAATGTCTATGGAGAGGTATAGTATCATCTGTCATTTTTTTATTTATATTTATTTGGGGATTAGGGTATTCGGTACCAATAATTTTCAATACTAACAATAATTTCCACTAACAGCTTAATGTAGTATTTTATGATGGTTTTAAGTTGGTGAATATACATATAACTGTATCTTATAGAAGTACGTGCATACTATTGTCGTCCATTTGATGTGTTATAAGTATTAAGTAGTTTGTGTTTCTGGTATGGTCAGATAAAAACAATGGAAAATATAGATTACGAATTCACACATTCACAATTAAAGTTTTATGATAAGTTATTTTTGTATGCATATTGTAAGAAAGTAAAATAAAATAATAATAACTAGTAAACACGTAGTACGTGTTTACTAGTTATTATTACTGTAGTAAATGCATTTTGATCATTCCGGATTTTATTTTTAAGGTAAGTCTATACTGCGCGCTTGCAATTTCTTTAACCAGTCACAAACCGGACATCTTGAAATGCCAACTAATAGAATTAATAGAGCTAGATTCAATAGCCACACACATAGTATGCTTCATAGATAAATACGTGCCTTATGTAGAGGTATCCGTAGTTTCGAGGTAGTTTACGATTCCAGAACATCTAGATCCGAAACAAGTACTTAATAAATGTTTACTTCTGCAGAAATAACTAAAGAAATTAAAACAGAATCGAAAATGAAGTATTTCGAAATGAAATATTCGAAGATTTTTTTAACGTACTTTCCCTGGCAATAAAAATAAGTACATTTGTGTAGTCAAATAAGTCTTATTGTTTCCCATGCAAATATATATGAAAGATCGAAAGCAGCACTTAATTGTACCTATTAAAAAGTAATTTTCTTCGTAAATATCATACAGCCAAGCCTTGTCCACAGCACTCTAATTAAGTCGTCTGGGAAATACATATGTAATTGATTCGCAGGGCCCTCATGCTTCAAGGGTTTCGCGTTTACATCGTGAAAAGTTAACGAACTGACCTACCTTGTCTGGAGTTTATCGATTTGGCTTCAGTTACGCTAGGATAGTACTTTAGGGCGCGGGTTTGTTGCGTGTTTAAAATAATGGTGGTAGGTAAAGTAGACACATGATACGCTTTGTCTATGGCGTGTTGTGGTAGCATTCCATTATAAAAACCTTTTTGTTTTGATATTTAGTCTATTTGAAATAATAGCTTTTAGAATAATTGTCCCATGCAATCACAATTTTTAATTGAAACATTTTTTTAAATACGTTGGTTAATTAATTTAGGTGGGAGTATACAATTGCGTAAGTTTTAATCGTCATGCCCAAATCATTCAACAATCCTATTTATTCACAGTAACTAGATTGCCATACATCATTACAATGACAATGGGGAACATATCTTTATCGACGAATTTAAATTCAACTTTGGCTGCATAACTAAGTCTAGTTTCCTAATATTATATGCCAATATTTGTGCAAACATTTCGAGGTGCCAAATTCGGCATGCGTCATTTTTGTTTGGTGTATATTTTTATTTCGAAATTTCTAGTGTTGTTAAATGTTATCCTTACCTTGTACGTAATACTGGGAATATCCTAGAAAAATGTTGCATTAATGTTTATTCGTGGAATTTAGAGGGATCGGTTTCAACTTGCATGTACGCTTGTGGAAGATTATCTCGCATGAGTAACCTTTCTAGTACTGGTGTTGGTTCGGCGAACCTATTTATGTACAAGGTATTTGATATAACACAGTTAAGTAGGAACCTATAATTGTTATAAGAACTTCGTAATATTACCAGTTTGTATGTTTAAAATAGTCGCTTACATTACGCGAAGACTAATGCAAAAAAAATATGTAGTCAGTTTTTTTATATATCTGAACCCCATAATATATTAAAATCCGGTATCGCATAGAAATTATCTGGTGCTATGTGTCCTACCTAAGTCTCATTAAATTGTAGATGAGCCGTTTGCTCCTTCTTGCTGCTATAAAAAATATGAATAATGTCATCGGAATGCGTATTGTTTGGAGACCACCGAAATGAGGAAACAAATTCTGTAATAAATTGCACATGAGAAAGTATAATGTTTGTTACAAGTCATGAATTCCTAAATAGGAAATCACGATTTTTACCTTGTGCTTCAATTTAATGGCTCAATGGTGATTCCAGCACTTGATTTTATGGTTTTATTTCAAATCCCATGTAATATAATACGCGTGGATTTATCGATAACCTTCGGTGGGCCCATTAGGGCTAGAAGCCGACCGTGAAACGCGTATCAGGTATAGAGCCACAAAGTTATCTGGCCCGGTGGCCAAAAGTGGAAACTAATACGTCATTTGGAATTGTCAATCTACCTGCCAGTCGCTGAAATATCGGTCATTAGTTGTTTACTCAATGTATTTATTTTTCCTGCATTATTTAAAACTAGTGAAAATTGCCGAAACCTTTAAAAAGTGATGCTAGGAATGTTAAACTTCAGGTATTAAATTTTACGTAGGAAGAAAAGCGGCTTCAGATACCAATAATACCCTTCGAAAAATTGTATCATCGCGTAGCTGCCGCCACAAGTTTGTGTTGTCAGCTTTTCAAAATAAATTCCACGAAAACAGATCTTTGTACGTACTAGTACAATAGATGTAAGTTCATATCATAAACTAAAATTTATCGTTACGTGCATGGTGGCCTGTTGGTAAATGGACCACCAATGACCACAACCACATTTCACGGTGGCCGCGGGTTCGAATCTCAGGGCACCCCTCTGACTTTTCGGAGTCATGCGTGTATTGATAGTCAATAAACACACACTAAAACGGTGAAGGAAAACATCGTGAGGAAACCTGCATACCATAGCGATTTATAAGAATTTCTGTGGTACCTGTGTAAGTCCACCAACCCGCATTAGGCCAGCACGGCGGGCTATATGGCCTGTGATATGGCTTAACTACCCTCAATCGTACTCTCGATTGCAGAGGAGGCCCGTACCCTGCAGTGGGACGTGTATGGGCTGATACAGATACACTTTTTTAAGGGTTTTGACTTCTTTAAGGGGGAGCGATTGGTTAGAAATCTTGTGAAGGACTGGTCCACTCATTTTCCCGACACTATTGATCGGATTGAAAAATCTTACTTTACCCACTTTATTGCTATATCTATTTTTAATGGCAACACCAAATTCGATTACAGCGACTCTCTCACCGGGTCAGATAACTTTGTGGCTCTATAGGTTATTCGCAAAAAGACTAATATTGGTTTTGGATGTGTTTGTAGTGGGACTGAGGAGCCCCTCCTTTTTATAATCACTTGGAATACAAGTAATTTCGTGTTGGCTGTGGTAATTATATATTATAATTTATATTCGTTGAATATATTAATTCAATGGTTAATATCAAAACGTAATCTTATTGCACCTTTTTAGTCTATGTGACGTTGCTTACATTAAGAATAGTTATGTTTTTGTTCCTTAACTTGATGTTAATCTTGAGGAACTCAATTGCTAAACATAGGACCCCCTACATTATTTCCATAGCTATCTTATGAATCATATCTAACAAAGTCTATCAAAGTTAAAGTTTTAAGCTCTAAGTAAAGCCTTAATTAACTACCATAAACACTTCAGTAAATCACAAATCGTAGGAAGTATAATAATGGGCAATTAGCATTGAATATTATAGAAAGGATGTGCCGTTAACTATGGAGGCACAGCTGCGTCTAGTGCCGAGGGTCAATGAATTCTCCAGTGCCAAGGACAACCGAGCAAGCTTATAGAGTATCTGGGAATGGGAATTATATTATACAAGATCTAGGATATTGTTGCCTCTTAATAAGTAGTTTAGCTTATACATAGTATCGTAGAATGTAATTATTATACAGGGTATATCAAGACTGCTACCGAAAACGAAGCCGGGTGGTAGTTTAAGCGACTTCAGACACAATGCAACAGAAAAAGTTGCAAAAAAAAGCGACAATATTTATTTTGTTATTTTTTTCCTATGGCCATATTTGGGTGGTAAATACATTTTTTCCTAAAATAATAGTAAATACCCTTTTATTTATAAATACTCTAAGGTAGAAAAGAGTTTAAATTATTATTTTAGCAAAAACTATGGATTTACCACCCAAAAATGACGATATTTAAAAAATCATAAAAAAAATTGTCGCGTTTCTAGGCGAAATTTTTAATTGCATTGTGTTTGTAGCCACTAAAACTACCACCCGGCTTCGTTTTCGGTAGCAGTCTTGAGATACCCGGTATTATGTACAAGTCTTAGGCATGGAAATTGTAGATATGTATAAGTTTGTTGGTATTTTTGTGGATTCTTTGGGGAATTGGATAAATATGCTAGTGATTTGCGAGTTTTATTAACTGGGAAATGTAGTTTACGTCTACCAATTCGAAACAGATGGTATGGATTATAGATTGGTGGGGACGACATCTGGGGAACAGCTTCTTTTTTTTTTTTTTTTTTATTGCATTGAATGGCGAGACGAGCAAGCCGTTCGCCTGATGGTAAGCGATACGACCGCTCATGAACAGTAGCAATATTCCACTGCGCTCGCCATCCTGAGACATAAGATGTTAAGTCTCAATATGTCCAGTAGTTGCTCTGGCTACAATGTCCTTCAATCCGAAACACAACAGTGCATTTAAGCAGTGTTGTTTCACGGGAGAAATAGACATTGCGGTGGTACCTACCCAGATGGCTTCTCACATATGAGAGACCTACCACCAGTAAAGTGTTCTTCTTAAACTAATACATAAAAAACTTTAAAATTATCGGTAGGCATGTGTCATACTTGTCACTTATGTGTGAAATGAGTCCAAAGATCTTGTAAATGCTCTATAGAAAAGCATAGAACTTTTAAATCTAAAATCAGAAAAAATAATTCGGTCTTGTCATTGTTATTTTAATTATAATTTATCTAGATGTAAATGTTCTAGATATGCAATTATGACATTTCATTTTTAAAAATGTGCACGGAATCAAGCGGTTTGAAATATTTACTTAAGTGGCGTCGCCCACGTATTACCATGTAATAACCATTTTAGTTATTTTGTTTTAGGACACGTAAAATTTAATTTTCGGATATTATGCAGAGACAAAGTAACTATTTCACTTGTTTGTTACAGTGAATTTACTGAGCAAAACTGGTATATAAACTCTAAAATACTATGAAACCGGTGGTCACCCGCAGCATAATAAAAAAACAGTCTTATCACATTTTAAATACATAAGTACAGATGTGCTGTATTCCCTGTGGTAATCCAATATTACAGAACCCCCAAGTGCAACAGTACTGAATTATATGCTATGAATATTTATGTGTGCGTTCGAAATTTAACTAAGCCTACATTTCATTTCAGAAACGCAAACCGTGACAAAATGACTTCAACATCTTTCAACGTTGGTCTCAACGATACGGCGAGGCTGTCGAGCCGGGTGCTGCGCCCCCCTGGCGGCGGACACACCGACATCTTCGGCTCCGAGCCAGAGCCACCCCAGCGTACTGGCCGCCGCGCCGCTCCTCAGGCTGGTAAGGGTCTAAGATAGATATTATGAACGATTCTGAAATCATTTTTAGTTTGACTCGTTCGTCGAATACGTCTATTTGGGGCAAGTTGTCCGGTTAGGCAGGTCCAACTTCGAGACAAAGGTCAACCTTCGAATCCAAATCGGATGGGTAGCTTTCGGGAAACTACATTATGTCTTCTCGTCAAACGTTCCTCAGTGCCTAAAAACGAAAGTCTTTAACCGTTGTGTGTTACCAGTGATGACTTACGACGCCGAGACGTGTATTTCTCTACGAGATCGAATCAGAAATGGGGAGATCTGTAGGAGAACAAAGGTTACCATCCATCCATCCATCCATCAGCCAAAGGAAGTCCACTGCTGAACATAGGCCTCCCCCAATGATTTCCACAGAGACCTGTTGGAGGCAGCCTGTGTCCAGCGACGTCCCGCGACCTTTACCAGGTCGTCGGACCATCTTGTTGGTGGACGTCCTACGCTGCGCTTTCCGCTACGCGGCCTCCATTCGAGTACTTTCCGACCCCATCGGTCATCAGATCTCCGCGCTATGTGCCCGGCCCATTGCCACTTCAACTTGCTAATCCGGTGGGCTATGTCGGTTATTTTAGTTCTCCTACGGATCTCCTCATTTCTGATTCGATCTCGTAGGGAAACCCCGAGCATAGCCCTCTCCATAGCTCGTTGAGTGACTTTGAGCTTCCGAATAAGGCCCATAGTGAGAGGCCACGTCTCGGTGCCGTAAGTCATCACTGGCAACACACAACTATCGAAGACTTTCGATTTAAGGCACTGAGGTATTTTGGACGAGAAGACGTCGCGTAGTTTCCCGAACGCTGCCCAACCGAGTTGGATTCGACGATTGACCTCTCTCTCGAAGTTGGACCTGCCTAACCGGACCACTTGTCCTAAATAGACATATTCGTCAACAACTTCAAGAGTCGAGCCCCCAACACCGATGGGGGTGGGCACAACATGGACATTCGACATGATCTTCGTTTTGTCCATGTTCATTTTAAGACCCACCTGTTGGGAGACTCGATTGAGGTCTTCGAGCATAGTGCTAAGGTCTTCCAGCGATTCAGCCAAGACTACAATATCGTCGGCAAACCGAAGGTGAGTGATATACTCGCCGTTGATGTTGATGCCGAATCCTTTCCACTGCAAGAGCTTGAAGGCATTTTCCAGCGCGGCAGTGAACAGTTTCGGAGATATGACATCTCCCTGTCTCACGCCTCTCTGTAGTGGAATAGCCTTCGTACTCTGATCTTGTACTCGGACCGACATGGTGGCGTTGTTGTATATACACTTCAACACTTCGATGTACCGATAGTCGATATGGCACCGCTGGAGAGACTGTAGCACAGCCCAAGTCTCGATCGAATCAAAGGTTACCAACATAGCCTAGATTATAAGGTAGACGGACCACTTGGCTAAAGTTGCAGGAAGTCGCTGGATGCAGGCCGACGACAACAGGTCGATGTGGAGATCCTTGGGGGAGGCCTATATTCAGCAGTGGACTTCGTGTGGCTGGGATGATGATGATGATGACTCGTTCGTGCATAGGAGACAATTTTATTCCCAATCAAATTCATGATTTAGAATAAATACGTGAATGGAAAATCAGGCGCCGATAATGAGCGCACAGAAGCATCGTGCGCATTTTAAGTCCTTATTACTGGTTTAGAACTTGTGGAACTCTTAAGCAGACACACATTCCTTCATATTTTTTTAATAATGTCGACAATTATAATTGTAAATCTGTAAGATCTGTCTAGAATTTTACAGCGGTGATTCACAGAGCATTTTAATTACAGGACAAGGAGATGAGATCAAAGCCACCAACGGAACAGATTCACCAGCCAATGGCCAGGCATCGACGCCAGTAGAAGCTCCCGCACCAGTCGAACCCAAAGAGGTTCCAGCCAAGGCAGAGAGCCCCAAAATCGAGAGCCCGCCCAAGATAGACAGCCCCACGAAGTCCAACCCAGAACCAGCTAAAATGGAGCCTCCCAAGCGTGTACGTGTGCCACCAGGAGGTTTCTCATCCGGTCTCTGGTAAAGACCAAGGTCTTCAAAGCAAAGCTTAGTTTCGTTCGCCAAGATTCTCTGGGCGTGCTGTGAGTGGACCCGACTGCATTTTATTAGGATAACTCATTAGAAATTATACAATTGTTTTTTAAAAGACATCAGGGTTTTGGGGTGTTTTGTGCGTTTTGTGATGGAATGCGTTTCAGTTAATTTTCCAGGACTACAAAATTCAACTATGAATACAAACACGCTCTTGATTTAGCTGAGACCTTGTTCAGATATGGATTTATTCACTGCAAGTCAACATGACAGAATTCATATGCGCGTTGGCGGAATTCTGGATTTCAATATAGGTATCTCCACAAGAATTACCCTAATTTTTCCGAACGAGGTCTTGGTTAATACCAGGTTCTGGATTTTTCAGCAATGACCACAATATGTGGCGCTATCGAGCTTACAGTCCAAATACGATGCACAAAACCTTCCAAGACCCCTGAAATCCCGACTGATTCCAAGTTTGGCAGATCGCGGTCCATTTTCATTGCGTCCGCTAGTATTTGCTAGGATTCGCTGGGACCAGCACGTTAGGTTTCCTAGGTGTTCTAATTGTGCCTTGTTTCGACAGATGCCGCGTATTCTGATTGTAGATAGGTTCGATGATTGTTTTGGGGTGGGTTGTCTGGTCCTGGTGTTTTCTTTAATGGTATGTTAAGTCATTCACGGTTGTTCAGTACTCGCAGAAAAGGATTTCCATGTTTTATTTACTTGAACAAAATGTATCTTATGTAGTATTATTTACATAAAACATGATTAGGAGATTATTTTCTTTTTCATTATTATCGCATCGTATTTAGCTTTCGTGGCCGCGCGGCGAGTGTAGACTCTCTATTTGGTAATTCAGTCACAATTTTCGCTATAAGACTTACTTCGGCCAAATTTTAACTTGTGATTTTTCCTCTACGCGTCGATGTATACAGGGTGATAGGAGTACATGAAAACTAGGCCAGTGTTTTGGAGCTATGGTGGCGTTTTTTTGTATGCACGGAAGCAATTTTAATATTTTTAGTTATTGACTATTCGCGAAGGACAGCAATGAATGTGTAATTATGCACAAGGCACCAATTGTTTTTAAATGAGTGAAGAATTTAATCACAATTCGCATTTAGTAGTGGTAAGTGCATAAATTTGTTTGTTTTAGCGTTAAACGGTCAGACTAAGGCTAAGAGCACCCTGTATATTATTATTAGAAAAGTTAAATTTCATGTTTTTTTATAAAATTCCTAAGGAATGCTAATAAGCTTAATATTAATTTGTATACAGACTGACATGTGCCTATCGGAAGTTTAATGTTGTACTTAAAATTTATGTTTTGCGTTGTGACTGTGGTGAATCTTTTTAAACTGGCATGCCTCCGCCGGCAAATGCGTTTATGTATATTGATAATGATAACAATTGTATTTTTATATGAATTACAATACAATTAAATTATGATGTGTTTTATTTCATATCCTACATTTCATTTATATAAAAGTTTTGCTTAGTACCTACGACTATGATAATGTTTAACAGTTTCATGCACACGCTATTGATATTAAAAACATATTTCTGGTTTTCTTACATTTTTATTATTTACGTAGAACCTTTTTAGTTTCGGGTTGTATCGATCTTTTTGCAAATATCTCTTGTATTAGGAACTTTTTACTCATGACACCTGATTACATAAAATTACAGCGTCACAACAAATCACAATGCTTTTTCTAAAGGAATTACCAAAATCCTGTAAATACAATATATTGTAAAATGGCAATTGAATTATTTAAAGAAAATATAGCAGTTAATACAAATATCATTTGAAAAATTGTAAGTATCGTGGTATTTCTTGTATTGTATTCCACACTACGATTTCGGAATTATGCCCATAAAGTGGCTAGGTACTAGATTATTGGATCTAGAATTAGAATTATATTTATTTAATATGGAGAAACATTCGAAATCTTGTTTTTTTGGTCTTTATGTGTAGATATTTGGAATATCCTTATTTTCTGCTAGAGTTTCAGTGAACTTTACAATAAATACTCGCATCAAGCATACATAGTCCTTACCCCACACTAAGATCGAGGCTTGTTACGTAGGTATCAGAAGCTACGAAATAATTTTTAATCTCGCATACATCAGATCCAAAACATATTACCTGTCGATCATACTATGATTTGTCTCATTGCGGAGACCGAACCCGCATCCTATCGTTTCTCAGCCCGCGTCGAACCAACTACGCCGCATAGGCTATTAGGGCCGAAACTGCGTTAAGCGGGCACTCGCGCGGTTTCATACAAAAGTGCTCCGTCGCGGGGATCCGCGCGGGCGTCCAGCACGGGGAGGCGCGTCCCGCACCCGCGCCGCGGGGCCCGCCTTCGTGCGTCGGAACCCGTCGCGGGGGCACGCGCGGTAAAGCGCGCGGTGTCCGCCAGCGGTAACATGACGGTGATGGCATAGGGCACCGAGACGTGGCCTCTCACTTTGGGCTTCATTAGAAGGCTCAAAGTCACTCAACGAGCAATCGAGAGGGCTATGCTCGGTATTTCCCTACGAGATCTACTCAGAAATGAGGAGATCCGTAGGAGAATAAAGGTCACCGACATAGCGCAAAGGATTCTATAGATGATTCATAGCGAAAGGTTCAAGAGTGGAGGCCACGTACAGGCAAGCAAAATGTCGGACGCCCGCTTACAAGGTGGACGGATGACCTGGCTACATTTGCAGGAAGTCGCTGGATGCAGGCTGCTTCCAACAGGTCGATGCGGAGACCGTTGGGGGAGGCCGATGTTCAGCAGTGGACTTCCTGTGGCTGAGATGATGATGATGATGATGAATATACTTGAGCAAAAATAAAGATTTTTTAGCCTTTCCGTTGGTGATATGACTGATACAGATTTTACCCTTAAGTTGTTGACCATCAAATATGGTTCCAGTTTCGAAGATAACTCGTCATAGACCGGTATCGAAACTTTAAAATATTTGTGCAATGAGTTTTCATTTTCTCTTAATTTACTGAACTTTACAACAAATTCTCCGCCTAGCAACCTAAATTCAATAAACAGCCTTCCTGGCTGTCGTTTTTTTTTTGCTAGTTGTCGTTTTGCTATGTAATAATATATTAAGCTCTCCATCGACACGACTGTACATGCACACCTTTAAAATTGAACCAGCAACACTGCGTAAATCCGGTCTCCGCGACGGGTACCCGCTTAACGCAGTTTCGGCCCTTAGCGAAATAGTCATACATCTCATTTAATGTCTGAATGAGGTGGATAGAATTGTATGTTATAGTTTGTTAGAGAATATACGCCCTAGCAAAGATCACAGTGTCTTACTAGATACTTATAGAATCATCATCATCATCATCTAAGCCACAGAAAGTCCACTGTTAGAGATAAAGTTTATCTTCCTCTTTTTATTAAGAGGCAGGTAGCTGATGCGCTATCATATTATTTATGTATTACAGCCAAGAACTTGGCTAACCGACAAAGCTCTATTGAGCAAATAAATTTTGACTCAGATTATAGCAATCTGAAACAATTGACATTTGATAATTATTTAAATTCGATTTAAGGACAATAGAGATAAACTCTAGCTCTCCAACTGAAAATAAATATTATATTGAATGTAATTTTAATAATAAACATGCTTTCAACTTGGTACATCAAAATATACAAGGTATGAGAAATAAAAATTTAGAAATTGAGTTGTTCATGAGCTGTAATAAAATTGACATTTTATGTATTACTGAACATTGGCTTAAAAGCTACCAGTTCATGTTCAATTTCAATAATCACCAAGTTGCAAGCTCGTTCAACAGAGAAAATATTTTACATGGAGGCTCGTTAATAATCATAAATAATCTTATTAAATATAAGGAAAGACTTGATATTGTGCGCCTGTCTGTTGAACGAGTTATGGAAGTAGCTTGTATAGAGATTGAAAAGTATATTGTATTAAGTGTATACAGACCCCCTTGTGCACCACATAATACCTTTTTGGAAATTATGGAAGATGCATTGCACAAGGTATGTGTTTCACCAAAAAGAATTGTTGTCTGTGGAGACTTTAATATTAACATTTTAGAAGAATCTTCTATAGCTTGCAGCTTCATTAATCTTTTTAAATCATACAACCTGCATCATTTATTTTTTGAACCAACAAGAATAACTGCCTCAAGTGCTACATGTATTGATAATATTTTTACTAATTTCTCAATTTGTGAAAAGTCAGTAATTAATGTTTTAGATTCTGATCATTGTGGTCAGTATGTTTCATTACCTAGCACTAAAAGTAAAGTTCTAAGGAAAAGTATTAAGTTTGTTCCTAACAATATATATCGCATGGAAAAATTTAGACTAAATATCAAAAACAATCTGCCAGCGCTGTCCCCTCACCAAGACCCAGACAAACTGTACAGTTCATTATTTGAAATTATTAAATGTGAATTTAGAAAAGTATATAAATCTAAAACTATTATGGTAAATCAGCGAATGACATTTAGTGAGTGGGCAACCACTGGTTTATTTAAAAGTCGGAATAAACTATATAATCTGTACAATGAAAAAATGTTTAACCAAAATCCGACTTTTAAGGAATATGTAAAAAATTACTCCAGAGTTTTCAAACGAGCTTGTTCCACAGCTAAATCGTTGTATTTAAGAAATAAAATCAAAATGTCTAACAATAAAATCAAAACTACTTGGAATATTATTAATTCTGAATCTGGTAAAAACTCGGTACGTGAAAATAACTTTAATCTTAAAATAAATAATAGGAGTTGTACAGCAGATCTGGAAGTAGCAACTGAATTTGAAAGATTTTTTACTGATATTCCCAAAAATACCACCCAACATCTTCAGTCATCTTCGAGGTCTGCTTTATCTATACTTGAAAAACTTGTACCTAAATGTAACGTGGCGTTTGAGTTCTCGCAAATTGGGCCGCAGCATATATTAAAATCATTTAAAGAAATTAGTTTAAAAAAGACCGCAGACTTGTGGGGAATTTCTGTAATTAATATATCTTTAATCATTGAGCATATAGCACCCCACTTAGCAGAGATATTCAACCGCTGTGTGGTATCTGGTGTTTTTCCTGACCTGATGAAACAAAGCAAGGTGGTGCCTCTTTTTAAGTCCGGTGACAGCTCGGATCCGACCAATTTCCGACCTGTTTCAATTTTACCAACGCTTAGCAAGTTATTTGAGAAAATAATTCTTACTCAATTATTAACACATTTCAACACCAATAACTTGCTACACCAGAAACAGTTCGGATTTACGAGGGGTCGATCAACAATTGACGCGGGAGTATCTCTCCTAAAACAAATCTATGACGCTTGGGAAGAGTCGCAGGATGCACTTGGTGTATTCTGTGACTTATCTAAAGCCTTTGACTGCGTAGAGCACGACACTCTGGTCAGGAAATTACGCCACTATGGTATCAGGAACCGAGCTCTCAATCTTTTGTCCTCCTATTTGAGCAATAGGGTACAGAAGGTTGATATTAATGGAAAACTTTCTGGAGGATCTGCGGTCACTATGGGTGTACCGCAGGGTTCAATTCTGGGACCTTTTCTATTCCTGGTCTACATAAATGACTTACCCTATCACGTCGGGAATAATCACGAAGTTGTGTTGTTTGCGGATGATACATCTTTGACATTTAAAATTAAAAGACAACAATTAGATTTTGATGAAGTAAACAGTGCCCTTCGTGAAGTTGTACATTGGTTTAATATTAATAATTTATTACTTAATGCTAAGAAAACTAAATGTATTAAATTCACACTGCCCAATGTTAGGCAATTATCTACCACTGTACAAATTAACGGTGAAGAATTGGATCCTGTTGCGTCTACTACGTTTCTGGGCATTACGGTCGACGCTAAACTCCAGTGGGGGCCGCATATCAATAAACTATCTGGTAGATTAAGTTCAGCGGCATATGCAGTTAAAACCATTAGGCGTTTAACGGATGAGGCAGCGGCAAGAATTGTCTACTTCAGCTATTTTCATAGTATAATGTCTTATGGCATTCTTCTCTGGGGAAATGCTGCGGATATAAATAGTATTTTTATTTTACAAAAAAGAGCTGTTAGGGCCATTTATCAACTTGGTCCAAGAGTTTCATTGAGAGAAAAGTTTAAAGAAGTAGATATTCTTACTGTTGCATCTCAATATATTTATGAAAATTTATTATATGTTCGTAAAAATATAACTCAATTTAAGCGTAATTGTGACATGCATAGTAAGAACACTAGGAACCAACATAATCTTGCCTCACACGTTACTCGTCTCCACAAGATAAATAATTCTTTTATGGGTCAAAGTGTACGCTTCTTTAACAAGCTTCCCAACAGTTTAAGAGAACTTCCAATTAATAAGTTTAAAAAAGTAATAAAAGCTAAGCTGTGTAAAAGGCATACTATAGAATTTCAGATTATGTGGAAGATAAAACTGCTTGGGAATAAATTTATCATGTTTTGAATCAAACTGACATTATTGTAACTTGTGACATGAATCATTTTATTTGTAAATGGCGATATAAAAAAAAAAAGAAAAAGACAGAAAAAAAGAAGACAGTTCGTGTTGCTGAGGGAGTTTCTTGCGCCGCTTCTTCTTCACAGCCACAACACGTTCCGAAGCGGTGGTAGCAGAAAAGGACGATTCAAAAGATCTTGTGAAAGACTATTTGAATAAAGAATATTTTGATTTGATTTGATTTGATTTGTTGAACATGGGCCTCCCGCAAGGATCTCCACATTGACCTGTTGGAAGCGGCCTGCACCCAGCGACTTCCTTCAACTTAAGACAGGTCTTCCGTCGACCTTGTTGGCGGGCGTCCGACATTTCGCTTGCCTATACGTGGCCTCCACTCTAGAACCTTAGGACGCCAACGGCCAACTTATATATAGCATACTTCACAACAATTTGTAGTGGAATTATTTGGAGGTAGAAGGAGGGCTATATCCAGTAGAGGACATATTGTGATTAATATATACTTGTAAGAGTCCGTGTGCGCGGCATGGAGGGCGGCGGGCGGCAGTCGCGGCTGCTCGGACGACTGCTGGGCAAGCTGCGTGGAGACCATCACAAGTACAACGCGCTCGACAAACGCTTTTCTGTTACTTCTAGCGGGTATGTAGTTTATGTCGGTTTCATTATATTTATTTTATGGATGTCATTTTTTTGTTCATGTTTTTTTTTTCATTTTTTCAATATGGTACAGGTTACCCTAGAACAATTTTCATAATTGATTACTAACAAGTTGATTTTTCGTGAGTAGCTTCCTTTCGACTAGACGCCCAACTTTTTCCTTACAGTAACGTTGGTAAATGGTAGCTTAGTAAGGTAGCAAGGATAAAACATGTCGATTTGACGAATTTTTAAAATTTATTAGTAACCGAATTTTCCTTTGTTAATTATCGAGATAATTATCTAAATAACGTGAAAAAATATTTGTCCTACAAAATGTAAGGTTTTGTTAGGGAGTCCCCCCTCTCCAACATGTATCATAAACAAGGTCATGGAAAGTAATTACTAACCAGCTGAATTTTTTCACTTTTTTACACTTTTTTCACATTTTGTAGTCACTTAAACTACCACCCGGCTTCGTTTTCGGTAGCACCCTTGATATACCCGGTATATATTTAGATGCGTTTCGCACCGGAGCTGGAAATCGGTATTTTACCGAAATAACTATTTTGTCGAGCTTTTAGAACTTCTTTTTTTTTTTATTTCAGTCTATGGCGAGACGAGCATGCCGTTCGCCTGATGGTAAGCGATGCGACCGCTCATGAACAGTAGCAAAACCAAACAACACCTTGAATTACAAAGCAATGCTTGGCACTCCACTGCGCTCGCCATCCTGAGACACAAGATGTTAAGTCTCAATATGTCCAGTAGTTACTCTGGCTACAATGTCCTTCAATCCGAAACACACCAGTGCATTTAAACTGCTGTTTGACGGGAGAAATAGACATTGCGGTGGTACCCACTCAGGCAGCCTCTCACATATGAGAGACCTACCACCAGTAGTTGTCTTAAGAAGTGACAAATGACTCACGCGCTAATAACGAGAGGTGAAGCGCGCGGGGCGGGGTAAATTTGGGGCACCGAGGTATTGGTGCATATAACTCGGTCAAAATATCTGTGCACCCGGCGTTGATGACGTCATGTCGGCGCGTACGGAGTGTAAAATAACCATCCAAATACCATTCCATTACTTTAATTGTGTAATGATTGAATCATAGATGTAGTTATACTAAATCTATGGATTGAATTAATGTTTGTGTTAAATGTTACGTAATTCAAT
This sequence comes from Hyles vespertilio, assembly GCA_009982885.2. NCBI lineage: Eukaryota > Metazoa > Arthropoda > Insecta > Lepidoptera > Sphingidae > Hyles > Hyles vespertilio. The sequence continues at coordinate 16,296,463 of CM042810.1, forward strand.
TATTAATATTAAAATTATTTAGTTTATAAACTGTACATCATGATTCCAGAAAATATTAATTTATAACATCAATATGTTTAAAAATTAAAACTTTATTAAGGACGCGTATCGGCAACGTAAGTGCTAACCGTACTGTCGTGTTCGGACGAGCGCGGGAAGGAGAAAGGACAGCGGGAGGGGCATCGCATTCCTGCGAGGTGCAGAGATATTGTGACCGAGTAATAGGTTGTGCAAACAAAACATTGCGCGTCGTTTTAACCACAGAGTACTAAACTAACAGAAGTCAAGCTTCATACAAAGCGCGCTTAATCAACGCACAAATAGACAGCGTTCACCGACACGATATTCCAAACCAATCGAGACCACTGCGAGAGCGAGTTTCAACTTTTGCGCGAACGCCGAGCGTAGTGTGGCAACAAAAGTGAAGTACATACACAAGGAATTTAAAAAAAAAAAAAAACATACACAAGGTTGACTTCTGTGAGTATTCTGTGGTTTGACGTATTATTATAATTATTGGTCGCTATAAGCAGTTGGTCGCTTAAACCGGGGTCGCACTAAACGGTGATATTTTCTCAGTACCATACTATGAAATCTAACTTGAGTAAACATTATCGTCGTTAAAACCGGTTAGTTTTTATTTTGTATACTCAAAAATTACAAATGTTGTAGGACTAATATAACATACCTTTATTTTTGTAGGACATTGTTTTATTTGGATGAAAAGTATATTAACCTATCACGTGATATATTAGTCCTACAGTTACTAATTTAAAAAAAAAGTCTTGCGGTATTGACAACTTTTGAGCGTAGGACCAAAATGACATACCACGTAATTTGTAGGACATTGTGGGTAGTAAACTATACAAATGTTAGCTAACCAATAAAAAAACAGCTGGTTAGTAATTATTTTCCATGACCTTGTTTATGATACATGTTGGAGAGGGGGGACTCCCTAACAAAACCTTATATTTTGTAGGACAAATATTTTTTCACTTTATTTAGATAATTATCTCGATAATTAACAAAGAAAAATTCGGTTACTAATAAATTTTAAAAATTCGTCAAATCGACATGTTTTATCCTTGCTACCCTACTAAGCTACCATTTACCAACGTTACTGTAAGGAAAAAGTTGGGCGTTTAGTCGAAAGGAAGCTATTCACAAAAAATCAGCTTGTTAGTAATCAATTATGAAAATTGTTCTAGGGAACCTGGACTAATAGCTTATTTGTTATTATTAATTATTGGCAACATATAAATTGTGTACATACGTAATTCGTGCAGACATAAAAACTAAATTCTAAATGAAAAATAATTATTTACAATGATCATAATATATGTATTTACTGTTAAAGTGCCTTATTAAAAAAATGCCCTAATGAACCACATAGCACCTTGGCGCCGGCCTAGAGTTGTAGAAAGAAAAAAACAACATTTAGCAGGCCATGCACTGCGTAAACATTTTGGAGATGGCTTGAAAATTCCGGCACTAGACTGAACATCATTCAGTATTAATGATATTTCTGGAAACTCCGCTTATATTGGGATGATGATCATTTTTGTGAATTCTACCCGTGGGTATGCGCAAAGTCGTGTTCTGCACTCTATGAAAGTGATAAATGAAATATGGTCCCCCATTTGATGAAATCAGGTCTATGATGGAATAGTTACGCCATTGACTGCGAAGGTTACTATGGCTAATCTTTCATAGTATGTATGAGCCCATATACGTCCCACTGCAGGGCAAGAGCTTCTATCTGCAATCAAAAGTACGATTGGGAAGAGTTAGGTGATATATTCCATCACGCTGACCTAGTGTGGCCGTGGTCATTGACTAGACGAATATTGTCAGTAGCAATCTCCTATACTAAATATTTCAGCATGAGTGAAAGCACTGGCTGCGGCAGTACAATAATCGATGATGATGACTTGGATTTGGCCGCCAGTGCGGTGCCGCCGACATCTTCCAGTACTCCTATCGACGATGGACAGTTCGCTGCCAATATAGACTTAAGGTTACGTATAAACTTAATATTAGTATAAGCCTATTCAAATTGACCTTGTGATAAGCAGTTTCCCTTGATATTTGTGGTAGAGGTCCTAATCTGCATTTCACAACGCTTCCATAATAAGTTTAAGTGTAAGGATGGATGTCGCTAAAATAGAGGGAAGGCTAGTGTCAGAATTTTTTTACCAATAAATTAGTGAAATCCTGGCTCAAATTCTTTACCAAACGTGAGATATCCAGAATAGTTTTTCTTTAGCAATTGATAGATATTTTAATGTTGTAAAAGCGACAGAATTCATTATTTAACCTATTATCAGGTACGGGGGCCAGTATTTAACGCCGGAGCAGCTGCCAGAGTTCTGTGATCAGCTCCATCACCTGGTAGAAGTTATCAGGAACATTCAATCTTACGCCAGAGTAACGGGAGAATATCCGAGGTACGTAAGCCCTTTTTGAACCATTGCAAAATTCTTATAATTACAGTATTGAGACTCAACCATTGGTTCTATCTTTTTCTACATTTCCACACTTCAATTTTCATAGGCTGGCAATCATTTAAGATTCGAAAATGCTTAAAATTCGGATTATCTAACCGCAGGTAGCCTGCGTATTTTGTGATCGCCCAAGAGCTATGGGAAGAAAAAGTTAATCGTAAAGTATTCTCTCGATACTTGGTCATAATATTTTAAACTGTTCATGAAGGTTATTATTCTAGTAAACTAGAGCGTCGTCTAGAAGAAGAGGCTCGTGAGGTGGCCTCTCTAGCTGCGGAGGCGCGGAACGCTAGGGACGTGGTGGCGCGCGCGCGGACCCAGCGCAAGGCGGTGCGCGCGCAGAAGAAACATCTCATGACACACCTCGCTAACTTGAGGGAGACAGGTGGGTATGAGGTCGGTTACAGGCCTGTAAAACTAGTAGTATTGATATATCAAAATTCTTCTTTCTTTCCATAAACTTTTTTTTGATCTCCCGCGGGATAGTTCAAATGAAATGAAATTACTTTATTGGATCTTTAAAATAGTAAACTTTTATTATTTAGAAGGGAAAAAAACTCTAGCGTCTATTCAAAACAAGTTTACAATACAGTGGATACTCTAGAGGAGTCGCAGCTTAGTTTAATTCAGAGCAGTAATATTGGTTATGTCAATTTATTTAGCTGAGTTAAGTAAAGTCTAGCTGAACGCAGAATTGATATCCACATTCCGTTAAAGCTATGAATATATTCGAGTATGTTATACGGCAGTACCTATTGAAACTCTAAATACCGGCAACTGTAAAGATGCATCTCAGCATTCGCCATATGCTGTCTTCAGAGGTTCGTGAACTAGAAAGCACCGTGCGGCTGTCTGACAGGAAGCTGTTCAAGAGCTGGGAGGTGCTCAAAGACTCCACCGATCCTGCGGTCTTCGAACCCTTGCTTGACGAGGTTAAGGTTCGTGTAGTTATTTATGTGTTTCGGTCTTGACAATATAAACATGTTACTAAGTAAGTCTCACATATGTGAGAGGCCATCTGGGTAGGTACCACCGCAATGTTTATTTCCCCCACCAAATAGCACTGTAAATACACTGTTATGTTCCGGCTTGAAGTACATTGTAGCCAGAGTAACTACTGTACATAATTAAACTTAACAGCTTATGTTTCAGGATGGCGAGCGTAGTGGAATGCCAAGCATTGATTTGTAATTCATGATGTAGTTTGATTTTATTACTGACCTATTGCTTACCATCAGGCGAAAGGCATGCTCATCTTGCAATTCGTTGCAATTAAAAAAAACATGAAAATAGAATATGATCCCTTTAAAGTTGAAAGATATATCAGAGCGATTTTGTTGTTTTTCTCTCATATTCTCAGCTCGTAAAGACTCGTTCCTTACCTAATGTCAATTATGCGTAGACGAAAGATCAGTTGCTTGTAAGATTATATACCTGCTTTCATTGCAGAACAAGCAAACGGCATTACAATGTCTAGTTCGTCTCATTGAAAGCAAACAAGCTGGTCTGATACGCACAGCAGCAGCACCTCAACCGTTACCTCCACCCGAACCCAAGGATCAGGAAGGTAAAGGACTTTGTACATTGCAGTCAAATAAGAGTGGTAGAGTAGAGTAGTTCTTCTGGAGTGGTGCCACTGTCTCACAGGAAATCTACGTGAAGCGTCAGCTTTATTGTCGCGTTTCGTTCGGTGAGTGAGTTTGCTGGATGCCCAATATCCCTTCCCATCCTTTTTCCTTTCCAATCTCCTTCTGATTTAATGGACCGACAACAAAATCATGATCCAAGCGTTAAGGATGTTCAGGGGCCACAGTAATCACTTGTCATCAGGGGACCTTCATGCTTTTTTGTCGGACCCATAAAATAAAGAAGTGAAACATTAGTCTTTTATTTGTGGTAATATTAGCCCGTTGCAGCTGTTATTGGATAACGGTCTATTCTTTGTGGATTAAGCTCCGACATTTCAATTATTGCAAGCATTCAAACTAATGTTATTCTTTAATCCCAAATGTAACCGCATCGTACTATTTTTTTCAAATTATGTTTATGTAGCGGTAAATTCTGAACAAGTTTAACTTTTTAAATCATAACTTAAGTTTTATATTAATCAAGTAACGCCTTCATTCATACTACCTACCCTTTAAAAAAAACTTTAATAATCCAAAGACAACAGTAAATAAACACCCCTTGTAGTTTCTATTACAAATAACATATTTATTTATTTATTTAAAACTTCATTGTACACCTAAAACTAACAATACAGAAATAAACGACAAGAAAAAAAAATGTACAAAAGGCGGTCTTATCGCTCGAGGCGATCTCTTACAGACAACCAACCATGGGATGGATAAGAGGGAACGAAAGTTTTGGGGTACCATGAGGTGTACGAAATGATAAATGGATATATATCTATAAGTATACATACCTTATGCATATATAAATAAATATATATACATAAACATAAACACATACATAAATAAATATTATAACTAACATGTATCAACATTATGCATAAAATAACCATAGCAACAAATGTATATATATACATATATATATAAATAAACACGGTATACATGCACTGTCTTCAGTTTAGTTGTGAAAGATAATATTGTTTGACCAATCTTTTGAATATGGGCAGCGACTCTGCCCGCCTCACTGCGACAGGTAATGAATTCCACAGCCTAGCAGCTTGTACAGTAAACGATTTGAAACATATTCCATCAGATACAGGCACAGCCGGCGCTACAGGTCGCAAGCGGCACGACGGCACCGGCAGAAGGACCAACTGCAAACGTCGCCGCAAGGACACGAGTCGGGAAGCACGCTCCGTACCACTATCTGTCGAGCCCAGCAGACACGCGCCGCCTCAGGTCACTTTTATAACCTTCTAGATGCCCAGCCCGGGTGCAGTCTTTTGTGTATAGATAGGATAGACCAGACTATATTGGAGACAAGGGCGTCGCCAAAGGGGGGCAGGTAGGGGAAGCTGCCTCCCCACCCCTAGAGATTAAAAAAATTGCCAAATGTAAAGCAACCAAAATCTTTGAACTGGCTTGCCTACTATACGGTATTTTTTTGTATATACAATACTATAGTCCAGGTTCCCTAGAACAAGTTTCATAATTGATTACTAACAAGTTGATTTTTCGTGAGTAGCTTCCTTTCGACTAGACGCCCAACTTTTTCCTTACAGTAACGTTGGAAAATGGTAGCTTAGCAGGGTAGCAAGGATAAAACATGTCGATTTGACGAATTTTTAAAATTTATTAGTAACCGAATTTTTCTTTGTTAATTATCGAGATAATTATCTAAATAACGTGAAAAAATATTTGTCCTACAAAATATAAGGTTTTATCCCAACAGTCCCCCCTCTCCAACATGTATCATAAACAAGGTCATGGAAAATTATTACTAACCAGCTGATTTTTTTTATTGGTTAACTAACATTTGTATAGTTTACTACCCACAATGTCCTACAAATTGTGTGGTATGTCATCTTGGTCCTACGCTCAAAAGTTGTAGTACTAATACATAATGTAAAAATAATTACTATCAAGCTGAATTTTCGAGAATAGCTTCATCTCAATGAGACGCCCAAGTAATTCTTGTACGAAAATTCTCGATTGTGGTTTATAACTAAGATAATAGGGATGAAATATGTTGACTTGACGGATTAAAAAAAATTATTACTAACCGATTATTTTTTTGTTAATTATCGAGGTAATAATCTAATTAACGTAAAAAAATATTTGTCCTACAAAATATAAGGTTTTATCACAACAGTCCCCCCTCTCCAACATGTATCATAAATAAGGTCATGAAAAATAATTACTAACCAGCTGATTTTTTTTTATTGTTTAGCTAACATTTGCATAGTTTACCACCCACATTGTCCTACAAATTGCGTGGTACGTTATTCCAGTCCTCCAGTTACAAAGTTGAATTCATGAAATTAAAAAAAATATTTTGTATATTTTGCTATTGAAGCTAAGGCACACTGCTATCCTTGCTCACAAACGCATCCGCACAGCATGGTTTACTGTGGACCACAGACGACTAAAAATACAGACGGCCAACACACAGTTACATTGTTTTTGTAGTCACTTAAACTACCACCCGGCTTCGTATTCAGTAGCACCCTTGATATACCCGGTATATATTTAGATGCGTTTCGCACCGGAGCTGGAAATCGGTATTTTACCGAAATAACTATTTTGTCGAGCTTTTAGAACTTGTCTTAAGTGACAAACACTAAGCATGGATTCACGCACTAATAAGGAGAGGTGAAGCGCGCGGGGCGGGGTAAATTTGGAGCACCGAGGTATTGGTGCATAGGTTGTGCAAACAAAACATTGCGCGTCGTTTTAACCACAGAATACTTAACTAACAGAAGTCAAGCTTCATACAAAGCGCGCTTAATCAACGCCCACATAGACAGCGTTCACCGACACGATATTCCAAACCAGTCGAGACCACTGCGAGAGCGAGTTTCAACTTTTGCGCGAACGCCGAGCGTAGTATGGCAACAAAAGTGAAGTACATACACAAGGTTGACTTCTGTTAGTATTCTGTGGTTTTAACTGGACGTATTATTATAATTATTGGTCGCTATAAGCAGTTGGTCGCTTAAACCGGAGTCGCACTAAACGGTGATATTTTCTCAGTACCATACTATGAAACCTAACTTGAGTAAACATTATCGTCGTTAAAACCGATTAGTCATTATAAGCGAAGTCGTTGTATATGAATACTACTGTAAGTATAAATGTATATTTCATTTTATTTTGTATACTCAAAAATTACAAATTTTGTAGGACTAAAATAACATACCTTTATTTTTGTAGGACATTGTTTTATTTGGGTGAAAAATATGTTAACCTATCACGTGATATATTTGTCCTACAGTTACTAACTAAAAAAAAAGTCTTGCGGTATTAACAACTTTTGAGCGTAGGACCAAGATGACATACCACACAATTTGTAGGACGTTGTGGGTAGTAAACTATACAAATGTTAGTTAACCAATATAAAAAAAATCAGCTTTGTAGTAATTATTTTCCATGACCTTGTTTATGATACATGTTGGAGAGGGGGGACTGTTGTGATAAAACCTTATATTTTGTAGGACAAATATTTTTTCACGTTATTTAGATAATAATCTCGATAATTAACAAAGAAAAATTCGGTTACTAATAAATTTTAAAAATTCGTCAATTCGACATGTTTTACCCTTGCTACCCTTTTAAGCTACCATTTACCAACGTTACTGTAAGGAAAAAGTTGGGCGTCTAGTCGAAAGGAAGCTACTCACGAAAAATCAACTTGTTAGTAATCAATTATGAAACTTGTTCTAGGGAACCTGTACCACTATTGTACAATAATATTCAATTATACAATAATATTAATATACAATACATACATACAATACATACATTTTATTATACAATAATATTAATATACCGGGTATCTCAAGACTGCTACCGAAAACGAAGCCGAGTGGTAGTTTTAGTGACTACAAACACAATGCAACTAAAAATTTCCCAAAGAAACGCGATAATGATTTTTTATGATTTTTTAAATATCGTCATTCATGGGTGGTAAATCCATAGTTTTTGCTAAAATAATAATTTGAACACTTTTATACCTTAGATTATTTATAAATCAAAGGGTATACACTATTATTTTAGGAAAAAATGTATTTACTACCCAAATATGGTCATAAGAAAAAAATTACCAAAAAAATTTTTGTCGCTTTTTTTTGCAACTTTTTCTATTACATTGTGTCTGAAGTCGCCTAAACTACCACCCGGCTTCGTTTTCGGTAGCAGTCTTGATATACCCTGTATCTACAGATATTATTCGTACACCTGATGCTGCCCCAATTTTCGTCCTTTTCTCTTATATCCATCAAATGGTTGTCTGTCAGAAATTGCCTTGTGCGATAAGACCGCCAATTGTACTTTTTTTTTTCTAGTTTGTATTGTTTCCTTTTGTATTTATTTATGGTGTACAATAAAGCTTATATAAATATAAATAAATATAAATATTGACCGTCTGGGGGCCGCCGTCAAAATTGTGTAAGTTGCAATCACATTTTTCTCATTCTCCATAATATTTGCCCCTCCCCAGAACATCGGCTGGCGACGCCCCTGAATTTGGAGACATGTTAGTTTATCCGCCATATACTCTAGCTCATTCAATCCCTCTGAGTCTTAAAGAGTAGTGAAAGTATTTGAATTTCGAGTTCATACTTCGGCAACACTATCTTTTGTCGGTATAAGTCTATGTGCCTAAAGCCTATTTCTCAATCCAGCGTATCAGCTACCCTCATACCAAATTTCATCAAAATTGGTCCAGCCCTTTGAGCGTGAAGAAAAGAAGTAACAAACACAACAACTTTCACCTTTATAATATTAGTAGGATTCTTAATGTAATATTGTATAGGTTACCTACGTTGTAACATTTTCCCAGCCGCTTCTTCCAAAGCTCAAGATATTGAATTGCTAGTGAACTCATCACACATATTTATAAAAGTCTTAACTATTTTTAATATTTTCTCCACAGGTTACTCTCTACATCCAAGGAACAGAGAGCACCTCAAGGTACAGAGTGGGGAGTACCGGTGCAGTTGCGTTGACGCCGCTCGAACTGCCCTCTGGTGGCAGCGTCAGGGACATTCTGTTCTTCACCACCAATTAAACTCATATCAAGTATTGTGTTGTTTTATTAGCTTGCTAGGACTAAATACTAACAGCCTTATTATTAGACAGTTTTAAACTCTATTTTGGTTATCTAATATTTTGTCTTCTTTTCTCAAACTGAATTCAAAAGTTGGTGGAAAGGGACAAAACATACCATTAAATAAAATAGGTTTTAAAATTGTGTGTGAATAAGGACGTTAGAGTGGAAGTAATGGATGTATTACTGGTAGGTCTCTCATATGTGACAGGCCATCTGGGTAGGTACCACCGCAATGTCTATTTCTCCCGTGAAACAACACTGCGTAAATGCACTGTTGTGTTTCGGATTGAAGGACATTGTAGCCAGAGCAACTACTGGACATATTGAGACTTAACATCTTATGTCTCAGGATGGTGAGCGCAGTGGAATGTTGCTACTGTTTATGAGCGGCCGTATCGGTTACCATCAGGCGAACGGCTTACTCGTCTCGTCATTCCTTGCAATAAAAAAAAATGTGTTAGTCATAATGTAACTGCAAATGTAGTAAGATTTTTGCTCTAGCCTCAGGTATCACTTACCTCTGATGCTTGTTATGATAATTTACATACAAACAGTGTGAAAGGCCTATACTCAGTGCTGGTCTTCTTGTGGCTAAATATAAGGATGAGATGACTATTTTATACTTGAGTAGTACAAAACGTGGAATGCTTTAAAGATGTTGAGGCAATCTAAATTCACAAAATACACAATCGTTTTAAAAAAATATTTATTTTAAATATCACTTTTATAATAAGAAAGGTAGACCGAGATTTATGAAAACGCGAGTAAAAATATATACGGCTTGTGTTGCCATAAATGCTATTCAAAATTGGAATTTCGCTGGGTTGCCTGATTATTCAGACAAGATTTAAATGTTGCCGGAGGTTATAATTTAATTTCCCCTTTCCCTGTTGTTTTTTTTAAATACTGGTGGGATAGCATTTAGGGTAATGTGTGTGTAAAACGGAGTGCATAGAAAAAGTAGGGTGAATCAAAATAAACTGGTCTTGTTTTAAGAGTTATTGGATATTATTGCAACGCAATTAGTATTTTTATAATGTGGATGAATACATAATATATATGATTTACACTACACAAACGTTATATTAAATAGTTAAATACTTAACCAGTTGCTTTTTATTTACCCTATAGTTTCTATTCACTCCACTTTATTGGCATGTTTATGCAGCCGGGGCTGGCGTCTCTGCGGCCACTGCTGGCGCATCAGGGCTGGCTTCAGGGCTTGACCTCACCTGAAATAAATGTAAGGAAACTGAACGTTTGCAAGTTGTTTCCCTACTATATTTGAGTTTACTGTTCAGTTGCTCGGGGATGGTTTAAGTTTGAACCTATCGTGTAGCTGAACAATAAATAACTTGCGTCTCCTTGTTAAGTATAAGATGTCATAGTAAAGTGATGATGTGATTAAATATAAGGTTTTCTAGGTTATAATATGACAACTTCTTCATAGTCTTTCAATTAGCTTTTGGCAAAGACTGTAACTGCAGCTAAGATTAATAAAATAGTCTGTTTTTTGTTGGAAAATATTGTTTCTGTTACCTCAGCTACAACGGCGGCGGCTGGGGAAGTGGCTTCGACTGCCCTCGATGCAGAAACGGCTTCTTCTTTCTTTTCTTCTTCCGGTGCAGGCGCTGCCTGGCTTATCTGAAATGTATTGTTGTTTTAATTATTTGTTCATACTGTTAATTGCATAGTGGAGGCCCTACAGTAAGGTGGAGTGACGATTAAGGTCGCTGGCATATGCTGGATGCAACAAGCTGAAGACAGGGTGAAATGGCGCAATTTGGAGGAGGCCTATTTCCAGCAGTGGGCAACAATATAGGGCATATGGTGATGATGCTGATGATGATTGTTAATCTATCTTATTTTTTAATTCCCTTTTCTTTGCTAACTGCTTAGGTTCGCTCATACGATAAAAAAAATACCAACACCAACATTCCTCTTTAGTGAGGTGAGATAAGATAAATTTGTATTTTTGTCCACATATTTTTAAGAACATAAATAACTGCTGTAATACTTTCGCTAGAGTCCTTTTCACATAATATGGAAGTAGGTACGTGATTAAATAACAGGCATGGAAAATGTATATTTATATGTAATGTGCGTGTTTCAATAACAACCTTGATTATTATTTTCATTTGGTAATATTATTTTTTGCTTCAAAGCCAATCAAATGAAAATATGCATCGATTATTTTGAAACAAACTCTAATCTAAATCATAACAATTTTAAAATATAAAAGTTTCTGTATTTGTTCCAGTAAATTGGCTAATTTGGCTTCTTCATTAGTTGCTGTGTGTAAACAAAGTTAAGTTGTTTCTGTATCGAAAGGATTATCCGTAAAGTCGTAAATAACTTAATTATAAAATTCTTCAGTCGTTATTAATTTTGCGGGTTAACTCGGGTATTCGACATGGTTATTGGCTATTGCGATATTGCCTTTTCGCACCCGTCAATGAACTTATTTCCTGTCTCATCTTAAAATTTAAATTTTAATTTTCACCTTTAAATCATAAATATTTGTTCTATGTAAATTTTTCTAAGAATTTTTAAGATTTCTAAATCAATATTAAATTATTTTTACCCTTTCTTCTTTCTTTTCTTCTCTCTTACTTTCCTTTTTTTTCGTCTGTGAAACTATTTCGACGTTTATTTCTGTAATGCTTACAGTAGATTAATGTTTTTTTTAGCTCAGTTAAATAAAATGAGTAGATAACATAGTCAATTTCTTTATATTACATTTCTTTGTATGTCCACGCACGCTCCTTATGTGAGCGGTTCAATATACTCACAAGCCAATTATTCCATTTCAACTCTTGGTACTGGATCTTCAAGTTTCAACTCCTTTATATTTCAGGAATCTTATTAAACATCGTTTTCTTTAATTGCCTAGTTTTTATGATAATATTTATTTACACTTGAATCTACAGCAATATTTTTCTTACTATAATTGTTTCTCAACTATGACAAGTTTTCTTTCTTCTTACGTATTTAGTTTTGTTAATATACTTGCAGATGGAAATATTATTTCAATTCATAGATATAAATGAGTCAATAGGCTTGAATGAGCAATTACTACTACCTATTTGTGTAAAAATGCTTGTGTCATAAATGTTATCGTTAAATATAATTGTTTGCTGATGGAAACATTCTAATTTTTCAAAGTAATCCTACGAAAGGTTCTTATTTTAACTCCTATTTAAAAAATCCTAAATTATTTGATATTTTAAATTATGAAATTCAAATTTCATACCTTAACGGCCACGAAGGCGAACAGGGCTACCACAACAAGGACCTTCATGTTTAACAAATCACTGTTACGCGGCAAGTGTTGATGATTAAATAAAGATTAGTTTTATGTGAAATTTAATTTATATCACCGGGTTTCGTCCACCGGTAGTGACAATCAAAATACGTATTGTGCGAATGGGTATTATGGTGTGTGTTTATAAAACACAGTTGGGTGGAACAATTGGAATTGTTATCGGTTAATAGTGCTCGTTTCGAATTCACCTTTCTTATTATGATTTATGGTTGAGTTGTATGCGTCATGGTGTGTGGTGGGTATGGATTTGGATTATGAGAGACTTGCAGATGTCAATATTTTTGGATCACTTTTCGTTCAGTGGGTGGGTTTGCTCGTATTTCAATGCCCTTTTCCTCCTCACATCTATTTCCTTCCCTTGGTCCTTTTACTTCAAGAGATCTACATATATTAGTCATGTGTGTATTGATAGTCAATCACCACGCTTTAAAGGAGTGAAGGAAATGATCGTGCATACCGTAGCGATTTATAAGAATTTCTGTAGTATGTAAAGTCCACCAACCAGCAATAGACCATGCAGCGTGGTGGACTATTTGGCCTAAACACTCTCAATCTTACTCTGCGATTGAGAGCATTTAGGCTAAAGAGAGGCTCTAGAGAAGGCTCGTGTCCTGCATTGGGACGTAGAGTAAGGATATTGAGAATATATTAGACTTCAATGAGCTTTTATTAGCCTCAGGGCTAGGCCAATCCTAATTCCTAATTAACCAATACGAGTATAACATAGACATACTACACAAAGGTGCATTCTTTCTCGATTTCTCCCCTTATGAATTGTTAATTTGCAGGCAAGTTTTAATTAAAAATTAACTCGTTAAGCACTTGTATACACGTGTCCGGAACGAGGATTCAATTACGGTGAATTTCATGCGGTGCAACACAATAATAAGACCTTGAAAGCTGATAAAATAATATTTTTCCTACAGTACCTATTTAAAGTTATAAGTATTGCCTTTAATTTTTTTTGTGTACCATTGTTTGGGTTATTATTTTAAGGGTTTGGAAAACCAATAGGTCGAAATTATTATGATAATAAAAAAAAAGTTATTACTTCATCGCATAATAGCAAGTCTTCGCAACTTTTAAGTAAGTAAATCGTCAAATTAAAAATGCTGAAGGACCTATTGGATTCAGAATTATTGAATCCGGCTATCTAACCCTCATATCAGTATCAATATAAGCTTCTCTGTGCATAACAACGTAACGTGACGGGTAAAAGAGTAGCGACGACAAATTACTTTGTCAAAAATCGAATTAATGTGAAGATACATAATTTTTATGCTCGGGATCTAATTGTACTTATTGTTATACCCAGACTTTTATAGAATTGAGAGAATGCCGACTGGAATTTTACCCATAGGCATGAAGAAAACCATCTGTCAGTCGTCAGTTCATCACCAAAACTCATATATCTACCTTTTTTTTTCTCGCGGGTAAAATCCCTTTACGGACCACCCACCCCCGAAGGGGCGGGGGTGTGTCGGACTCACCGGTGCGCCTTCCGAGCCCAGCGAGTGGATGCTGAGTCGGGTCCCTATCGTAGTCCGCGCACCGAAATACCGACTAAAAACCCCGCGTCGGCCACCATCGGTGCACTTCAGAGACGGCCCCGGGATTCCGTGCGACAGACGCGCCAGGACCGCCTCTCCGTGCACTGCCGCTTAGCGATGCGGCTTTGGACGCGTGTTGGGTTACGTCTCGGGGGCCTCCAAGATAGGGACGGCGACCCCATGTGGCCTCTGCGGCGCCGGGTTAGATGTTGTCCCGGCGCCTCCTACGTCTCCTGTGGCGACGAGCGGGATCGGTCTGCCCCTGATCCCGCTCGGCGCTCTCCTTCTGCGACATGACACGTTCGCAGAAGGAGAGCATGGCCCGCCACGAACTCCGGCTGCCGACCATGGCGGCGACCACGGCCGGCAGCGAAAGGTCGCTTCCTACGACCGCGATGAGAGCGCTGCGCTCCTCGTCCCAGGCTGGGCACTCCTCCAGCGTGTGCTGGGCCGTCTCCTCACGGCAGTTGCCACAATGGTGGCACACGGTGGACTCCTCCGCTCCGGCTATGCGACACAGGTACGCACCGAAGCAGCCGTGCCCGGTGAGCACCTGCGTCAGCCGGTATGTCGGCGTACCGTGGCGCCTGTCCAGCCACTGTTCGAGGACAGGTCGCACTGCCGCGACGGTCCTCGTACCAACACTAGGGTTCTCCAGCGTGGAACGCCACTCCTCCACGGCGCGGCGGTCCACGCCCGGACGCCTCCTCTCGCCGGAAGAAAGCCAACGAGAGGGTTTTAGCGTCCAGCACCCAGGGCAGAGTTCCCGCCAATACGCAGGCGGCCTCGTGCGAGACCGTGCGGTAGCCCCCGATTATTCGCTGCGCCATCATGCGCTGCGGACGGTGCAGCAGGCGGATGCAGCGAGCGCTCAGGGACTCGGCCCAAACGGGACACCCGTAGAGGGCCATGGACCGCACGACTCCAGCATAAAGGTTTCGGCAAGGGATGCCAGGACCATCAGTGTTGGACAGCAGGCACCCCAGTGCGCCCGCCGCCCTCACCAGCTTCGGTGACAACTCCTCAAAATGCGCGCGGAAATCCCATCGACTGTCGAGGACGAGACCGAGGTATTTCATCCTCGAGCCGACGGGAATCCGCACGCTCTCAGACGTACCTATCAGACAGGTACGAGTGCACCAGACGCCGAAGGTAGGGCGGAACCTCGTGGTACCGCAGTGCTTCTTCGATGCAGGCCAAGGGCATGGTGTTGAACGCGTTGGCGATGTCGAGAGACACTGCCACCACGACCCTATCCCGGGACACCGCACGCTCCGCTTGTGCCTTCACCTGCAGAATCGCGTGGACCGTCGACCGGCCCCACCGGAACCCGAACTGGCAGTCTGCCAGATCCGGGCCCGTACCCTCCAAATGCTCGACGAGGCGCGCGTGGACTACGCGCTCGAAGAGCTTGCACACCTCGTCGACCAACACGATCGGCCGGTAGGCCGAGGGCGAGTCCGCGGGTCGCCCCTCTTTGCGGAGCAGGACAAGCTTGCCCGTCTTCCACCGCGACAGGAAGATGCCCTGCTCAAGGCACGCGGAGAAAAGGCCGCGGAGCCTCGTACCCAGCGACTCGACGGCCAGCACTCAGACACGACCGGGCACCCCGTCCAGCCCCGGGGCCAAGTTCTTGCTCTGCAGCCGAAGCACTGCCGCCTCTAGCTCTTGCGGCGGAGGTCGAGAAGGTGCCGCTCTTGCTCGTCGTCGCCGGGTCTACGGGTCCGACGACGACGGTGCCTGGCGAGTCGGCGGCGCGCGACCTGGCAAGCCGCGCGCAGCTCTGTGAGCTCGGCCGACCACCAGTACACCTGGCGCTTTGCTGGGAGGCGGGTGACCCGGGGCATGGCCGCGTCGCAGACTCGCGACATCGCCACCCCGAACCTTTCCGCCTCTTCCTCGACCCGCACCGGCCCGTCCGGCACGGGGAGCCACGCCTGAACAATGGCAGCTTCCTTCGCGGCCTCCACATCGAGGCGCTTCGCGGCCCAACGTCGGCCGCCCGTGAATCGGGCAGTCGGACCACCACCGGACTGGCGGGTGGAGACCTGGGAGGCCGAGACGCTGAACCGAATGTAGAGATGATCGGACAGCGTCTCTTCCTTGACCAAAACCCTCCAGTCCCGAACACGGCGGGCAAGGGCCGGGGTGGCGAACGTCACGTCCACCACCGAACCGCCGTTGTGCCGCACGCACGTGTTCTCCGACCCCCGATTCAGGACGACCAACCCGATGGAGATCGCCCATTCCTTCAGGGCCTCGCCCCGCGCGTCGGTCACCGACGAACCCCAAACCGAGGATTTGGCGTTGAAGTCGCCGGCTACAAGCTGGCTGTCATGCTGTACCAGGGCCCCCAGGCGCGCGAGGAAACTCTCGAATTCCGCCTGGGACCTGTTGGGAGTGAAATAGACTCTCACTATCCACACCCCCCCCCCCCCCCACCAGGACCGCCACGCATCCCGCACCCTTCGCTACTTTTTCGAAGGGCGGAGAGCCGGTGGCGCCCTGAGTGAAGACGGCCACCGAGCCATCAAGGTCCCCTGCCCAGTCGTCGCGGGCAGGGACAGAGTATGGCTCGGCGACCACAGCCACGTGAATCAACCACTGCGCCAGAGACTGTTCGAGCATGTGCCGTGCTCCTTGGCAGTGGTTGATGTTCGCCTGGAGGAAATTTAAGTCTATCTATGTATGGGCGATCTCCATCGCCTCAGGGCGGGACGGTTGCGGCCGCGTCGCAACCTCGGCTCCCACACCGCGTTGAGTACGGTGCTGGACCGAGGAGGCAGCGCAGGCCTTGCCGCCCACCCAGTGGTCCGCGGGTTTCCCGGCATCTGCGCAGATTGATTTGTCCGCGGAGCACTACCGGGACTTATGTCCCGGTTGACCGCAGCGGTAGCAGAGCCCGCTGCGGTCGCACTCGCCGGTGCATTGAACTCTAACGTGCCCCTTGTAGACGCAGCGGAAGCAACGCATGGGCCGAGGCTCCAAGAGGCGCACTCCCGCTGCCACCCATCCCACCAGGACACGACCCGCCTTCACTACCTTCTCCGCTGCCTTGGCCGGGCAGCGGAGCCACACCGCACCCAGGCCTGAGCGCTCGACGCGAATCTCCCCGACCTTGACTTCGTCGGGGGAGCATTCGCCAAGACGGGCGATGGCCGCTGCGACTGCTTCGGAGATGGCTGACGCGTCTAATCTAGAGACGCGCAGCTCCGCAGTCTTCACGGGCCGGGAGACGCGCACGTCCTCCTCCGACCCGCGAAGGGCCTCCCTCATTTTGACGATGAGGGAGTCAGCCTTCGCCTCCGACTCGGGCCCGGGCACCTCAAAAAGGAAAGCCCCGGTGGCTATCCGCCTCGACCTCAGTCCGGCTGTGATGCCGAGGCTGGCTAGGTCCACTTTCGTTTGGACCTCACGCAGGACCTGCGCGTATGTAATACCCCGCTTCAACGCGTCCGGCATCACCGTGACAGTCACGGCGGCTTTACGCGGGAGGCGGAGCTGGGGAGCAGCCCTGCGTGGGGTCTGGGCCGGCTGTTGAGCCGCCCGGGACTTGTTCTTGCCCCTCTTTGCAACCACAGTCCACGGAGTCTCCGTGGATGTGGTGGGTTGAAGGGGCGGGCGTGGCGTCTGCGACCGGGGCGGGGCGCGCTTCCGATTACCTCACTTGCGCCCGCGAGACTCACGAGAAGCACCTGGCGGCGAAGCCGTCGGAGCCGCGGTCGGCCGGGTAGCGGGTACGGGGCGGCCAGTCACCGCAGGGGTGGCTGGTGCGGGGCGGCCAACGGCCGTAGGGGCTGCCTCCCCCTTCCCCGCTCCCAGGGCAGGCCATGAAGCGGCCGGCAACCCCGCGACAGGTGGCCGCGGTTTCGAGGCCGTCTTGGCCCTGGTCCGGTCGGCGGCCAGTGGAGGCCGGAGAATCGGCTCTGGAGGCAGTCGCATGGCAATTGCCTCCAGCTTGGCATCTACTTTTGCCATGTGCACCTCCAGTAGCGTTATAACCGCTTCTGCCTCCGATCCGACTGCGGCCGACTCAGCCGCTGGCTGCTGCTGTGTCCGGACCATGGCCATCAGGTCGTGCAGCATCTTCCCCTGGGCGGTGAGGGCCGCCTCTAGCGCCGTCACCTTGTCCCGGAGGTTGGCCTTCTCCGCCTCGACTCGGGCGAGCTCGGCTGATGGCGGCTCCTGCGCGATTTCGAGCAGCTCCGACGCGCTGTCTTTTATCTCTTTGACGTACGTACCTTTCAAATTTTTGGCCGTACGAGCAATGTGTCGGAGCCGCTCTGCCATCTTTAATAAGGCCTCACTATGAGTGGCTGGGGGAGGATCCTTTGGCGCCGGTTTAGTCCTAGGATTCGCCTCCTTGGCCTCCAGCATCTCAGCCTCGGTGATGCTTTCAGCAGCCACGGCGGCCTCGTAATCCTTTTGGGCCTTGGCAAGAGCTTCGTCTTTGCTTCCTGGTGCCGGTGGGCGCTGCTTCAGCTTTTTGCTGGCAGTGCGGGAGTCTGTCTCCACCACACTACCTCCAATGCTGGTTCTGGGCCGCTTCTCAGCAGGACGAGAGCCCCGCCGTTTAACTCGGTTTCTTTTTGGCAGCGAAGAGTCGCTGCACGCCCCGGACTCCGAGTCGAAGTCGCGGGGTGGCGCGGTCCTCTCCGCAGGAGGCCCCATCATAGACGGTACTCGACTGGACGCTTCAGACGTGTCCGAGTCAGTCAACCTTTCTACTACCACGGAACATGTTTTTTTGGATTTGGAAGAATTCATAATGTTCCCACGAGTATGGGGGAAGTGAAGGTCCGCCCAGGCAGTGCCCCCTGTACCTGGGTAAGCCTAGCGTAACCCGCCAGAGGGTCGGCCGGTACTCTGGCGGGGGTCGCACTAGAGACTGAACTCCCATGGCCCATCAGCCATGCATCCCCTCGCGGTGCGCCGCCGCTTGGGATTCGGGGTACTTTTTATAGAGGCATCCTCCCTCGTGGTCCGGGCGGTTAAGCCAAGACCCTCGGTCCGGCAGGAGTGCGAGACATGACCACAAACCTCACAATCGGATTACGATATGCGACGGCGACCGTGGGAGGGACACTCCCACAGCCCGCCCGGCGGCGGGGTAAGGGCACACCGGGCCCGCCGATGCCTCCGGGACAGAACCGGAGGGTGGCCCTGAGATGGGCCCCACCTACAAACGACAGATGGAGGCGGCTGCCACAAAAGACAGCGACCGCTAAATCCCCTGCCCCCCCCCGTCGGATATTCGCCGTCGGCCATAGTCGTTGCAGAACTGCAACTACGATGACCCACGTTGCCCAGGGTGCACCACGTGGAGGTTCCCGACATAGCACCCCAAACTCATATATCTACCTTGTTCTGACTCCACATTAACATCAATTAAGTCTCGTGTCGTGGGTATCAGAAACTACGAGAGACTTTTCGGTCTCACAAACACTGAGACCCAAGACCAATATTTGTGGACCTCGCAAACATGTGTCTTGGTATAGGGATCGAACCCGCGGCCTGTCGTTTTATAGTCGACGTTACCCCAAGGGCGGATCCATCTTTTACGCCAGGGGGGGGGGGGGGGGAGGTCCATATAGTATCGGAACACTGGGTCCGATTTCAATACTCTAATTCGTAATAATGACTTTTTAAAGTTTGTTACAGGCGTGATTTGTGAATGCACAGAAGTAAGTGTTCTTATGAATTTTATCAACAAGATAATTAATACATTTTGTAAATCTGGGGCCAGCCCAGAGGGGGGTCATGACCCCCATGACCAGGTCCACCCCCAGATCCAGGGGGGACCCTGGATCCACCCTTGCGTTTAACCAACTGCGCCACGGAGGTTGTCAAACACAGACTAATAAACATGATTGTCAAATGTCAGTATTGAATACCGCCTTCCGCACACAGACCGAATGGGTTGGGCTTAGGATCGTCGAAGAAATCGAGCTGCTTTCACAAATACCAAGATAAAAGTTTATACCGATCTGTTTACACGAGTTGTCCATTCCTGAGAGCTCTAACCATCGCGTCGGCCAGCTAATGTAACCTCCAGATCTCAAATATGGATCTGAAAATCGAAGGAACAAGATGGACATTCGCAATTTCCCATATAAATTTTGCAATTTGGAGGTGTAGTTAACACAAGTTCTGTTAAAGTAGGAGGATGATTTTCGATATTATTAGAACTGTAGGACTGAAAAAATAAAGCTAAAGCAACATTGCAATTAGAGTTTAAAGCCTAAAGCTGGTCCAGTTTGAAATGAATAAGCATAATTGGTGTATCCGAAATAAAAATAATTTATATTTATGTTTATATTTTAAAGTTACATAAATTTGAAATGTGTAGAATGACTTTATGTTATATTTTGTATTAATTATGTTCATAAAAACACTGGAAATAAGTAATAACATTATAATTTAAGATTTATTTATTTATTTATTTAAATCTTTATTGTACACATAAAAAACAAATACAATATTCAGAAACTAAAAAAAAAGAGTACAAATGGCGGTCTTATCGTTTAAAGCAATGTCTTACAGACAACCATGGGATGGATTTAAAGAGAAGGAGAAAGAGAGGGCAGTGTAAAATAAATAATTAAAAGAGAGGACACTAAATAATATTCATACTAACGAAAAAAAAAACAAATTACATCATCATAAGATACATACATACATAATAAATAGCATAAATACATACATATATAATAAAGTAATATATATATAAATATAATACACACAAATTGTAAAATAATTTAGATGTAGGAAATAATGTTAACTACTAAAATCAGTTTAATTAAAGAGAAAGGTAATGTTCTTTAAGGAGATGTTCTATCTTGGGCCGTTTTGTGTACGTCTAATACAAATTCTAGAAAAAAATGTAGAATTCAAATAAAATACATTTAGATTTCTTGGACAACAGGGGGCTTTATACAAAAATGTGATTGTTTTAGTACAGAAGCAATATTTTCTTCTATAATCTGTCCTCCATGATGCTTAATTGTCATTTCGTTCTAAAATGCGCGAACCCATTATCCTTAACTTGAATATGTCTTATTTTTAAAACCCCCCTACAAATTATAATTATTGTCTATATTTCTTTTTCTATATTCTTCGCTTTTTAAAAGACGATATATGTTGTTAAAGAAGTCACTTTTATTATTTTATTTATATTACATGATTTTAGTTTAAGAACGAAAATGTTTAACTTGACAGCAATTGCAAAACTCTGTGGCCGTTATTCAGATTATTTTTTATTATTCGCATACATTTCGCAAATGTGTATTTGCTTCTCTGTTGACCTGGATTTGTTTTATGGATTCTGATTCTCGCAGATGATATATCTTGACGTTTAAACGCAATTACTAGTTCGTATTTTGGTGAGTAAACATATATATTATTTAGAATGCCACATGTAAGTAATACTTTTATGTTTTTCTATGTTCATATTTCTCTTCTAACCCACAATTCTGCTTTTCAGCACATCAAAAGTGGCGCTTTGCTTGAATTGCACTTCTGCAATTGTTGTGAAATGGTTGAATTGCACTTCTGCAATCAAAAATTGAAATGGATTCTATCATTCAACAGAATCTTAGTAACTACATGGGATGCCAATTCACTCTCGTGTAGAGTATTTCAAAACGTTTTATTGCTGAAATGGCAGAACAAGAAGTAAGTATTCTATTTTCTTCATTAACTTGGGAAATGTATGTTTTATGCCAATTAATCAAGGTCAATACAAAGTATGGAGTATTACAAAAGTATTCATGTTAGAGCTGAATTGCATTGTGTCCACAGGATACTAGTACATAAATATGTAAGAAGTGATATTTTATATATAGTTGTTTAAATTGTTAAATGAATTACATTTTCTTTTATTTCCCTCTGGTCACTCAGATGATCTTGTGATATGTATAATATATTATTATTTCTCTTTATTTTAAATATTTTTTTTTACATTTTTATATATATAGTAAAAAACAAAATACATATAAAAATATAAAAAGTTATCCAACGATGGCGAGGCTCGAAACCCAAGCCACCGGTGGTTAGGAGCCCAAAGTGAGGAACCGCCTCACAATACGTGCCGTGTCAAGCAATACTGCCTTCTGAATCTGACTTCTGACCCAACAGCCGATTGAGAGCCTCTGTAGATGTTGGTCGAGGCTCTTTGGTATCAACCCATGGGCAGAAACGACAATCGGGACAATAATTGTTGAGTCGACATCCCACATGTCGGTAACCTCGTGTGCCAAATCTAAATATTTAGACATTTTGTCTTTTTCAGCTTTGACAAGGTTATCGTCATGCGGGATGGTGACGTCAACAAGTATAGCCCGGCGCGCCAATCGATCTATTATCACAATGTCAGGCTTATTGGCTAGAATAGTCCTGTCTGTGATAATAGATCGAGCCCAATACAGCGTTGCATGACCATTTTCGAGAACTGGTTGGGGCACATACTGGTAATATGGCACTTCAGGAGTCACAAGTCCATATCGAAGGGCAATTTGCTGGTGTATGATCTTGGCTACTAGGTTATGTCTATGCAAATACTCGCCGTTAGCAAGATACGAACAACCGGAAATAACATGCCTGATAGACTCACCAGGACGGTGGCATGCCCGACAGATGTCGACCGTACCGTCCTTCAGGATGTATTTCCTATAGTTGTTCGTCTTAATAACTTCGTCCATAATTGCAAAGACAAAACCCTCGGTTTCCCCAAAGAGGTTACCGAAGCGCAGCCAAGACACAGACGCTAGTCGGTCCACATCAGGCCCATGAAGGGCTCGATAGAACCGACCGTGCAGCTCTTTGCTCTTCCATATGTCCTCGCGATCCTTAATGCCTACCACCAAAGGTTTCCGCCAGTTCTCAATCGCCAAAGAGAGCGGGGTAAATCCTTTATCTACCATAACTACAACCCTATGCATATCCACATCACTGTGAAGGAAATAATCCCTGAGATTGCACACCTCGCGATTATGCAAGTCCTTAGCATTAAGAATACCTCGGCCCCCACATCTCCGCGGGATGTACAATCTCATCACTGATGATCGTGGATGATGCATACGATGTGCAGTCAGGAGAGTTCGGACTTTACGATCCAGGGCGTCCAATTCGGTCTGAGTCCATTTGAGTATGCCAAAAGAGTATATGAGTACAGGCATAACCCAACCGTTAAAAGCGCGAATCTTGTTTCCACCGGACAAAAAACTGTTAAGTACTTTTATCAGGCGGCTAAAAAAACGCTCTTTCAACGATCGTTTTACATCTGCACCCATGATACCTAGAGCCTCAGGCATACCCAAATATTTGTAGGTTTCCGTCACAGAGAGGGATCTGAGCCTTACAGTCTCTGAGACTAGTATGTCATCAGAGATCGCAACCTCCCCTCGCTTCACATGGATAACCGCACATTTATCTACACCAAAATCCATATTGATTGAATTGCTAAATCTTTCCGTTATTTTTAACAACTCAATCAATTCGGTTTGTTTCGATGCAAATAACTTGAGGTCATCCATATAGAGCAAGTGAGATATAGGCTCAGAGCCTCTCCGTAGACGGTAGCCTAACCCTGAATCCAACAACAGAGTGCTGAGGGGATTCAGGGCCATGCAAAACCACAGTGGACTCAGACTGTCGCCCTGGAATATACCCCGCTTGATTCTAATCGGCTCGTCACAATCAGGAGGAACCGTACCACCTGGATATCTCAGGACAGTGGTCCACTGCCCCATACAAGACCCAAGGAAGTTGCATAAATTTGTATTAATTTTATACAAAAACACCCTCATGAGCCATGTATGGGGCACCGAATCATAGGCCTTTTTATAATCTATCCAGGCAGCCGATAAATTCCTTCGGTTGTGACGAGCCTGTTGGCAAATGGTCATGTTAATGAGAAGGAGCTCCTTAGTACCACGGGACCCATTCATGCAACCTGTTTGGCCAGAAAAAAGAATTTGGTTAGAATTTATATGGTCTGTAATTTTAGATCTAATTATGGAGGTCAAAACTTTATAAATAGTGGGTAGGCATGTGATGGGTCTATAATTTTTTGGTTCCGTGGTACAACCGGACTTAAAGAGAAGGTGAGTGACACCTGTTGTCATAAATGTTGGAAGGGATCCCCGCTCAAGCGCATTCTGGAATTGCGCTGCTAATCGAGCATGCGAACTTGGAAACCATTTTAACCAGAAGTTGTGCAGACCGTCCGGGCCCGGCGACTTCCAGTTTTGCGTCTGTCTAATTGCAGTTAGCACATCTTCTGGACTGATTAAAATGGTTTCCATAGCCGGTATTGCCTCGCAAGCTCGATCTACAACACTAAACCAGGAGGCTTCAGTGTGAGAGACAGGCGACGACCAGATATTCGTCCAGTACTCACGCATTTCGTGAGCACTAGGAAGCCGCCCATCCACCACACCTTGTGGAGGATTCTCCCAACATCTATAAACACTCTTTTGGTCAGTTTGGAACTTGCGATTTTGTTGGAAACGATCCCATCGCCTCCTGTAGCGACGAATGCGGTTCGCCCACGCATAGACTTTTTGTTTAAAGAAGTCTATGCGTTCTGTGACGCAAAGCCTATAATTTCGAGGACTTGTGTTGGTCTCCGAAAAAGCCTGTGTCACAAAACGCATAATCTTCGGCCTGCTGTTTCCTTCTTTAAAAGAAATTAGTTTGCCGATGAGAGTTCGGGCCCTGTTGATACGATCCTCGATCCTACGCTGCCAGGCAGGCACAATCACAACACCTCGAGTGGCTTTATACTCATTTGGAAATTTTATATTAGCCACTCGACATGCTGCGACGGCCGCGCAGTAAAGGATCGAATGCGTATCAACAAGATCCCGACTGGACTCCAAGTATGTAGTTAACATGGAGTCCAAAGCTCCCATCAGCGCCAAATTTCTTCTATGCGTTGGCAAACGTGGCAGACGCGGTCTACAAGACGCCGATAAAGACGCAAACTCCAAAATCGCACATTCCAAAGCTCCTCTCAGTTGCTGTTTAGCTTGGGGACTTACGTTGTCATCCAAATTGTCCGTCAGCTCGAAATCAGCAACAGGTGTTGGTGTTGGGCCTGCCGCTTGATCTCCACTGACGGGTGACACATGGTCATCCTGGACAAAACACAAGTCTGTGCGCAACCGCTCAAGTGTGTCATCATCCAACAACTTACGCCGCTGAATAAATCGCACTTGATCCGACAGTCGTTGGGACGATACATCAACCGTTGGTTCCAAAGCCTGAAACAGAGACAGCGTTTTAGCGCGATACGCAGTGAGGTTAATTCCTCCCTTTGTTGCCCCAAAGTAGGCCCGCATGACATTCTCATTGATTTCTCGAGTCCATTCTCATGCGGCGCACTACCCCACCGGTAGCGGGGACCGTAGGCGGGACACTCGGCCCCACAGGTCCCAAGCCCACCGCTGGAGGGGGTCGTCCTCTTCGTCGCGCAGGTCTTGGTGGCGGCGGGGACGACTGCAACTCGCCGTGTTGGCTCGACGCGTCGTTGTCCGACGTCACTTCGAATACGTCCGAAGCCGACGCCCACGACGCGGAGCTCGACGAGCTGGAAGATGTTAAACGTGCGTTCCGTTTCTTTCTGGCTTTATTATTGATCATCGTTTTGGTTTTTATTTATCATAATTTGTAAAATCCTTTGACATTGTCACACACTGTCACTCTATTATTTTTTATTATGATTAATTGTTGCTTATTTACTCTATTTCTTCGATAAAACATTATGTGATTGTAGAAAGGAATCATTTTGGTTACTATTTAGACATAAATTGTGAATATTGTGTATATATTTGATATTAAACAAAATATATATATATATTTTCAAATGGATGATCTTTTGGTGTTGCCAGATTATAAATAATAATAATATATTATATTATTATTATTTCCATAATTACAACACTATGTCTGATGGTAAGCACAAATGCCGTCCAGACGGAATATCTAATGGCATCAGACGACTGTCCCAAGATATTTCATACAATTATCCGGCCGGCCTGCTAAGATGCTTCTTTAAACAATAGCGGAAAGACCTGGGATCATAGGAAGGAGGGAACACATCTGACTGCAAAGAGTTATTTATTCATCATAATTCTTCGATATCTTCAATATTAAATCTTTTTTATTTTGTTTTAGCTATCAGAACAAGCAATTATCTGTACAAACTGCTGGCTGCAAATAAATCAAGCTGTAGACAATGAGCAAGATTTTATTCCAACTCCGCCGTAAGAAGATTGTATCAATCTCGTTTCTTTTGGACGATAACACCCACAAGTGCTTCATGTTGAAAGGAACATAGCTGCACACTGGACAGTGGGTTGCTGTACTCATACCATGATCATACTGTGGTATTTAGCCTTTAGGTTGGGCTAGGCAATAGTACAATATCACCGGAGCATCGGAATTGTTCCTAGATGTTTTGACTGGAGATTATTTTTAGGCGAATATAAATAAAAATATAAAGCAAGATCTGGTTGTACTTTATTGTCCTTAAGTTTTGTTTGATTTTAGTTTTCTTTCATCAATTAATCCTACTTTTTCCTTATGTGTGCTCAGAAATAACCAATTAGAATTAATGTCAAATACATTATTTGAAAAATAATATCTTAGAACTTAGGATAATATTATTTTCAAGTATGCAGAAGTCTAATATACCAAAGTATATTAGACTTCTAGGGGTAGACCAAATATAATTTTTAAAATGTTAGCTTGTACAGAAATGATTGCTAGTAAGTTCTTTTACTAGACATTAAGGTATAGAAATAAACATGGCTGCTATCAGATTCGATTCCATTTTTATAGCGTATTCATTTGTATGGACTATAATAACTAAGAGCTTATTAAGTGCATATGCCTAATAATAAAATGATTGTTTATTCATATGCACATAGGGCACACCTCTTGACTTTTCGGAGTCATGTGTGTATTGATAGTCAATCACCACGCACTAAAACGGTGAAGGAAAACATCGTGAGGAAACCTGCATACCACAGCAATCCATAAGAATTTCTATGGTATGTAAGTCCGCCAACCCGCACTAGGCCAGCGTAGTGGACTATATGGCCTAATCACTCTCAATCATATCCTTGATTGTAGAGTAGGCCCGTGCCCTGCAGTGGGACGTATATGGGCTGATATACAGATGCTAGCAGTTGCGACAAGTGATCAGTCTGTGCCGTGCTGTATCTCATGCCTAGCAGATTTTTATTGTGGATTATTTAAATAGGTTGTTTAGCAGGTATTATGCACCGCACTTACGGCCAGATATAGGTACACTTTCTTAATATTAAATAACTATAAACATGACGAGATTCTGACAGACTTGTTGCAATTTATTGTATAGACATTATGTTATATTATATTAGATGATCAATAAAGTATGATACTAATTCCGTTGACGTTAAAACATTTACGAGTTATATAGAGTACAGTAATTTATAGCACAGACGACTAAAAATAATATTTGATTTATAGGAAAACGAATTACGACTTTTTATTTCATAATGTCAAGTTTTGACATCGGTTGTCAAACATGCCGTGTCAGACGCCATATTGTCCCCTTGTAGTGTTGCTGTTCTTGGCTTGGTATTTATTTTTGTATAAAGCTAATATGCAACGTATAATAGTATTTCATACAGAAATCGAATGCCAATTTCACTAAGTAAATTGGTGTAATGTACTACAAACGGCCCAAGGTCCATACATTTCTGGCCCATCTCCTTTGCCTCTTGAATGAAGACAGCGATTTCGCCTGTCTCACCGCAACAGGGAGCGCGTTCCACAATCGAACTGCTTTGACGGTAAAAGAATTGTCCATAAATGTTGTGGTGTTTTAATTCTTGAAGTGTCTAGCTGTATCCGAATGGAATACTATACGTTCCGTTTTAATTGAATCGAAGAAACATTTTTTAAGAATAACGTATACATAGAAAATATAATTCAATGTATTCTACCTATAATTTTTATTTACTTTATTTACATAAAACTCGGCCTTATATATTGTTGGATTTAATTAATATTATTTTAAATATAGTTTTAAACAAGTATTAGTTTGGAAATGTATTGCGTAAAACAGAACATATAACCTTGAGACGTTGGCATACTTGGCAGTTCTTATGTCGTTTGGCAGCTGGTGGAAAATAATTGATCTGATTTATAAAATATCAATCGGAATTAACTGAATGATACATATAGTGTAATTTGCTTGCCCACCTACTAAAACTTCTTTTAAGGTCGTTACACCAGTTAATTTATAAAAATGGCTTCGCGCGGTGGTATTATGGTCACGGGAACTAACGGGGCTGATTTTGAACACAGGGAAAAAGTGGCTATACAATACCAATTGAGGTGAGTTTTGATGTTTAAAACACCCTAATTTAGGGCTTAACGTACCCTTGGTTCAAGCATTTAAAGTTTAGTTATTTTTCTCAGCTCTCGACTATTTTTTAAGACAGTTCCGTAGAATTATTTTTAGCCGAAAGCAATCGATGTGGAATTATGTTGCGCGCCAATAGTTTGAGTATATTCATGGTCGAGGCTACTACAGTTTGTAGTATTTTGCGGCATGTGGCAAAGAATTCCCAGATATTGAATGGGGTTTTTTGTAATAGAGAAATATCTAAAAATGTTAGTACGAAATTGTGGAAAATGTTGTGAGTTCTTAAGAGTATCGAAGGAAAGGAATAAACAAGATTCAAGTGTGTTTTTTTAACCAGCTGTTGTTAAATAAATTACTGATCAACTGAATGAAAAGACAAGATTGTGGGGAGAATAAATATACCTTTAGAAATAGTTACCATATTGAAATAATAAGTTAAATTTATAAAGTGTATTTGTACAGATTAGATATAAAATTATATTACATCTTTAAAATGTTAAAAAAAACATAAATATTATATTATGTTACTGATGACAAGCTTTCAATGTTTAGCTTATTTTCTGATACCATCAACTTAACTTTTGCTATGGTGGAACCTCTGTGTGTTGAATTTCCTATTTCATTCTTGGTAAGGCCTAGATTTATTTTAAGACATGTACACTGAAACAAAGACTGTTAATTTCAGTAAACTATAAATCTAACAAGTTCTTTTGATTTAATATGTTTTGTGGAAATTTATTGGATAAGACACTTCTGATTATAAGGCAAAAATAAAATCATACATAACTGTTTGTAAAGTCTACATCAAAACCCCAAACCATTTTGGCCAATAACCTGTTTTCGAAAATTATCTGTTACCTCTCAGACCCTCAGCCAGAACTTTAAAAATTCTATCTAAACTTTTTTCCTATTGATAATAACTTACCAATTTAACAATTTGTAAAAACTTGTTCATGCTTATTGACTTGAGTTTTATCAAATATGAACCTGTGTTAATAAATAGGGATTGATTTTTAGAATTTGTAAACCCCAATAATCTGTTTTTGATTATGTGATAAGAAACATAATTCGACACCAAGGGGTTAATATCAATCACCTTGGAAATCTCTGGTCTACATGAACAATGTTTATATGTATACTCGGAAATGGGTAAACAAAAGTGTTACCACTACAATAAAATAATTTGTCATGGTAGTTTGTTCACAACTGTTAAAAAAACAGGTTGGAATTATTCTCATTCGTTAAATAAGTATAAAACAAAGTCAAATAAAAAATATTTGTTATAATATTTACATAAACTACAATTTCAACTTCTTTTTTAAGTATGTGAAAAAAATGGTACGAAAATATTTTATGCTACAGGTATTATGCAGAAATTTGTAACCTTAGGCCACTGAAATAAAACTTTTTTAAATTTCGTCTCCTTAACTACAAATACGTCGCTTTGACGCCCGCGACACCTCCCTTTAGTTCATTTTGTTGCTTAACTTGATGAATGTGCATCATGTGATAAAGTTAAAACACCGTGAAGCTGGTTTCACATTTTCTGTTGAGTTTTTGTTCTATTTTGTTCCTAAGATTTGTGGCGCTCGTGTTCCTAGCCAAACGCACTATGGTCTTTGAAAATCACTGTGAGTTAAACCCATTAGAATTTGTTTGGGCCCAAGTCAAGGGTCACTTCGAAAGGAATAATAAAACATTAAAAATGTTCAAAATTCAAAAATAAATCTAAATAAATAAAACCTAGTACTCGTAACATTTGAATCTATTCACTAATCAAATTATACCCAATATGTTTTTGAGAAAATGTTACATAACCCTGAAAAGTCACTTTTACAATGACATTTGTTTGTTTAAATTTTTGATCTCGAATTTCGATTTCCGAGTATGATTTGATTGTATTTTGTTTTCAGTCCATTGAACAAATCCCGCCTGAAGTACTGTGTGTTCTTCCACCATGTTCTGTTCCTGATGATGATGGCCAAGCTGTCGGCCGACATCCTCGACAAACTCGACATATTCATACTGGAGGTAGAGGAGTTGCAGATACCGCCGGTATGTCGAGTTCACCATGTTTTGTAAACTGATATTATAAAGAGTAATAATTTGATTGTTTGCATTGAATAGCCTCTTAAACTACTGGATTGATTTGAAACATTCTTTCATCATTGGAATCCAATACTATCTCTCAAGAATATAGGTTGAACATTATCAAAAAGTGTAACTGCAAACAGGCAGATTCTGGCCTGGCCGCTAGTATTTAATAGGTTGACTGAGGCTGATATAAATATTGTGGTTTTGTACAGACCACATAATTATTGTGGCTATATTCCCATACATTATATGCACAAGTAGCTGTATTTTTTTTGTTATGGTATCACAGGCAATTTGTTAACAATAGTCTTTTTCAAGATCTTTTGAATTGCTAGGTAAAACATAGTAGTTTTATGTGTTTCTTATATTTTTTTTTTTTAATTTTATTGAATGCCGTGATGGGCATACCATTTTCCTGACAGTAAGCAAAAAGTCCGCTCAAGGATAGTAGCAAAACCATTTAATGCTGTTTAGCGAGAAAAATAAATATTGTGGTGGTACTTGCCTAGGGCCGTCACACATGAGAGACCTAATACATTAAAAAAGGCGCAAAAAACTCTGTCAGACTTTCAAAATAGCTTTTATTTCTGTGATATTTGCTTTAACCATTTCATTTAGAAATTACTACTGCCAATATCTTACCATGCAACTTGTGTATTTTGTTATTTTTATAAAAATATTTTGTTCTTTTCAGCCGCTCTGGTGGGAATACATCTGGTGCTTATCTCTCCTTCTCTCCTTCCTTGGTCTCTCAGCGATCAAACGAAACAACATCAGACAGCTGCGTCGGTACATGTACGGTATAGTTGGGCTGGGATTCTTACCGTTGCTGTACTGTGTGCTGTACTACTGTGGTGATGTGTGGAGGTACTTGACGAGGAATGAGGATGAAGATGACAGCTCTGAGGT
Organism: Hyles vespertilio; assembly: GCA_009982885.2. Taxonomy (NCBI): domain Eukaryota; kingdom Metazoa; phylum Arthropoda; class Insecta; order Lepidoptera; family Sphingidae; genus Hyles; species Hyles vespertilio. The sequence goes on from CM042810.1 coordinate 16,328,005, forward strand.
CGAGATTGAATTGTGGCAGGTGGGTTTAATATACTATTTTTTTTTATCGCAATATTAAGCTACATGATTGCTCATACATGGACAGTAGCAAAACCAAATGACATTATGAATTACAAACAAATCCTTTGCGTGAGACATAAGATGTTAAGCCTCAATATATCCAGTAGTTACTCTAGCTACAATTTAATTCAATCCGATACACAATAGTGTATTTACACTGCTCGTTGGCGCTAGAAATAGACATTGCGGTGGTACCTACCCAGGCAGCCTCTCAATATGCCCAGTAGTTACTCTGGCTACAATGTCATTCAAACCGGAACACAACAGTACATTTAGTATTAATACTGCTGTTTGGCTAGGAAAGTAGACAATGATTTGTTACATTGTTACTACTCAAGTAGGCAACTGAGTCATTCTAGTTTCCTATTGGTATACAAATACTTGTTTGTAGTTTTAAAATGAATATGTACATAATATAATAGTTGCAATTTATAACAATCTATTTAGTATTCCGCCATGGTACTCGAGAAGGCAGTAATTCAAACTTCAAAGGCGTGCGTTTTTTTAAATTACTTATTTGGAATGAACATTCAACATGCTTTTTCCTTTTTATGTTTCATACATCTACATAAAATAGAAGTACATTTTCTTGTTCGATATATTCTGTTTTCCCAGCATGTACATTTCAAATCAGCAATTTAAAAAAATGCCCGCCTTAACCTACTGCTCTTTCGATTCTACGCCAGTATTGTAGCCATTTATATAGCTTACTACTTACTGGTGGTAGGTTAGCTTTACTGGTGGTAGGTCTCTCATATGTGAGAGGCCATCTGGTTTGGTACCACCGCAATGTCTATTTCTCCCCTGACACAACACTGCTTAAATGCGCTGTTGTGTTTTGGATTAAAGGACATTGTAGCCAGAGCAACTACTGGACATATTGAGACTTAACATCTTATGTCTCAGGATGGCGAGCGCAGTGGAATGTTGCTACTGTTTATGAGCCGTCGTATCGCTTACCATCAGGCAAACGGCATGCTCGTCTCGCCATTTACTGCAATAAAAAAAAAAGCTTAGCAAAAAAGAGTGTTTTTAAAAAGGGCGCCAAGATCGTATTTTATTTTAATTTGGCAACCCGTTATACTACGACGCAACATGTACTTGTTAATTTTGTTTATTGTTGTTAATAGTCTCTTTGGAAAACAAACTGAAACGGTGCAAAAATGAATAAAATAGCTGCACATAAAATTGATCTTACGAACACAATGTCATTTTTAACAGTGTTGCCATAATTGTTTTTCTTTAATGCCGATTGTCACCGCATCGTACTCTTTTTTGCCAAGCTATAAAAGTTTGTTGAAAAAGTTTTCTGATTCGGTTGGTATTTTCTGGGTTATATTTATAATATCATATAATATTGTACCTTTTCAGGGCTATCCATACGGTCTTCTGTGGTACGCTTTTGTCCTCCTCGCATCGCAAGTACATTTCTTCCAGTTATATTTCTCCTACAACCTGCTTAAGGCATGGAGGGCCAGAGGGGCGCTAAGGAAAGCCGAATAAATTGCCTTAGACATAAAGTTCATTTTACATTGACATAGTGTCACTGCCATGGGTACATGAGGCAAACGTTTTGTATGGAAAGTGTATCGGGTAATAAAGTGACGCAAGTACATATTGGAGAGTGGGATTAATGTTTTTTCAAAATATTTCAATAAATGGTAGTGTATAGTTCATTATAACTACATATTCAATATTCGTTTTGTATAGCTAATAGAGTAGTTTTGTAGCATTTGCAAACCTGAAAAGTAAATTAATGTATGTAACAAATATTTTTGGACCTCTTGTTGTAGGCAAAAGGATTTTTAAAATTTATATTTTTTTGTGATATCCTTAAAACTCGTGATTAAAATATTTATTTTACCGTATTATCAAGGTCGGCAGTAGAACTGTAGCAACTTACAATTTAAGTTAAAAAGCCAATTGATTTGTTATCCAACATGGACGCTCAATCCTCAGAAACTTATTTGACGACACTTAGGAAGTGGGATATGAAATACAGGTTTGGAGATATTTAGGTATACAAAATTAAGGCATTAATTCAAACTCTCCATTTATCTAAATAATATCACCGATGGTGTGTTGAAAGATTGAAATATGTGCATATGGGAATGTCGCAATTATTTAGAACAAACTTGAAATTATAACAATTACAGCCACATACATATATATAGAAAATGTAACATTAGCAATATGTGTATACACTACCCAATGTTGCAATTTTCAGTAATAAACTATAAGGCCTATATCATATTTATTACTAATTAAGTCTAAAATATAGTGCAACAAGTTGGCATGACTCGTAAGGAAACCAAACTCGGAGAGGGGAGAGGGTAATAATACTATAGATTAAATGCATTCAATAAATAATACCGGGTATCTCAAGACTGCTACCGAAAACGAAGCCGTGTGGTAGTTTTAGTGACTACAAACACAATGCAACCAAAAATTTCGAAAAGAAACGCGACAATTATTTTTTTAAATATCTTCATTTTTGGGTGGTAAATCCATAGTTTTTTCTAAAATAATAATTTAAACACTTTTATACCTTAGATTATTTATAAATAAAAGGATGTACACTATTATTTTAGGAAAAAATGTATTTACCACCCAAATAAGGTCATAAGAAAAAAATTACAAAAAAAATTTGTCGCTATTTTTTGCAACTTTTTCTGTTGCATCGTGTCTGAAGTCGCTTAAACTACCACCCGGCTTCGTTTTCGGTAGCAGTCTTGATATACCCTGTATACATTATACCTAGTCAGGTCATAAATTCTGTCACATTTTTAATATAAAATAATTGAAACATGTTTAGTCATTATGTATCCATTTATATACCAAAATGAACTTAACAAAACATAGATTCTTATGACACTAAAGTTTATTCAAAATGACCTCCGTGATTTTGAATACAGGCCTTCAATCTGCGCGGCCAGTTGTCTATCGCAGCACGAACGAGGTCCATGTCAATATCGGCGGCTGCCTTAATCAAGGATGTCTTGAGTGACTCCAAATTGGGATGAGGCTTTGAGAACGCCTATTCCTCCAAGTGTTGCCATATTTGTAATCTAACGGATTCAAATCTGGACTGGAGAAGGGCCAGTCTTCGTGCCGGATGAAGTTGATTTCACGCGCCGCCAGCCAGTCTTGTGTGCTCTTCGCTCTATGAGCTGGCGCCGAATCTTGTTGGAATACCCAGTGCCTGTTATTGAACATGGTATGAGAAACAGGTTCCACAAGGTTCGTCAGGACTGTATTTTGATACACAACTGCATTCGTTTTTACACCTTTCTCACAAAAATGTACCTCTGTTAAGCCCCAATAAGAAACTCCCAACCATACCATGAGCGAGGATGGAAAATGACCTCGTTGGACACGCGGAATACGGTTACCTTATCATTTTGTTTGTTGTAGCTCTCTTGTATGGTAATTATTTTTTCATCTGAAAAAAGAATTTCCCGATATTTTTTTCCCACGTACCGCTTCAACAAAGCGCGGCATCTCTTCAGTCTCAGGTCCATTAGACGAGCATTCAAACGATGTCCTGTTTTTCTTCGATATGCCCGAAGCCCTAAGTCTTCATGTAACACCCTTTTCACCGTGGTTCTGCTTAACCCCATCTGAAGGGCCAACAGTTTCTGCTTACTTTTGGGATTTCTTTGAATTCGCGCCTGCACAGCTTTTATCACTGCTGGAGTCCTAACAGACCGAGGGCGACCACTTCTTGACCTGTCATCTACACTAGAGTCTTCATTGTATCGTTTGATGGTACGATGAACGAATCTTTTAGTTATATTCAAATTTTTGAGTATGTCAAAAATTTGAATTGGCGCGTAACTGCAACGATGCAACGCAATAACTGCAACCCGTCTTCTTTAAGCGTCCACTCCATATTTAAGAATGAGTAAAATTCTAAAAAGTATACATGTTTATTTTCATGAACAATTCGAAATTCGAATTCAATAAACTTTTGTGGCCAGCATTCTAAAAGAAAAGTTTTTACTGTGTGACAATACTTATGACCTGACTGTGTATTTGCCTCTATGTATCCCACTATTGAAAACAAGTCTCTTTAATTACTGGGTGTAGAATTGACTTCATTGGCCTCGCCAGCATGGCGGACTCTACAGCTTTGCCCCTCTCAACTATTCCCTCGTTTGTAGGGGAGGCACGTGCCCTGCAGTGGGACGTATATGGGCCGATACATTCAAAGTAATCTATAATTAACTATATAGATATTGGCGTGGGTGGGTGGAAGGGAAATCGCGTGAAATGTCACCGAAGTGTACGTCATTTGTCACTAAAATGCTGAAATGACGCATGACTTATTCTCTCTCGTTTACTAAGAGTCATGCACCAATTTGCAAAACTATAACACTTGGTAAAGGCGGTATAAATAATAATCAATGTATAGATAAATTAGATTTGATGTCTATTTTAGATACTTGTTGTAGATTCGGTAGATTGAAGCACAAATGACATTTTTGTATAAACATATTTTTAAATATATTTTTTCACTTACTATTGTATATAGGTAATTATTTAGTGCGATTAAATCTGTGCTATTTAAAAAAAAAACAATATTATTTTGTTTCAAGAATGTAACTTGTTTTTAAATTCTGCGTAAAGTGGAACGTATTAAAAAAATTGGCGGATATAAAAATGGCGGGAAATAAGTGAAAAAAAGTGGAATTAGTAGGTACTTAAATGAATATAAATAGTCAGATGTTAATCTATGGGCAATGATAATATGACTGAGTAGTTGAATATAACATAGATTTATTTGGTTACTAAGTTATTTTGTAATCGTTTTTCGAAGGTTATGTATGAGTTGTGGCAACGTTTAACTAAGTGACAACGATGTACCTAGCCAAATGACGAATTTTTGATGCGAGATAATACAATATATAAGCCAATCCCGACGCACGTCGTATACTGGTAAGCCTAAGAATATAAGACCTATGTTTCTTGAGCCTTTAAACGTTTTTAGTCTACGGCTTAGAGTGAGTATAATATAGAGGGAGCGCTGTAAAACATTTGCGTCTTCAAAAACGTAGATACTTTTTGACTTCAAAAAGAGGAGATTATATTGTATTCGATGTGTATGTATGTAATTTTGTCAGAATTGCACATTTTTGGATATGTTGTCAACGGTAGACATATTTCTATGCATTAGAGGAATTTTTAAAGTAACTAATTGAATTGGTCATGCGTGATATCGAATAAGAACACAAATGATCTTCATAAACCACTAACCAGTCTCGTATGCTGCAGTCTCATTTAAATTACAATTGACGTCCATAATAACGATCGTTGTATTAAAAATAAAAATAACAACAATGATTCTGGACACGTTCAGGAATACATAGTTTTTGGGTCGTGTTAACTAGATGTTGAATGCTATAATAAGCAATAATAATATGTTATCTCAAATGATAAAATTTCATACATTTACAAAAAGTTCACAACATATAAAAGAACATGTAACTTGTCAAATAAGAGGGCAGAAGAAGGTGGCCCGGCACGACCATTTTTATGTACTTTTTGAAGTACTAGCTCTCCCTCTATATATAGATATTCTAAGGTGAAATGGATATTATAAACGGAACGAGCATTGCGAAAAAAATATATGCGCACCTATTAGGCACATGAGTAACTAATAGAATGGGAGGGAAGATAATTTAACCACATAAGAGTGAAAGATACAAAAACAAATACGGTACCGCTCTTTTGTTGCACATATTTTATCCGCATTGTCTTGTCTAGTATAATGTTAATGTGTAATAGTGTATAACTACCCACTTTTATCTCGTGTTTTAATAAATCCGGTGACAAAAAATACGAAGTATCAGTTATGTCTATGTTATGTTAAGTATGTGTAAATAAGTTTGAAACGATTTTATAATGTGTTAATTTGTTTTGAATTTTCCCATGAGGTTATTGTTTTTGTAATAATAAAATGATTTTATAAATGTGTGAGTTTTTTATAAATTTTAACAAGTGCGTTTTGACTTTCTAGTGACCAGCAAACATGGATATGCTGATTTTATTCCAACGAGGCTCAGGTAAGTGGTTGCTATCAGCGGCGTGCACAGGATTATGACACTGGGTATGCGGTGGAGTACTCAGTCACAAAAACTTTTTCTTTTATAGTTTTTTAGCATATCCACAGCCACGCGACGGATCTCTAAGTCGGAAACCATGCCAACATAACAAGTCTTAGATGTACTACTATTCATGTCCATTTTCTACGGCAACGCAGACAAAACAGCGATCGATCGTCGCGGCGGAAGAAATTCTAATAAGTAAAATAAAAAAAACTCACCTAGTCAGCTTTCAATTTTCACATATTCAAGGTTCCGGTTAGTTGAGATTACTATACCTATCCCGATGTAAATAAACGCAAGATTTCGGCCACCTCATTCATTCATTTGATAAACATACATTTTTAACACAAACCTCGCAATCAAATAACATTTAAAATAATAAACAAACACACTAGTAAAAGCAAATGACTACAATTAATATCGAAACTTAGTAATAAACTGTTAAATGTACACACTTTCAAATGTTAAAATGAAATATCCGTTAAGAAATCTATTTTTTTTTTTACAAAAATACTAGTATAAAATACTAAACAATGCAAAAACTCATAAAAAAAGCAAAATGGCCCCCGCGAAACACAAAACATTTCTATTTAAACAAATAAAACCTTACTAACCAAAAATGCATAATGTGCATAGGTGATTTATTAGATTCCAGCCTATTAATTTTACTCGGATTATAGGCAACGAACATTTACGATTACTCCCGACAACTGCCGAACTCCCGAGGCCTGCCGCAGGAGTCGCGGCTTTCAATATTCATGGGTGTGTGCGTTTGCGACTGTGCACGGACACCAAAATTACTACACACATGCAAACAAATGTAATGCGGGACGCGGCGGCATGACTTGGTTGATTAGGTACATTAATTTGCTTTGCAGCGCCTCTTGCTTTTCGCGTGGCAACCATAATGTTTGCGTGATTGCTAATAGGTGCTATTTATAAAATATTAGGCGTTTTTAAGTTATTATATTTTGTTTATTTATTTATTTACTATAAATTAAAGTCATCTAAAACGTACGAACGTTATAATAAAATATCTGTGAATGGCAAGTAAAGCACTGCATTTCTGCCTACAAGGAGTGCACGCCCCTGGTTGCTATTAATATTGTGATGCGTAGGATGTTTGCTTTTGTCTCGATGGCGGTTAACGGATCCAGATTTTAAGATTCCACCATATAAATCCAGGCCAGGGTATTTTTAAATTTAAATGAATGGCGAGACCTGAATGCCGTTCGCTTAATGATCGCCATCCTGAGTCAAAGATGTTAAGTTTCAGTATGTCCAGTGGTTACTCTGGCTACAATATCCTTCAAACCGAAACACAGCAGTGCGTTTACACTACTGTTCGGCGGAAGAAATAGACATTGCTGTGGTACCTATTCAGGCGGCCTTTCAAATATGAGAGATCTACCATCGGTTAATTTGCTCCAGCAAAAAATATATAATAAAAATGATTAAAAGGTCCTGAGACCTGATGGTATGTGATCGCAGCCACCACGCTTGGAATTTGGATGATGAATGTTTTGCCGGCCCATAAAATAGAGAGGAGAGCGGGAAGAAAAAAGGATGGGCAGTGAAAAGGGATATTAGGGATTAGGAATCATACTTTTTTATTGCGTTGAATGGCGAGACGAGCTTGCTGTTTCAGGTCACATTGTACAGTCAGCGACATAAGTCGTTGAACACTTCACATTTTTGATAAGCTTTTTATGAATTAAAATTTGTACGTACTACTCTGTAGTCGTAAAATATAACCAAGTAAAGTCATCTATGCCGAGATGTGCCATACGATATTGAAAATAATTATTATTTTGGATGATAAGACAATTCCAAATCTCGTGAATGTGTAGCGACTTATGTCGCTGACTGTACATGGTCTAGACTACACTAAGCTTACCATCCGGTGCAAATGTATACATAAATATTCTGTATTTTATACGATTCACAAAAGTATATGACAATGTATCTCCTTTAAACTTGATTTTGACACGATAATATGATGAGTTCATCGACATCAAGTGCAAATGACGTCATTTGCATCATTTATCAGTATTTATACAAGTGTAATAAGCTTATTACTTATACTTAATCCCTTATTTTTCCAACGATTATCTGCTGTATGAAATCATTAATTTTATGATAAAGACATATTGCAGCATATTAGCACCTTTATCGATAATTTTATTTTTGGAAATGTGTACAATACATCTGGTAACAGTTACCACTTAAAAGGGATTATATACGATTTGTATTGCGTTGCAATTATCTTTAGGTGCATTGCGGTATTTTAGCATTTATTTTATACTTAGAACCACGTCATATAAAAAAACTCATCTTTTTTTTAGTAATATCTTTAGTATTGCAGTGAATGGGAACTTCTCCCAAATACTTAACACTGTATCAGCCCATATGCGTCCCACTGCAGGGTACGGGCCTCCTCTACAATCGAAAGTACGATTGAGAGTGGTTAGGCCATATAGTCCACCACGCTGGTCTAGTGAGGGTTGGCGGACTTACTTACTTTGTATTCTACTGCTGCGCGTATATGTCAATGTCAAACAAATTTCATACGTCTGTACGTCAGACGTATGAAATTTGTTTGACATTGACATATACGCGCAGCTCACGCGCAGTTCACGCGCAGCTAAACACTTACAAGAATACCATTTTGTACCAAAGCGTAAACTTAATAGTAACTGCACCGCAACTTGATCGGCGCGTCAAAAAGTTACGTGAATCGCACTACTGTATTCATTACGTGATCGGCTGTAAAAGTGTAAAAGTAATAACTCATGCTTGCCTGTAAGAAATTACCTAGTGTGATAAGGCATTATAATTTGTATTGTGTAATTTCTTAATAGTATCTCTGTGTAGTGCAAAAAGGGGTTAATTTTTTTAATGCTATAAATGGCGAGACGAACATGCCGTTCGCCTATAATGATACGACTGCTATTATCAGGAGCTAAACAAAACACCTTGAATTATAAACCATGCTTGGTATTCCACTGCGCTCGCCATCCTGAGACATACGATGTTAAGTCTCAATATTTCCAGAATTTACTCTGGCTACATTGTCCTTAAATCCAACACTAAAAATGCATTAACACTGCTGTTTGGCGGGAGAAATAGACATTGTTACTACCCAGAAGGCCTCTCACATATGACCAGTAAACTTCCCCAATAAAGTACACATCATAGCGTATGATATAGTTTATTCCATGGTCGTCGATTCGTTTGTCGGTGTGTTTCTGATTCAGTCCTCGTCAGCAATGTGTACGTCGTCGTCGGAGCCCTCATCAGCAGTGGGGGGGCTACCGGCGTCAGCTGAGTCGGGGGTGGTGCGGCGCCACTTGGCACGACGATTTTGGAACCAAGTTTTCACCTGGGGATAAGTACATAAATATACCCAACAATCAAATATGTAGTCCTTATCTCACACTAAGTATTAGTGTCGTGGGTAAGCAGAGGAGAAAGTAACATTCATTTTTTAAAACAGATAAATATCTCCGTTTTTCGGAATTCCTAAATCCTGTGTTATGGTTTATTTCATTTTTATATGGTAAAATAAAGATAATTCGTTCATCTGAATATCCCCAACTTCCAACAGGAATCTATAGATACAAAGTTAAAAGTAAGGAATCCGATGGTACAAGGTTGAAGTCAGAAGGGTGGAAAATTGAGAAATAAAATTTGTAGTCTCCTTACGGTACAGCCGCACCCTAGTTAAGGTGTACACTTTTCCCCCGAGATACACAAAATAACTCTCAATGTCAGAGTTACCGGTAGCCAACATATTATGTTAGTACCTTAGAGTATTTATACACTCATTTGCAAAAAAAAACGGGCGGTTTTGATTTTAATTCTTCTTTAAAAAAATACGGTACCAAAATGATTTCAATCATTTGTACATGTTACTGGCCGGTTTTAAAAATGCCGTGGTGTTTAAAACAGTACGTTCTAAATTCAAATTTTCGTTTGATGCTCGTTTTTACAGAAAATCACTTTTTATCCTACATTTTTGGTGCGAAGTTCCAAAAGATAATATCGGTTTTCATAACTTTTAGTCAATTTTTATGAATTTATTTCATATTCTTAATTCAAAGCTTCATTTATTGCTGTTTAGCAGTCTCAATAATGTTAGAGAAAGTGGTAAAAGCTGCCAAAATTATTGCGCTGCTCGAAGAGGGTTGCAGCCAATGCTTCGTGGCTCAGAGGCTAAGTGTGAGTCGCTCGACGGTTCAAAGGACCTGGCAGCGGTATCAAGACACCGGTTCCGTCGAGAGAAGGCCTGGTTCTGGAAGAAAACCATGTACCCAACCACGGGATGATCGTTTTCTTGTGAGTCGCGCATTGAGAAATCGCAAGTCTTCGTATGTGGACCTTAAGAACAATCTCGAAGAAGTAAGAAATGTGCATATTAGTCTATGGACGGTCAGGAGGAGGCTTCTCGCGGCCAATATACGCAGTCATCGCCCGGCCCGCAGCCCTAAGTTACTCCGTGAGCACAGAGTTGCCAGGCTTAGGTTTGCTCGAAATTGTGAGTCATGGACTCAAGAAGACTGGAATAGGGTATTGTTCTCCGATGAAGCCAGAATATCTCTGTTCGGTGAAGATCGACGTCGGCGAGTGCTATGAAGACGAGGAGAACGCTATGCAGAGGCTTGTTTTGAAGAAATCACACCTTATGGTGGGGGCTCTGTTATGTTTTGGGCAGGAATAAATTCAATGGATCGTACAGAGTTAGTCTTCATTGAAAACGGCTCACTGACTGGACATCGATACATAACGGAAGTTCTAATTCCTCATGCACAACCTGCATTGGCCGCTTTAAGCGAAGACTCAATTTTTATGGACGACAACGCTCGTGCCCACCGGTCTGGCGATGTGGAAGCGTATGTGCAAGAGGTCGGCATTCGTCGTTTGGATTGGCCAGCTCGAAGTCCCGACCTCAATCCTATAGAGCATGTCTGGGACGTTCTGAAACGACGCGTGAGATCAGTACAACCGGCTCCGCAGACCATCAGAGAGCTGAAGAATGTGATTACCGCGGAGTGGGAACGTATTCCGCAAGCAAGTATCCGGGATATCCTCGCTAGCATACCCAGACGAATTCAAGCTGTGATTTCAGCTAGAGGGGGTCACACTCGATACTAAACATTTATCTGCTTTTACTTTATTAAAGAAAAAACAAACAAAAATCTTTGTTAACTTTTACTTCACGAGCATATGCACTACTAGCGAGCATACACTACTAGTGAACTTTAGCATTAAAACCCATAAATTTTATCAAAATGTTATGATAATACTGACGAAAACGATTATTTGCTTATTAATTTACAAAATTGTGAAAGTAAAACTACCTATAATTATCAAACAAACCAATAGTAACATTTGAAATGGTTCATTGCTTAGGTGCCCGTTTTTTTTGCAAATGAGTTTATACAGGGTATATCAAGACTGCTACCGAAAACGAAGTCGAGTGGTAGTTAAAGCGACTTCAGACACAATGCAACAGAAAAAGTTGCAGAAAAAAGCGACTATTTTATTTTTGTTATTTTTTTCCTATGACCATATTTGGGTGGTAAATACATTTTTTCCTAAAATAATAGTGTATACCCTTTTATTTATAAATAATCTAAGATATAAAAGTGTTTAAACTACTATTTTAGCAAGAACTATGGATTTACCACCCAAAAATGACGATAATTAAAAAATCATAAAAAATCATTGTCGCGTTTCTTTGCGAAAAATTTTATTGCATTGTGTTTGTAGTCACTAAAACTACCACCCGGCTTCGTTTTCGGTAGCAGTCTTGAGATACCCGGTATAGAGGGAGCGCTGTCATATATTCGCGGTTTGAAAAACGTTTATATTTTCTTGTTCGTAATGTTGGTAGCGCTCCTATATTAGTAAAAATTTAATTAATTATTTAGCAATAAATTGCTATAAATTCCTTTGATAGCCGAAATTATATTTAGCTATTATCCTTTTAAAACGAGTTTGAGTGAAATTAAATAGACCTAAACTACTAATTTTTATTTATTTTTTCAAATAATTTATGTATGTTGCACAACCTGTTCAAATATTAGCCAATAGGAGGGCAGAAAAAGGTGGCCCGGCACCACCAATTTTATCTACGTTTTTGAAGTACCAGCGCTCCCTCTATATATATATCCTCTAAGGTTAGTACCTAGGTATACTACTTCCTCCGATCTCCACAAAACAGCTTGCAATATTATAGTTACGACTTACGGGTAGCCAATATTTGTTAGTAATTAGTATACAGAGTACTTTGTTTATACTACTTAAGAAGAACATTTTGTTTCTACAAAACGGCGTCCAATTTTATAGGTATGGTTATTGAATAGTTATTAGTATGTATTGAATATGAATATGCTTACCTGGCGATCACTAAGTCTCAGTGTGGATGCGAGAGTCCGTCGCTCGTCAGGACTGAGATACTTGCTGGCGTTGAACCGACGTTCTAAGGCGCCGGTCTGCGTTGCCGTGAACCGGACTTGTCCGCCCTTCCGTCGCCCTCCCAAGCCCCACCACGGATTGCAGCAGTTTGGAGGTACTGAGGCACAAGGGGGATTTAAAATTTAATTTATAGCTGTATCCAGGCATATAAAACAATAAAATGACATCGCGCACCCGCATACGTCATAGTCGTGTCCTGTATGATACCAAGGTTTGTGAGGTGAAAATCAGAGAGTATGGGAGTCTTTTTGGTTTCAAAGTGGTTACAGTGTAATCCTACGCCTCTTGTAATCCGACATGCCTGTAGCCCATAACGCCACTCGATACTGTACATTTTGCTCACCCACAGTTCGCGAATTTCCGTATCACGATGTGAGAGAGGGTGAAGCTATCGCCATATCGGACACAAATTCCTGACTGGGCTGATAATGAATAGAAAAATTCAAAATCACTTTGTCCGACCCGGAATTCGAACCCGAGATTTGCAATCACACCACAGTACAATAGCGCCACCGAGGCAGTCAGTATTTTTTTTCTTTTTTTTTTATTGCAGTGAATGGCGAGACGAGCAAGCCGTTCGGCTGATGGTAAGCGATACGACCGCTCATAAACAGTAGAAACATTCCACTGCGCTCGCCATCCTGAGACATAAGATGTTAAGTCTCAATATGTCCAGTAGTTGCTCTGGCTACAATGTCCTTCATTTTATTATGGTAGCTGCGGTACGATTGCCATTTGCAATTAAATTTACGTTTGGTGCAAAATGATATTCTTGTACTTAACTGTTTAGCTGACCTATGTAATATTTTTGACCAGGGACCGAAACCCATTCGACATTACGGTACCGGTATCGACGAATTTCGGTTACCTTTAAGATTTCGGTAACCGCTATGACGCATTATAAAGGTTACCCTTATATACGGTAACCGTTTCAATACCGGTAACCTAAAAAAACCTTGCATGCAAAACAAAATGCGTTGTTGTTGCATAACAAATAAATATCATACTTGACATGTTGTTTACACAATATTGCTGGATTCGGTTCATTTCTCTTTTGGTGTGTAATTCTGTTGAAAAAATCATGAAATGAGTAAAGATAAATGTGTGGTATAGTGCCATAATGTTTAGTAAAGACAAACGGCGGTATAACCACGCACAGGCACTGCCCCCGCTTTGACTTATAAGAAACGGCGCATGAAACATAGAGGTAACCCTTATTTCAGTTACCGGTATGATACCGGTTAAATTCTAGGAATCCAATAAAATTGGCATATAGGGGTTACCTTTAAAAATACCGGTATAACGAAAATGACCTTAGATTTTTTTTGTCTGTCTGTTTGTTCCGGCTAATCTCTGAAATGGCTGGACCGATTTTGACGGGACTTTTATTGTCAGGTAGGTGATATAATAAGGAGTAACTTAGGCTACATTTATTTTAGAAAAATTCTTTTATTTTAGAAAAATAAAGTTTTTGTTAACGTCCACGCGGACGAAGTCGCGGGAGCAGCTAGTTTAGAATATAATTAGTGTTTAGTGTCTAAACTAAGGGAAAACTTAAACATTTCATAAATTCTGTCTAGTTTTCTAGATTACAAAGTTACATTTGCAATTAATGAATCAGTGTACCCGTATAAAATGGAATAATAGTTGTAGATAGGTGTCTATACAGGGTATATCAAGACTGCTACCGAAAACGAAGCTGGGTGGTAGTTTAAGCGACTTCAGACATAATGCAACAGAAAAAGTTGCAAAAAAAAGCGACGATTTTTTTTTTGCTATTTTTTTCCTATGGCCATATTTGGGTGGTAAATACATTTTTTTTACTAAAATAATAGTGTATACCCTTTTATTTATAAATACTCTAAGGTATAAAAGAGTTTAAATTATTATTTTAGCAAAAACTATGGACTTACCACCCAAAAATGACGACATTTAAAAAATCGTAAAAAATAATTGTCGCGTTTCTTTGCGAAAATTTTAGTTGTATTGTGTTTGTAGTCACTAAAACTACCACCCGGCTTCGTTTTCGGTAGCAGTCTTGAGATACCCAGTATATATGAGGCATAACAGAAGGGGGGTATAGAGAGGGAAAGGGTGTATTCAGACCATGAAACTGTACAACATTCCTCTAGAAAACGTGACGAAGAAAAACTTGCAAATAAATAGACTAAATAGGTCGAAATTATCAATAACCATGAAAGAAAGAACACTAATAATAATCAAATCCGCTATATTTTTGATAAACTGATACCTACAAAAATAAGAAAAAACCATAAGACAGAGGCTTTAAGAAAAATCGTTATATATATTCTTGAAGTAAAAAGTACCGAAAAGGAAAAAATTAGGACTACAAAAATACGTGAGATCGCATCAAAAACATCCTGTAAAAAAATTCTAAGTCTCGAGCTCAGTTTTTCTACCGCAAAAAGTTGTGAGATCCATATAATACCAAGTCGATTAATTTATTTAGTCCTTGCTTAAGGTACCTTTTGTACCTTCTTCTCGGGGGCTCTTGGTCTATTACCACCAACGTGAATTTTATCAAAATTTTCATGTTCATCAGCATTTGTCATGTTTAATTTTATTTATTTAGTAGTTCCGCGACTTAGTCACGTAGTGGGATATCAGTTTCAATTGAATTGAATAATCCAAAGGATTGTATCGGTTTGGGCTTAGCAATTATGTTAATCTTTCGAAATTAAAAATATAAAGATATATTTATCTATAATTTTGTTTTTAATTATTTACCAGTTTTTTAATTTTTCAGGTGTAGTATCAGGTATTAAAAGTGAAATCGTAATCGTCGATAAAATTACAAAATAAGTTTAAGTTAATTTCAGTTTATAACTCTTAAGAATAAATTTTATAATCCGATTTGAAAATTTCAATTTTCTATCTGTGCCAAAAAGATGTGAAACGGCAGCCGCCATGATAGCGATCCTACGTCATTCCGCGAGTAGAACACCCAGGCAACAGTTGTAAACATTTTAACTTAGTAAGTTAACAGAGAAGTTGTAACAGTATTCTTCCCTACATTCTTTTTTATAATATATTAAAATGAACGACGGTTTCGTTAAAGGAGACTTTAGTCAGAGTACTCATGTTTATTGCAAATAATTCGCTCTTCACTGAGTACAGCATTGTTGGTAAACAAAGGTTATTTACTGATTGAGTGATGTATCATTTTATGGAACATGGCAACTAGCGTTTTCATATATTTGCGCGCATAAATTTAAAATATAAATTTTAAATTGATTCTTATAGGACTTGCTGATCGAATAAAAAAAATATATTTTTTAATAGTTTTTTGTTACCTTAGGAACAACTTGAAACACTTTTCAAAAAAGGGTGGAATACCCCATTTAAGAGGTCTCAGATACGATTTGATATTCATTTGTAAGCTAGTTTGTGTGCTGACAGATATCTAAATCTTAAGGCAAAACCGGCAGAAACGATCTAGACTTTTGTGCTTGACAAATTAGAAATGTATTATTCCCTGCCTATACTATCCCACTGTAGGGAAAAGGGCAAAGGCCTCCATTTCTTTCTTTCATCCGTCTCTATCCAAGGCTTTCTTCCGCCAGTTGTTATCAAAATGTTCTAAATCATCTCTCCACTTTCTGCGCGGTCTACCACGTAGTCTTTTCAACTTTTAGGGAGTCTATTTGGTAGCAGTCTTATTAGAAATCGAAATTACTTATTGAAGTAAGCAAATGCAGATTGGAGTTGGCATACTAACTGGTATTTTAGTAGGCATTTATTACATTATCGATAAATGCTGTCTAAAATAAAATCTTTGTAATTCGATTAATCGAAGGTAATAATTATCAAGAAATATATTCGGAGAATCCGCAAGATTCTTCTACACCTAGATAGCAATTATGAATCACTTTTCGTTGTATTGCCCAATACAATTAAAATTAATTATGAACCGTACTATAAATAACGTGAAATATCAGCTTGTTCATTTATCGATTGCATATTGTACGATAAAGGCATTGGTATATTTGAAAATTATGTATTTTTTATCATTTATCAACACTATCTGCTAATAAAACTTTTCGATTTGTTTTCCTGTCGCGAGTTAAGTTAACACTATCTCTTATTTCGCCCCAATTGCTATTTTATCGGAGTATTTTACAAATTATTGTTGTTTATCCAAGCCAGGTTTGTGGGTGTAAGTCGTGATAAATAAAGATTATTAAATATTAAATCCCTGTTATATCAAATCGGATAAGTAATTCTTCTTTCCACACCTAAACTGACTCACTATAAACTGGTTTAAAGCGATAATGTGTAGATAGTACGGGTTGGTTCCATTGACCAAATTTATAATGATCGAAGGTTAGTTTGCTTGGGGGGTTATTTTAAGATCCGAAAATCCGAAAAACTTCGAATATTCGTAAATAAAGTTAAAAAAAATCACTCACCACATAAGTAGTTCGAATATTTTTTTTTATTGCCTTGAATGGCGAGACGAGCATGCCGCTCGCCTGATGGTAAACTATTCGACCGCTCATGAACAGTAGCAAAACCAAACAACACCTTGAATTACAAAGCAATGCTTGGCATTTCATTGCGCTCGCCATCCTGAGTCATAAGATGTTAAGTCTCAATGTCCAGTAGTTACTCTGGCTAAAATGTCCTTCAACCCGAAACACAACAGTGTATTTAAATTACTGTTTACAGTGCATTTACCTACCACCGGTATATTCGATCTTCTTTTCGGATTGTAGAATAACCCGTAGTATAGTATAGTAATACGCAGAAGAATAGCGGGTCATAATAATATTGAGATTGCCTTGCACCTGATCACTAGTGGTAGATTTCTCATATGTTAGAGGCCGCCTGGTTAGGTGCCAACGCAATGTCTATTTCTACCGCCAGACAGCAGTGTTAATGCACTGTGGTGTTCCGGTTGAAGACAATTGTAGCCAAGTAAGTACTGGACATATTGATACTAAACATCTTATGTGTCAGGATGGAGAGCGCAGTGCAATACCAAGCATTGCTTTGTAATTCATGCGGCTGTTTGGTTTTGCTACTGTCCGGTCGGATTGCTTATCAACAGGCAAATGGTATGCTTGTCTCGTCATTTATTGCAATAAAAATAATAACAGAATCAATAATAGACTTAAATAAATCGGCTACTCATTGAAATAAACTATTATTTACGGATTTTATCGCTTTGGTTTAATTTTTACATTTTTTAACTTCCCGACGCGACGTGGCCACGAGGCGGACTGTACCAAGCTACTGTAAAAAAACATTACATTCGCGTAAATCTAAAAAAAACATTAAATCAGCTACTCAATTATCGCCTGAATAAAATTTAATTGTATGTAAGTTTATCACAAGGATTGTTGCCGCAATATCTTTGCCTACTAAATTTTACATAGTGTAACATAAGCAAGGTTACGTAATCCAATAATAGTAAAGATGAAATTGTATCTGTTTCTATGCTGGCAGTTAAAATCATTAAAAGATATAACAGTGTATCTAATAATGCAGATATATCTAGAAATAACCAATAATTCTGCTGTAGCGGAAAATTTGTTGATTACGAATGAATTGGGCTACCTAATTATTATCTGAAATTAATAAGTAATACTTTGTCACAATGCAAGCCGTATGATAAGGTTTTTCTTGTTACCAAGACTTTTAATTTCCATTAGAGGATGTGCGTTTCAGAGATATATCGGACTAATTTAATGATATAAACCGATACTTTAATACAGCTATGATTAGAAGATACAGGCAAAATATCGAATGGCATCAGGGGCCCTACTATATTCATCCGAAACGAATTTCGAAACTTCGGGCGATCGAAGTTTTTTATACGATACGAATGTTCCTACTCTGTAAAAGTTCGAATTTGTATAACGTACATCGTAACCATAAGTCTATGGTTACGACTATAAGTCAATAACGACCATAAGTATATGTATGTACATTCGTATCGTATATAAACTTCGATCATCCGAAGTTTCGAACTTCGTTTCGGATGAATATAGTAGGGCCCCAGACGGCAGTCCCATGACAGCCTGCTAAGATGCCTCTTCACACTACGATGGAAGGACCTAGGATTATAGGAAAGGAAAGTCCCTCTTTCCTACACGCTTAATGGCAAACAATTCGAAAGCTTGACAGGGCGGCGCAAAAAAGAATTTGTTAATCTTTTAATTTGTGCCGAGATGGTTTGGACCATCAAGCTGTAGATTCACAAGCTGGTTCTGTTTAGTAATGGAGAGGAGAGGATTAAATTGAAAAATTCTTCAGAGCGTTCAAAGATTACTTTACAGCTTTCATGGTCACGGGGCGGACTGTTTTGCTTCATTATTATTATTATAACGTTGACGCATATTCTACTGATACACATCAGTGGTTATTTAAGATTAAATATTATGGAACACTGATGTAAACAAACATGATATGGAATTATTATATTGCCAGTAAAAGCCGGCTATAAACTAATATCGTCATCTCGGTTTGATTCGTACACTTGACAAAATAAATAAAAAAATATTGCGATGAATAAGTTATTTTTCCATTCTGGATATTTTGTGACTGAAGTCCCTAACCTTGGCAATGTATGTTAATTAAAATATTCTTACGGTAGCGGATTAAATATTTAATTATTGTAGTTACTAATCTTTCAGCTAGATGGCGTTAGTAATCCTCTGTGTTACCGCAGTATTAGTGTGTTTACGTATAGGAATAATTTACATAATACATGATGGAAGTGATTGGGACATGATACATTAATTGAAACCACATACAGGATACTATCAGTTCGGACACCAATTATCCTTTTATTATACAAGTATACGTACGAACGGTGCAGCAAATAAGCTGGATGTACTTACTATATTTGGCTCTACGTTCGTTTATCAGTTTATTTTTGAGAATTTACGCCTTTCTGTGGGTCAAGAAATGTGCTCTGAATAAATGCCAGCCCTGTTGTTCACTATATTGTAAACTTGTTTCGAAAAGACCGACGCTAGAGTTTCTTACCCGTAATTTTCTGGCGAAAAAAGTCTTGTGAACCGGGTGGTAGAGAAAAAACTAACAATCTGAATAATGTATAACATGTTTCAAGATCCAATGAAGTATTTTCGTTTTCAAGCCTTGGGTAAGACTTTTGATGTTGTTAGAAGCCAAGAATACTTTTTTATTTTGAAAACCTAGTAATAAAAAATATATTGTGGGTCATATAATCATTTGTCTTGAAGTTAGGATCTCCACTCGTTTCATGACTTGAATTTCACCAACATGATGTTTAGAAAATTATATCCGTTTTTTAGCTTTTAACTACTTTTATTTACTCACAAATTCTTATATTGATCCTCCATATTTAATTTTATCGCAATACTTGTCACCTAATTAGATAACAAATAAGGAAAATTGTTGAATCTTCAATATTGGTGTTAATTTGAAGATTATAGTAATACGTTATTTCTATAATGATAAAGATGAACGATGAAGATATACTAAGCGATAGCATTGTTAACTAACAACGGCAAGTGGGCAAAGGTTAGGTTCTAGACTTTTCGGAATTACAGATGTCTGAATGCATATCGAAAAAAAATCTGTCATGGAATCCTAGTCTTTTAGTTGTAGTAACATATTGTTTTTTTTTTATCTATCTACGTGAATATTACCCCTTGAAATAAATAAATATCACCCAACAGTCACATAAATAATTCTGACGCCACACTAAGATCGAGTCTTGTGTCTAAGGTATCAGGAATTACGAGAGACAAATAAAACTAAGGTTTCCGGATTTTATCGCAGAATGGATTTAATTTTTATATTTTTTAACTTCCCAACATTTACTTTGGGTTATCTTTGTATTTCTGTATCAGCCCATATACGTCCCACTGCAGGGCACGGGCCTACTCTACAATCGAGAATACGATTGAGAGTGGTAACCATTCGCAATCGTATCTTTGTATGCTTATAATAATTTAATGACACGATAATTAGATAAATAAGTCACACATCTAAGAGCAAGCTATTACTATTAATAGCTATATGTATATATAGCTATTAATAGTATTATTAATAGCTTGCTCTTTACTGAAGCGGGCAATACCTGTGGCATAGTCGGTTAGACGCCGGCTCTGATGTGAGATGTCGCGGGTTCGACTCTCGCACCAAGATAAATATTTGTGCGATCTACAAGTGTTTGCCGTAGCAAATGTAGAGGTCTGGGTATTTGAGAGACTGAAAAGTCTCTTGTAGTTTCTAATACCCCTGGTTTAAGGGGGTTACTCTATGACATGATACGAATTTCGAATGTTCGGGTGCTCGACGTTCGAAGTAAGATTTTTGTCCACTTCTAAAAATCAATATACTTATCATTTTCTCCGAACTTAGTCTATGGTTACCACGTACGTTAGAAGATTCCAACATTTTGTGGAGTATCTAGGCATATTAGTGTAGTTTTTCGTACGGTGTCCGACCATTCGAAGTTCCTGTCGTTTCACAGAGTAACCCTACAGGTAAAACTTAGTGTGGAGTCAGGAATATGTACATCACTGTTCCCTAAGGTATTATTTTATGAACATTATTTATGATTTCGAAAACTTCCTCTCCGTTTTTATTATGAGTTTCACGCTTATCTAGGCTATGAGTCTCCCTTATTATAATTATAACCTGATAATGTAATATTATGGATCAGCTAAACTAAGTAGGTACACCATTCAAAACCTAATTACAAATCATCTGATTAATACAAGCCTTTTATCCGATCTTAGGAATAAACGTGAGCGATTGGGTTTCTTCTAATCTTCCTTCATACATTAAAATAATTTATCGTTATTATTTATCTAGTTTCATTAAATTCTTTCTATTTGTTTTGGTTTGAAATTTCATTGAGGACTTAAGACAAGCTAGTGTCTATACTTTATTCAAGTGACTCAATGCTAGTATCTATAAGAAATTCTCCGAGCTTTAAAGATCAGTGTCAATTCTTTGTATGCTTATGGCTGACATGAGGTAACGTCTTCAATATATAAAATGTACTCTGTGGTCTATAGTGGGTACGTAGGAAAATACCTAGGTTCAAAATATGGTTATAGATGTCGCTAAATTAAATAAATTCATATTGTAAGTCATTAGTCAGGCGATAGAATAAGAAAATTTTCTTTAATAGGTACGGCAAACGAGCAAAGAAGTCACCTGATGATAATTGATAAGTGCAATACCCCCAATGGCCACACTACACCATAGTGTTAGCTTTTATAATTATTTATATTTATTTTGTCCTAGTTTTACTCGTATAAGAAAATGTACCTAGAATATCCTTTTATCTCATAATGTGCGTGTTCGCATATCTGATGTGGTATTGATCCATCCGTCATTCACTCGAGTGATTAATCATACTCGCTCTTCACTCTGACGTTCATTCATTCGTTGGTTCCCGGCCATTCCCGCGGGAGAACCTAGGAGATGCGAACACGCACCGTAGTGGTGGTAGTCTGATACCGTAAACAACCAATTACTGAGTACAAATATTGTGAAGCAATTAATAAAAGTAATTGTAGAAACAAGTGAACTATTATTTCTACCAGAAGAGCTAATAATAGTTAGGATTTTCAAGCAATATAACTCTCCGAAGACAGGCAACAATAAAAAATGTTTTTAGTTTATTTTTTGAGATGTTATTATAAAGCGCACTACACATCAAAGCCGGCATTCCGCCGGCGTATGTCGAAAACATTTTTTGAATTACCTTTATAAGCAAACGAGCCAGCGGCCCGCCTGATAGTAAGCGGCTACCGATGCTCATGGACTTCTACAATGCTAAGGGGCCAGCACAACAGTTGCTGCCTACTAATAGTAGTACCCCAGTTTTGTTGGCGGGGTAGTGGACGGCTTCAGTCATTGCAAGTCTAAAAATTTTGTTGACGACATGTCGGCCGCTCGACATGACATCAATTTTTATGACGTTATTCAGTGTCACCGTGCAACTAAGCAGCAGAGCTCTTGAAATGTCGCCGGGCAATACGTGCAGGTGCTTGTTGCCGACATGATTATGTTCTTATATGCCGCCGGGTTGTGACGATGGTTGGTGTCTCCTGGTCGGCGGCTTTTTTGCGTAGTGCGCTTTAGCCTGTTCAAGCTTATTCGTACAGTAAGTGTACGGACCTGCGTTAGGGCTCTACTACTTAAAAAAATGCTAAGTTGATGGATAATATATTTTATGGCGTTTGAAGTTTGTCAAACCGTAATACCGTAATACCATAATAACCGGTTGCCGAGTCGAAACTGTGAGGGGACGTGAAGATCTTGTCATTGAGCTCAACCGGACCTTAGATCTCATTTCTACATGGGGTTCCACGAATATGGTTGAGTTCAATGCCAAGAAAACTCAGGTGTGTGCGTTCACGTGCAAAAAATCCCCGTTCTCTCCCCTCCCCATTCTTCAGGGTACTCCCCTCTCAGTGCGGAATGACCTGAGTATCCTTGGTGTGGATATCCGCTGTGATCTCAATCCAAGGAATCACATCGAGGGCGTAATATCTGCCACATCACGCAGGGTTGGAGTCCTGAACAGGGTGCGTCGGTTTTTCACGCCCGGTCAGCTTTGTCGCTTATAAAAAGCGCAGGTCCGGCCGGGTATGGAGTACTGCTCGCACCTCTGGGATGGATCCGCCCAGTAGCTGCTCGATGCCTTGGATGGATTGCAGCGGCGGGCCATCCGCATTGTGAATGATGCAGACGTTACGAGCAACTTAGAGTCGCTACAACTCCGGAGGGATGTCGCCTCTCTAAGCGTGTTCTACCGCCTGTATCACGGTGAGTGCTCTGAGGAATTGTTCAACTTGATCACCTCCTCTCCATTCCTTACCAGAACCACGCGTGCTGGCTTGCGAAGCCATGGCTTGACGGTCCATACCATCCTGGCGCGAACCAAACAGTTCTCGAATTCTTTTTTGTGCCGCACCTTCAGGCTTTGGAATTGTTTGCCGTCTCACGTGTTCCCTCCTTCCTACAATCCTGGGTCCTTCCGCCGTAGCGTGAAGAGGCACCTTAGCAGGCCGGCATAATTGTTTCCATTGGCATGGGACCGCCGTCCGATGCCAATGGATACTCTGCCTGGGCGGCATTTGCGCTTACCATCAGGTGCAATGCCGCCAATATGCCGGGCCAGAGAATAAAAAAAAAATGTCAGAGTGGTGGACTATAACCTAATGCCTATGAATTTAGATGAGTCCTTTGTTAAACAGTGGGCGCATATAGGGAGATTTTATTATACCCCTAAATAAAAATATGCAGGTAAATACAAAATGTCTTATTAAAAGACCATTGAGGTATTATACTAATGCGGTCATCGGAAACAAAATCTCTGCTCATAGTGCGTGCACACTGGGTTCCCGACCCAGTGAAGCGAGAGCGAAGATAATGTTACTATGTAGACATGACAGAGATAGAATAAAAGGAGCGGTACGGTACCGTTCAATTTGTTGCAATCATTTTATTTGCAGTGTCCCCTCTAGTATTCTATCTCAATGTCAAAGACAGTTCAAAAATTATTTAATCTATCAAATGTATTATCTTCGCACAAACTGTATTCAAAAGTGGGTCGAAAGGGACAGAACATTCGATAGCTAAAATAGGTTTTAAAATTGTCTATGAATAGAGCCATTAATAATCGTAATCCGATTAAGCAAAAAATATCGTCTCATAGGAGAAGGCATGTTATATCAAATCGAATTGTGTACAATACTTGATAAATGATAATTGATAAGGTGTTATCACGGATTACATTCGACGACTTAAAAACTTAATATTAACGTATACGTCATCAGATACTAATTTGTTTTTATTGTTATTATGTCATTTTGTTTGTCATATTTTATATGTCTTGCATGGATTGATAATCGATGATTGGAGGCAAACCCGGGTGAAGTCATATGTGTTGTATATATGAAATTATGTTTGTTGGTTTGTATGTTTTAATACGCTACGAAGTTAAAATTAACATGTTTTGTGGCGTTCAGTTAGTTGATACTAGACCAATTTTGTCTCGTAAAATTGTCCAATTCAATTCATAGAGATTACGGGAGTCTTTCAAAGCGAACTCAGTCGTAATTAAATCAATAGAAAAATGATGAAACAATATTGCCTTATTTCAAACACGTTTTTCAATATACAGCTGGAATTTATGATATTTTAAGTATTTTATCAAATATTTTTATTGTTATTTTCTTTATAAACTTTAAATTAAGAATCGGCTCATATAACATGATATGAATTTGTTCGTAAAGGGCTAATAAAGATATCAATGAATTTAGAGATAACTAGAACATAGGAAATGAATGATAGGTCTTGTCCACATAGATTCGGGATATCAGCATAGAACATATAAATATATTTTGATATAATTATTATTTTCCTTTTACCAATATTTCCTTAATAATGCCTCGGTGGCGTAGTTTCACTAAAGTATGATTGCAAAGCTGAGGCTTCGTGTTCTAATCTCGGGTCGGCCAAAGTGATATTGGATTTTCGAGTCATTATCAGCCCAGAGTCCGGAATTTGTGCCCGATATGGTGATAGGCTCACCCGCTATCACTTGGTGGGACGGAAAATACAAAGCGAAACTTGGGTGTCGTGATTGCACCTTTGCCTACTCCTTCTGGGAAAATGGCGTGAGTTTGTGTGCTCTTAATACAAACGCTTTTTAAATACAACCATCAATATAGGTAAGTATTAGATTTAAATTGTTATTATCAAAGGGTCCAAAATCACACATAAATAAAGAATTACACTAATATTAATTAAAGACAAAAGGTCCCAAACCGAAATGAATGAAAATTCTTACCTCTATCAAATCCATACGTCTGCCGCAATGGAAACGGGTGCGTTACATATCGATTCGCTATCAACTGATTCCTTAATATATGATTGGAGTTTAGCATTGTGTCGCTGTAGTAACTGATCTGGTATCCCAAGTGTTCCTTTCCTCTATAAGTCCAGGGGACGTTCGCCTTTATAGGGGTAGGCTGCAACGGATAAGTGTTCCTCCTCTGTTCCAGGTTGATTTTGGCAAGTTCCATCTCATTCTGTACTTCGCAAATCACGTTGAACTTATTGGTGTTGTCTTTTACATCTTCTGTTGCCTCAGTCTCCTTGTTATTACACATCAGCGGTTTGCTAGGCTCCTGACTGAGGTTCTTGTAAGGTTTCTTCTTGACATCCTGCAGGATATCTTCGATCAGAAAGGATTTTCTCTGCTTACACGCGCACATAATGATGGTTGGTGTATCACTGTCGAATTCGTTATCAGTGTAAAAATTATCAATACAAGTGCGGTACTCGATAGCTACTTATTTAATGGACACGTATATGTGTTCGATTAAGTTTGAGCCGATTAGAGGCGATTGATTGGCGACGTTTAGGAAACTCTATACTCGCGAACATGATTTAGATTTAAATGTTGGGTAAAAACATGACTTTATTTTTAAAAGATTATTTAATATCCTTTTTTACTAATCCTATGTTCCTTAGATATTAGTTACCTACAGCTTTATTTGTATACATTTATAAACCTTTTTTAGATATCGAATGTTTGTACCTTTTATCGTTTTAAATTTAATTTCAGTTTGAGCGAAGAAGACAAAACTTTCGATAGCTGAAGTGGAATTCCGTGGAATTTAAAATAGTAAGGATATCATCTAGTAATGTTATCTAATCATGTTAATGAGTAATTTGAACTAGTATGTACGAGTAGGATTGGCGTATAAGAGACTGATTGGCGAAAAAGTGCGATTGTTCGGTTTTAAAGAAGCTGCTGTAAAATCAAAGCTGTTCTTTTTCGGTGGTGTTTGGAAGTCATTATAAACCTAATTATTCTTAATTTGTTTTATGCTAGACATTCTAGATCTTTCCACAAATGATATATTTGACTCTTCCAAATTTTTGTAATGTGTTAGTATACATGATTTGTATTATTATTTGGTTCAAGAAATGGGGTGATTACCTTAAAATTTATCAAATATGTACCCCTAATATGGTTCCTCTAATAACGTGCGAATTGCTTTCAAAATGATATTGGCATACTTAAAAAATTGCTAACAGAGTCTACACGAATTGATTTTAATTCTACAGTTGCAACTAAATATTCGTCCCCAATCAATCGTTCCACACTAGCTAACAAGTTAATATGTGTATATTTTTCGCTGTTTTGTACCGGATTATAGTGATACGGGCTCGGTGATAACGTGCCGTGTAATCTGCGCCTGAAAGCATTTAATTAACCTGACAACACTTGACGAGCTTGATTTGTTTTCGTATTAATAGAATAGTGATGTCCTCATTTCGGGGAAATGTTGCAACATTTTTTTTTGGTCATTAATTTTTGATGTACTGATATGCTTACATATAGGTCACTGAAGGGATTGGTAGACCCGTTTGAATTAGTCATAGTTTTTCAGGTTCAAAATTTGATAGGTGACGATTCCATTGCCATGCAGGGCATAAATTCTAGTCCCAAGCAAGACATATAAGATTCCTCAAACCGCAAAGCTTATGTGAGTGCAACCAGGGTATCAAAACCTAGATGTAATGGTTGATACTGATAGCTTATACTTGCAGCAACTAGGCTGACATATTTGATAATGGTTTCGAGTGAAGAGGAGTCTCATGCAGGCATTCATCTGCCCCATTAGCCAAGTTATAAGCGCTTTCAATTCTCTTTCTACAATCGTTAACGCTAATCAAATTGCATCTTGGATAGCATGAGCATACCGGGTATCTCAAGACGGCTACCGAAAACGAAGCCGGGTGGTAGTTTTAGTGGCTACAAACACAATGCAATTAAAATTTTCGCCTAGAAACGCGACAATTTTTTTTTATGATTTTTTAAATATCGTCATTTTTGGGTGGTAAATCCATAGTTTTTGCTAAAATAATAATTTAAACTCTTTAATACCTTAGAGTATTTATAAATAAAAGGGTATATACTATTATTTTAGGAAAAAATGTATTTACCACCCAAATATGGCCATAGGAAAAAAATAACAAAAAAAAAATTGTCGCTTTTTTTTGCAACTTTTTCTGTTGCATTGTGTCTGAAGTCGCTTAAACTACCACCCGGCTTCGTTTTCGGTAGCAGTCTTGATATACCCTGTATAATGATCGCACGCTTGAACGAGAAAGGAAAACAAAATGAGGGACTCTTATAACTGATAGTTATCGAAATGTTTGTCAGTACGACTTTGTCGATATATGAATTCTCATAAATTATATTAGGCCAACGTGACAGACTAAAATGCTTATTCATGAAAGGATTGGTGTCAGGCAGGGAGTCCCACATTTTACTCGTATTGTTTAACAAATGATTGTGCAACATAGCTGAAATATCGTGCAGTGTTGTTATTGAAATGACATTTATAAAAGAAATATCAGCAAGAAGTGCTTTTATTAACGCTGTTTCTTGGGTAATTGCTGTGAAAGAATAAGTGACGTATCTGTTTCTCTTGTTCTGACCTATCTGAAGGAAAATATCAGCAACTTTCCTCAACACTTATACCGCCTGAAAATTTCATAAAGTGGTACAGACATAATTTCACCTAGGACTGTATAAACAGATCACAACCACAGCTCGACCTAATCGGTTCCAAAATCTAATTTTTTATTGCTACGAATAGCGAGACCAGCAAGCCGTTCGCCTGATGGTATCTATAGCAATATGATGTATAATAATAGCAATACAACCGCTCATAAGCAGTAGCAAAACCAAACAACACCTTGAATTACAAAGCAACGCAATGGAATGCCAAGCATTTTGCTATTGTTTATGAGCGATTGTATCGCTCACCATCAGGCGAACGATATGATCGTCTTACCAGTCATTGCAATAAATAAAAATACTAGCGCTTAGGCCCGGCTCGGCCCTTGTGCACATTTTGATTTCGGCCCACATAAGAAACATATTATTCCGTCTCCTTTGTATTTAAACTCAACGTGACTGCCACTTCCTGACATTCCACTTCTTTAAATTCTATTCCGTCCCGTCTTATTAGTTATTCATCATCATCAGATTGATTATTTTATTTAGAGATTTTACTGCAGACACATTTCAAAACTCCTTTATCTCCTGAAATATTCATAAAAATCAAATTGTGTATCTTTTTTACCATTTATAAGAGTTTCTTGCCCGTTGATCTCTAGTGAAAATTGTTTTCCGAACAGGTGAAACAAAAAAATAACTGAATCTAAACAATGTTGAACATTTTAATGGATTCTATAAAATATTTTCATTTTCATTTTATGAATTAAATATTTGTAAGGAAAAGCGTATTTATTTAGATAAGGATTAATACAATATAGATAAAACACATTCGTAAATTATGCATAATTTTAGAAGAAATATGATTACCTACCATTATACAGGTTATATTGCGCAAACCTATAAAGATAGATAAATCCTGTCCCTATTCTTCTATTTATAGCGGGTTGTAAGTTATTAAGCCTATTACTATTCCTCAATAACTGGACTACGCAATTTTTCCAATTCGAATCAGTTGCTCCTAAGATTTGCGGTAACAAATAAAATACGTTTTAAAAGCGAAAATGAGATATAATAAAAACGGAGCAACCTGCATTTATAAGTTTTTTTATGAATTTCTGTATTACGAGTATGTAAAATCCGCCAACCCGCACTAGGCCAACATGGCGGCTTATTTATGGCCCAACCCCTGTCAATTATACTCTCAGCTGTAGAGGAAGCCTGTGCCCTGCAGTGGAACATATACGGCCTGATACAGAAAGGAAAATAATATAGGGAAAATAAAGTAAATATTATTATTTTTATTATGCATTCTTTAATCTAAACTCTGTGATGATATCTTGTCCGTGAACGATTTATTGGCTACTTTCAGCTCAATAAAAACAGTATTGTTGATTAAAGTTATTGCCTTACTTTGAATTTGATTACACATTATGAACTTTGTACGTATTAGTCACGATTCACACACGTGCTTCTTAATTACAAGTTGTTTCCAAATAATAAGTAAAAGTTCTTTAACATGATGGAGTTTTTATAATTTTCTGATCTCAGACCCATAAAGCCTCATTGTTATCTAGATAATACCGGGGTGGTACCACTATCTCATGGCAAGTTGACA
Source organism: Hyles vespertilio (assembly GCA_009982885.2). Classification (NCBI taxonomy): domain Eukaryota; kingdom Metazoa; phylum Arthropoda; class Insecta; order Lepidoptera; family Sphingidae; genus Hyles; species Hyles vespertilio. The sequence goes on from CM042810.1 coordinate 16,357,790, forward strand.
CAAGGCTTTGCTATCGTTATTGGTTGTTTGTATTCGGTGAATGCGATTATCGGAGGCTCAATACCCTTTCCCCCCTCTTGTCTTGTTTTCTTCCCTCTCTCATACCATTTTAAAACACCAACGCACGTATTAAACTTACCATATAAGTTATGTAGACGTTTATAGAAACCGGGGGTTACAATTAGATGAACCATATGCTCATTTGCCGTATGCCTTTTGCATGGGGCAAAAGGAAAGCAGTATTGCCTACGAAAATTGCACCTTTCTTCTTTGCAGCTACAACAGATTCTGAAGCGTTTATACTATTATTTTAAGCTTGAAGCAGAATTCATTAAAGTTTTAAAAGATCTTTTCAAAGGCTACTTTAGATTTTCATGTCTATCTAAGTGTGTTGAACAAATCCGATCATGATTGACATGTTGTAACAAATACACAGTTAGGTCATAAGTATTGTCACACAGTAAAAACTTTTCTTTTAGAATGCTGGCCACAAAAAGTTTATTGAATTCGAATTTCGAACTGCTCACGAAAAAAAATGTATACTTTTTAGAATTTTACTCATTTTTAAATATGGAGTGGACGCTTAAAGAAGACCGTGTTGCAGTTATTGCGTTGCATCGTTGCAGTTACGCGCCAATTCAAATTTTTGACATACTGAGAAATTTTAATATAACCAAAAGATTCGTTTATCGTACGATCAAACGATACAATGAAGACTCTAGTGTAGATGACAGGTCAAGAAGTGGTCGCCCTCGGTCTGTTAGGACTCCAGCAGTGATAAAAGCTGTGAAGGCGCGAATTCAAAGAAATCCCAAACGTAAGCAGAAACTGTTGGCCCTTCAGATGGGGTTAAGCAGATTCACGGTGAAAAGGGTGTTAAATGAAGACTTAGGGCTTCGGGCATGTCGAAGAAAAACAGGACATCGTTTGAATGCTCGTCTAATGGACCTGAGACTGAAGAGATGCCGCGCTTTGTTGAAATGGTACGTGGGAAAAAATATCGGGAAATTCATTTTTCAGGTGAATTTTTTTTACCATAGAACAGAGCTACAACAAACAAAATGATAATGTGTACGCACACAGTAGTGAAGAAGCGAGCAACCGTATTCAGCGTGTCCAACGAGGTCATTTTCCATCCTCGCTCATGGAATGGTAGGGAGTTTCTTATTGGGGCTTAACAGAGATACATTTTTGTGAGAAAGGTGTAAAAACGAATGCAGTTGTGTATCAAAATACAGTCCTGACGAACCTTGTGGAACCTGTTTCTCCTACCATGTTCAATAACAAGCACTGGGTATTCCAACAAGATTCGGCGCCAGCTCATAGAGCGAAGAGCACAAGACTGGCTGGCGGCGCGTGAAATCGACTTCATCCGGCACGAAGACTGGCCCTCCTCCAGTCCAGATTTGAATCCGTTAGATTACAAGATATGGCAACACTTGGAGGAAAAGGCGTGCTCAAAGCCTCATCCCAATTTGGAGTCACTCAAGACATCCTTGATTAAGGCAGCCGCCGATATTGACATGGACCTCGTTCGTGCTGCGATAGTCAACTGGACGCGCAGATTGAAGGCCTGTATTCAAAATCACGGAGGTAATTTTGAATAAACTTTAGTGTCATAAGAATCTATGTTTTGTTAAGTTCATTTTGGTATATAAATGGTTACATAATGAATAAACTTGTTTCAATTATTTTATATTAAACATGTGACAGAATTTATGACCTGACTAGGTATTTTTAAACAATTCTGAAACATATTATCAATGCATTTATACATTGTATAAGTTAGCTATAATATTATATTATCATAATACACAAGTTTATCAGATTTTCCTGCTAAACTAAATGGCAATAAGAAATATATCGATTACGTACCCAATTTTTACGAAATAAAGATTAATTTTGATATTATATTTGATGGATATTTCTGCTTTGAATTGTCAGATATTCTATAATTAAAGTGATATAGAGATTAGCATTTACGCAATAATAATATGCGAACTTAAAAAATATTTTTGAATTATTCATCAATACGTCAAAGAAAAAGTTATCAAAATTACGTGTAGATTTTATGGTTGGTCATAGCGATAATTAATTGTGAATCATCTACAACCGTGCTTTAATATCGAAGGAAATCTTCAAGAAACATGTTTACATAATAACTTCAAGTAGTATCTAACTCTCATGATTTATTTAAATTTTTATTTTGTTGGTTCTTTCTAGCGCTATCTCAGCATGCGTCAAACACCGCTTTTCAATTCCATAGTCACAATTTGAGCATCGTCGATTTTATATAAGCCCATTATATATTCTACTTAATCTTCTACTATTTTATCTTCGTTTTTTTCAAGTGAGCGTTTTTGAGCAACCTCCTGTTTTTTGGATGACTCGTATAAATGCAACGTATTATTAACCAAATTAATTGAATGAGATTGAATATTATTGATGTATGTTTATCATGTGATATCTTCAGCAATTGTGGACCATTTTTTCTTCTTTACCTACGCAAGACTTACCAAAACAAACATACGTGAAAGACTCACACAACAATCAAGTAATCGAGTTTATAATCTCTCATCGCTCGCCTCGGGCGTGAGGGAGCTGCATTGTTCCCCCTTTCTTATGAGGATGTTACTATGCGCTAACTTATACAGAATACATTCGAGAAAGGTTAGTGTGGAACTTATAAGGATTTTTATTGAAGTTAGTAATTGTAAATTCCACCTAAACTTATTTTCTTTTTTCTAAGGTACCTTTTAATGCTTAAAAAACAAATTTCACTACTCAAATTGGTATGCATGCATGTTTTCGAGCAAGTGTTACAGTTGTTTGGTTTTATTTTGTAAATGTTACTTTAAGTATACAGGGTATATCAAGACTGCTACCGAAAACGAAGCCGGGTGGTAGTTAAAGCGACTTCAGACACAATGCAACAGAAAAAGTTGCAAAAAAAAGCGATAATTTTTTTTTGTTATTTTTTTCTTATATTTTACCATATTTGAGTGGTAAATTAATTTTATCCTAAAATAATAGTGAATACCCTTTTATTTATAAATAATCTAAGGTATAAAAGTGTTTAAATTATTATTTTAGCAAAGACTATGGATTTACCACCCAAAAATGACGATATTTAAAAAATCATAAAAAATCATTGTCGCGTTTCTTTGCGAAATTTTTAGTTGCATTATGTTTGTAGTCACTAAAACTACCACCCGGCTTCGTTTTCGGTAGCAGTCTTGAGATACCCGATATAGGATACGGTAACTGCTCACTATCAGGCGGGCCGTATGCTTGTTTGCGTCCTTAGATGTATAAAAAAAATTCACTAACTAAGTTCCTAAAGGAGGATGGAAAGTTGCGCTAAAGCTAGAGTTAAATTCTATCCCAAGATGTGATAAGAAGCCAATCCATCACCAGTTGAAGACAAATTTTGAGATAAAACTATCATATATCGCACTATCAAGCCAGTATAATCAAAAGCGTAGATTCACTGAAATACGCTGACAATATTTCCGTCCCATGATAGTCGCAAGCCTACAATAGACTGTGGCTTAAATGTAACGGCCAATCACTTCAATGGGCTTAAATGTAACAGTCATATCGTCTCTAAGATGATTCCAAAATATTCCACAATAGCTCTAATCTATCCTATCTTAATGAAATTCAACACAGCACGGCTCAGTTATCTTTGCCATTAAATTTTATTGAAATTTAAGTTTTTAAGGGGATAAACGCCATTAAATTAAGTTTAAAATAAAGTAAACGGCCATCAATCGAAACGCAGTAATTAAAACACAAACAATATCAGACATAACAAAACACAGCTCTCAAATGATTTTGCTTAACAAAAGAGGGTTGATCCAAGCCGAGCCTTTATCTCTTTGCCTCCTAATTAATGGCTAGAATTTTTCCACCTTTTGTTAAAGTAGGAAGGGAAGCTAATTGTCTCTAATTAATTGGTCGGGGCGTTTTTAAACCCCTTTTTATTTCCCTTTGTCTGTTTAGCGTTCAAACGGGGTAGACAATTAAGTTTACCCGGTTTTTGGGGAGTTATCATGATTTCTTTTTTGTTAATTGGCCTTTTATTGTTTTTGATGTGGACTTTGTTTGAAGACTCTTGGTTTATTGATTTTTGTTGGCGATTAATTAGTTCAGTTGTTCAGTTAGGCATGATAGTAGGCATTGCGGTTTCATCATCATCATCATCATCATATCAGCCACAGGAAGTCCATTGCTGAACATAGGCCTCCCCCAAGGATCTCCACAATGACCTGTTGGAAGCGGCCTGCATCCAGCGACTTCCTGCGACCTTAGTCAGATCGTCCGTCCACCTTGTAGGCGGGCGTCCGACATTTCGCTTGCCTGTACGTGGCCTCCACTCGAGAACCTTTCGGCCCCAACGGCCATCGGTTCTACGAGCTATGTGCCCGGCCCACTGCCACTTCAACTTGCCAATCCTATGGGCTATTGCGGTTTAGTTGACGCTAATTTATTCCCAATTGCTATTCATTTTATTGTTTAATATTATGTTGCTAGTTAAATACATTTAAGAAAATAGTTGTTCACACATAGACAGACACTCAACAGATCTGCCAATGTATGGCAAGATAGGTAGATACACATCTACCTATCTTTGTAGGTAAATTATATATTTCTTCCTGTTTTTCCTTTGTTTGAACATATTTTTGAACCTTCTAATCGTAGAAGGTTGAGTAAAGATTTGTCAGATGCCAAATGTAGCTTCATTATAAAAGTTTTTTGATCGACATATGTTTAGAACTATGTAGAAATGATGGATGGAAGCTGATAAAACTGAAATAATCCAATGATTTATTTGCGTCATATCAACTAAATGATGAAATAAATCCATCACAACTAAAATCGCTCATCAATATATAACCAACGATGGAATTCTACTATATTATCATGGCGTATAATTAAAATTGTTGTGTTTTTGTATTTTCGATATACCGGGTGATGTAGATAATCAATAAACTATATTCAAGGGGTGCAACTATTGGATATATTTAACACATATTATGATTGAAATAAATATATCTATCTGATTTCGTCTTCTTCAGCGAGAGAAACTCCCAAGAAAGTATTTTATTTACTGTATTTAATTGAAGTGCATGGTAGCCTGGTGGTTAATGGACTAGACGTGGCTGCCATCATGTTCACGATGGTCGCGGAGTTTTCGGAGTTATGTGTGTATTGATAGTCAATCACCACGCACTATTAAGGTGAAGGAAAACATCGTGAGCAAATCTGCATATCATAGCATTTGTATGAATGTCTTGGTGAACTATACGCCTTAACGATTCTCAATCGTACTCTTGATTAAAGTGGAGGCCTGTGCTCTGCAGTGGAACCTACATATATGGGCTGATACAGTACTATATTTAAGTAAACAAATTGTACAAAGAATCTCGCTAAACCAACTGCTTGGTTTGTCTGTTTTTTACATATTATATTTCGTATTTTACCTGAGATATGCTTAGTTATATTGGGATCTTTCATAGCTATCTGTTGGAAGCAGCTTGCATCCAATGACTTTCTGCCACTTTTATATTATGTAGTCCGAAAATATTGATTTAGTAAGTTATTTAATTCCCATTGACGCATATGAATTTGATAGTTTGTATAATTTCCATTGACCCATATAATCTGCATCATTCTGTATTAATTTTTGTTTCGTTGTCAGCTCATTTGTTTTATACAAACAAATTCGGATAGATAGTAGACAGTGGTACGACTAGTGCAAAGTGTCATCACCATTGGAAGTGGTAGAATAAAGTATAGTGGTTGAAGAAGTAGAATCGCGCTGTTTTCAGTCATGATTCAGCATGAATGGGCAGGCTCGCCCGGGCCGTACCACTGTCTCACAGGAAATCTTCGTGAATTTGCAGCTTTGCTGTCACGATTCGTTCGGAGGGGAGGATACGATAACCCTGAAGTCTGGTAACCTGCTCTTCTACCGGGGGGACGACCAACAGTCCCGAGGAGGTGTCGGATTTCTCGTCCACAGGTCTCTCATCAACAACATCGTATCCATCGAAAGTGTGTCGAGCAGGGTAGTATACCTTATACTCAGAATATCCAAAAGATATTCGTTGAAGGTCATACAGGTATACGCGCCGACCTCGACACACCCAGATGAAGAAGTAGAGGAGATGTATGAGGACATATGTCGGGCCATACATACTTCCAAAACCTACTTCAATGTTGTTATGGTGGACTTCAACGCAAAGTTGGGCAAGAGAAGCGATGCCGAGTTGAAAGTGGGGCAATTTGGACATGGGCAACGGAACCCCAGGGGTCAGAGGCTGGCCGACTTTCTGGAGAAAGAGGGACTCTTTGCGATGAACTCTTTCTTCCAGAAGCCGCCTCACAGGAAATGGACCTGGCTGAGTCCTGACGGCTCTACGAGAAACGAGATAGATTTCATCTTGACGACGAATAGACGGATATTCAGAGATGTCTCTGTGATCAACAGTGTGAAAATCGGCAGTGATCACCGAATGGTTAGGGGCACACTGAATATCAATGTCCAATCGGAAAGGCGTCGCTTGATGAAATCTACGCTCCGAACTACTCGCACCCATATCCAAAACCCCGAGAGCTTTCAATTCGAGCTGACAAATCGCTTTGATTGTCTAGGAGAAAACCTTGCAGTGGACGAGCTAAACAGCGGTTTGGTAGAAGCTGTCCATACGGTGGGATCTAAATATTTTAGACCTGTTTCCAATAATATGTATAAACTTGGTAAAGTTAGTACCTTAAGAGACTTGAAGTACAGCATATATACAGCTATCTGTTGTTTTTAGATTGCACATTGATCTTATACATCGCTTTTGTAATTTAAATATAAGCTCCCTATGAGTTGATAGTCCCCAGAAAATAATATGCCGTTAAAAGTGTATCAATATTAACTTTCCTTGACAAGTGAAACAGTAAATAGGCGGCTTTGCTCAATCGTTTACATAACTCTTCGATATGGGTGTTCCAAGTGAGTTTATTGTCCAGCATAATACCTAAAAACTTAGTACTACTGACTTCCTCTATATCATAGTTTTGAAATTTAACATTGACTGATGTGTTTGGAAGGCGTTGGGAGAAGTGCATAACTTTAGTTTTATTTAGATTTATGACTAGGTTATTATTTTTAAGCCACAGTATAGTATCAGACAGAGCGGAATTAATATCTAACTGATAATTTGTATGGTCTGTACATTTCACAATAATTGTGCTATCATATTTCATATTTATATTTCATTTTCATTGATCAGAGCCCGTATACGAGTATACCTATTGCTGCTAGATAAATGTAGCGATATGTGATCTGCGCTATGAAAGAAAACAAACAAGATTAAATTAGCGAGATAATGTGGTGCTATTTTTTTGAGTTATGGTGTTTAAATATGATCGATTTTTTTATTATTTAGAGTACAAACACACATATAATTAAATTAAACATTGCTGTCAAAACAGTATTAAATTATATTCTAACACGAGGAAAATATTAGTATTTTAAATTAAAGAGTGGGAGAGCAGTGGAGATCTTACCGTCTCTTTTACAAGGGCACGCTGTAATGAATATTAAGACTAGTGACGTCATTAGTTTTGCTTGCAACCTGTTTTTTTTTACTCCCGCTACTATATTTAGGTTTCTAATTCGTTTAATGCTAAATGGAATTGCAAGATAATTTTGGGCGATTTTGTATATGGATACCTTTTTATAAAAAATAGTATCAAAAACCTTGTAGAGTAAGACTGTATTTAAAACCCATGTTTAACTAGTTATTCAGACATTTAAATTTTAAGGTATCGATAATAATCTGTCTGCATCCGTGTCAGGCCATATACGAGGGTACGATTGAGAGAGATAAGGCCATATAATCCACCACGCTGGCCTAGTACAGGTTAGCATATTTTACATACTGTAGAAATTCTTACAAATCGCTATGGTATGCAAGTTTTGTTTGGAGAGTGAGATTGCCAGATCTCCAATACCCCTTTGCTCTTCTCGTCCTTTTTCCTTCTAGCTTCCCTCCCCATTTAATTGTTTGGTAAAACATTTATGATTCAAGCGTTTTGGATGTTCATGGCTGGCAATGATCCCTGGCCATCAGGTGACCTGCTCATTAGCCGGAAAAAGGAGAAAAAATTAGACTCGGTTGAAAATAATTTTGAGCTCGTCAGTGGCCGGTACTAAAAGCATAAGCTATGTCAATGAATTAACATTTTTGTCTTCCCTAATATTACAATAATTGTAGGAAACAAGATAAGACTGTCCAATAATTTTGCTTGAGGGTTTTCAGAAGGCTTATGTTATTTTCCAAAATCTGGGGGCGCGGCCGAGCCCCCTCCAAGTCGAGCTATAGGCCGTAACATCCTTTTCTCGAAGCAATTCAGACCATTTTCAACCCCCTATAACTTCGTTGTGGCTAAAGCATGAAGCCTGAATTTTTAGTTACTAAGCAGGCATTGTGTAAACACGGTATATTTAAAATTTCATTCAATTTGAACCAGTAGTTTAAGAATTGTAGCATGTCAAACTTTCTTAATTTTGTCACTCACTGACTGACTGACCGATCATCAAAAGTCTAAGGCACTTCTAGCAGACATAGAACCTTCAAATTTAGAATATAATTAGTGTTTAGTGTCTAAAGTAAGGGAAAATTCAAACATTTCATAATTTGTGTCTAGTTTTCTAGATAGACCAACTGCGTGAATAACTTTGTAATCCCATATAAATGTATAGGATTACAACGTTACATTTGCAGTTAATGAATCATTGTACCCGTATATAATGGAATAATAGTTGTAGATAGATATCTATATACATGAGGCATAACAGGAGGGGATATAGAGAGGGAAATGGTGTATTCAGCCCATGAAACTGTACAACATTCCTCTAGAAAAACACGACGAAGAAAAACTTGCAAATAAATAGATTAAATAACTCGAAAATATCAATTACAATGAAAGAAAGAACATTAATAATCAAATCCGCTATATTTGTGATAAATTGATACCTACAAAAATAAGAAAAATCCATAAGACAGAGGCTTTAAGAAAAATCGTTAGTGATATTCTAGAAGTAAGAAGTACCGAAAAGGAAGAAAGTAGGACTCTACAAAAAGACGTGAGATCCCATCAAAAACATCCTGTAAAAAAATTCCAAGTCTCGCAGCTCAGGTTTTCTACCGCAAAAAGTTGTGAGATGCATGTAATACCAAGTCGATTAATTTATTTAGTCCTTAAGGGACCTTCTATATAAAGTTATTACGTTAGTTATTACCATATCAATATTAAAAATTCTTTACGTTTTAAATAAATAGATCGACTTGGCCAGCAGCATTATGTATAAATTGTACGATACATTATGTTTTCATGCGATGGCCAAGTCGATCCATTTATTTAAAACGTAAAGAATTTTTAATATTGATATGGTAATAACTAACGTAATAACTTTATATAGAAGGTCCCTTAAGGACTAAATAAATTAATCGACTTGGTATTACATGCATCTCACAACTTTTTGCGGTAGAAAACCTGAGCTGCGAGACTTGGAATTTTTTTACAGGATGTTTTTGATGGGATCAATTTTTCAGATTATCTAAGAAAAGAGATTTGTATAATTTTCCAACTAAACAATTTAGACATAAAGCTTGACTAGTTATAATTTATAAAATAAATCGATAAAAGATACGATTACAGTTCGTTAAAGGCGATTACAGTAAACCCCCCAAACAGAAGAAAATATATACATTGTCACATACATTGCGCATTTCAAAAGTCTTTCAGATAAAGTTGTCATACTGAACGAGCAATGTATGGCTCAGTGAGTAAAACAGTCGATGTGTGGGTGCATTTAGCTGGAGAATGGACAGTGGCGCTGAATCAATGCGGATAACGGACGATTACTTAGAGTGAGCTGACAACCCGGCGGGATTTGTAGTGATGTGCCAGGGAAGATGTCGATGACACTAATTGATGTTTGAATTTTCTGTGTGGGTTTTATGAGTGAATGATTGTATCGTAACCCGTGGATTGGCATTGATTTTTTTTGTGTAGGTCTTAATGACAGAATGATTGTATTGTAAATCGTGGATTTGAAAGTTCTTGAACTGTTGTGTTGTGTTTGGTGGATTTTATAACCAGTGATTATTGGCTATTAAGAAACTTACGGGCATAAATTTTATACAGATTTTTAACTATTTTATTTATACTTAAAAAAACCGAATGATATGACTTCTGTTTGAGCGAAGAAGACAGAAATATTCAATAGCTAAAATAGATTTATAAACTGTATGAATAGGTGACAAGCAAAGTGCAGTCCCATGCAGAGGTTAGTATTTTATAAGAGATCAGGATGGCGTTGTTCGGTTTTTGGAAAGCCGTGACGCAAAAATCTTGCTTTATCCAAGTCCTTTTAAAAAAATTTAACAGTGGTTTTGTCTGCTTAGTTCTTACCCCTCCCTTGATAAATCCGTGGTAGTTCCGAATATTATTGATATAAACAGTTGAATATGGAATTAACCCTACTCCAGATTTTAATATATCAAGTACTTTATTAGTGTTTATTCGTCTAAGTTTGTGCACGGGAATTTTCCGATAAGGTTTTGCTGTTATCATATTAATTTACATGCATGAATATATACGAAAACATACGTCCTTTCCCTAGAAGAAGATAAGCGGAAGTACGACCAGGACTTCCACGTTTCGCCTCGTTCCGTCCTTTGTAGTAAGAGGCGAGTCTATTGCTATTTTGGGCTCAAATTCCTATCATAGACAAATCCAATATCACTTTGCTCGATCTGAGACTCGAATCCAAGACCCCAGCGTTGTGATCGTACCGTAGAACAACTGCGTCAATAACGCACTCAAATTAGTTTCTGACATCAAATACCACCTATTGACATCGATATCAACAAACGTCAAACGTGTCACATCACCAACGCTATCTTGCCAAGTATTGTATTGATTTTAAGTCTATTTTTATTCCGTCCCACCTGGCCGCGTAGCCGGATAACTTCAAACGTCACGTTTGTCGACCATTCCATTCCCGCACGATGGCTTTTTAAATGGTCGGGTTAACTTTTCAAGGGATTGAAACGTTTGCACCGAAGCGTTTTATTGTTCGAAGCTTAAGCGATTGTTGAAGACTCGCTATGCGAAATGGTATGGGGAATTTCATTCGTTTATTTGTTTTTGATATGCCATTTTTCGTGGAAAGGTTGTTAGATAGGAATTGAAATATGGATGTACAATAATTTTGTTACTGGCTGATGCTATACAGGGTATATCAAGACTGCTACCGAAAACGAAGCCGGGTGGTAGTTTAGGCTACTTCAGACACAATGCAACAGAAAAAGTTGCAAAAAAAAAGCGACAATTTTTTTTTGTTATTTTTTTCCTATGGCCATATTTGGGTTGTAAATACATTTTTTCCTAAAATAATAGTGTATACCCTTTTATTTATAACTAATCTAAGGTATAAAAGTGTTTAAATTATTACTTTGGCAAAAACTATGGATTTACCACCCAAAAATGACGATGTTTAAAAAATCATAAAAAATAATTGTCGCGTTTCTATGCGAAATTTTTAGTTGCATTGTGTTTGTAGTCACTAAAACTACGACCCAGCTTCGTTTTCGGTAGCAGTCTTGAGATACCCGGTATACTTAAGAAAACTTTATAAGTGGTATTTAAATTAGTAATTGAACTCAGAACAAATATTTTTCAGATTTTTTCTGTGTCTTTGTGTCTGCATGTTTATCTAGTAACTATTTTAGTCCACATAAAGCCCTACCAATTGGTTATATTAATACTAAAACTAATCCGGACATTGACCACGTAATTTCCGGCGCTAAAACGTCAATCATTAATCAATTAAAGTCTAAATTAACAACAAATGCCTGATTGAATATTGTACGATAATAATGACACAAAATTGGACGAAATTATATTTAGGACAGAAGGTAAATTGGTTATTTTAGCCGTTCTTAAGTAGATGCTACCTTTGCCCTTTTCTTTGATACATCATCCATTTATGCCGAAATTAATTTTGTGTGACCTCGTTTTGATGTTGAGACTTGATTTAGAACGAACATGACGTACTGTCGATCTTTTCTAAATCGCTTAATGAGTTATAAATACAAAATAAAACAGTCAAAGGCATTATCACATTTAGTTATAAAAAAATATATATCAATAGTATTATTTTATAAGATTCATTTCATTAAGGTATTATTATATAACCACTAAATACATAACCACACTTCATCAAACTAAAACAACTCAATTTTGAAAACAAACGAATAATTTTTAACCACATTCCGTTGATAAGTACTATCAAGCTTGGCAGTTAATGTTGACAATAAACCGTGCATTACGTGGCTCGCTAATTATGCTTATGTCCCCTCTCTCCCTCCCCTCTCCCCCGTACTCCTTCCCCTTTACCCCCTCCACGTGCGCCCAAATGCATTCGCTTTTATTTCCAACCTATAAAAGATGATTGAGTGGCGTTTTTGTCGGTGAGAAGGGGACTGGTCATAGGTTCTGTATTATTATATTATTGATGTTAAATAGTTTAATTGGTTTCTTAATAATTTTTGTGAAGGTGAGATTGTTTGATAAATTATGTGTTAGAGCTTTAGTAGTGCAGTTGTGTAGCCGAGTACGAAATAAGAGGTCACTAGTTCGATTTTGGGGTCGAGGAAAGTTTTTGAGCGAATTGTATCACATGTTATGCTGACTCCACAGTAAAATATCTAGAATTGCGGCATAGTCATCAGAAATTATTTAACCAAAATAAATACTCCTACAAATGTCTACAAAATATAATAAAACAAAATACCTGCTATAACATATAAGTCCAAACTGGTTGGTTTAAGTTTGATTCCTATCCCCAAGAAGCGAAGCTCACTAAATAAATCTCCCCTATTTAACCCTAAAACCTTCTTCAAAAATACTCACAAGTTAATTAGCCCATGGTTTTTCATCGGGCCCGTCCGACCCCGACCCACATCAGTAGGGTTGGACAAATTTGATCGGCTACCTGCGTTCCTCCTTAATGGCCCGACAAAAACATAGATATAGATTGAATTTTATTTTATTATACACTTTTAGAAATGATTAACGTCGTGTTTTATAGAGGGGTTAAGGCGGTGCAAGCTTAAACTGGATTTATTGTAAGTTTTTTTATGGCTACCTGAATCCTTGGCGTGATGTTTCATAATGGTTCGATATAATAATTATGTTGTATCTGATGGTAAGTATACAGAATATCCGTCGACGTGAGATGGTTATTTCTTACTGATGAAACAATTATAGTAGGTATCCGGGTATACCTAAAATGAAAACGAAACGCGACGCATTTGCGTTGAGCTTAGACATTTTATAAATAGAAGCTGAATATCAAGGAATTTCAACGTCTGTGGGATAATGAATGTTATGAAAATGTTGGCCACATATTGCGCAATGTTTTTTCATTGATTGATTTATGTTTATGATATAAATTGAACTTAGCACTACAATGCAAAGAAGATAACGCGAAAGTATGCGGACTAATACTTGATAATATCTGCTTACTAATGACATCTGTCTGACAGATATAGGATTAGTGTCAAAAGATAAAATACACCATCTTATGTAATTATTGTGATCGCATTTTGTTTATTCATGAGTGAAAACATGCATAGAAATTGAAGTGGTGTATGTCCAAGAGTGGACAGCTATAACCCACTTGTAACGTTTGTAATAACCATTATATTGCAAACTGGTTTTGTAAAGAGACACATTCAATTTTCTTGCCCGTTTTTCTCTCGTGAAAATATCTTTACGGACCGGGTGATAGTAAAAAAATTACTAAATATTATTTTCATTTCGCCAACCCGCACTAGGCCAGCGTGGTGGACTATATGGCCTAACCACTCTCAATCGTACTTTCGATTGTAGAGGAGGCCCATGCCCTGCAGTGGGACGTATATGGGCTGATACAGATTTTCATTTCATATAGAATAATTATTGATAGCTGAAAAGAAATGTCTTCAAGGATTTAAACACAGTTCTTTTGGGAACAGCATAGATGCAACTAAACAACAGCGTGAAAAATCAAACTAGGTATGTCTAATTTCCCAATATTGTTAGGTCCAAAGTTGACACGTTACAAGTAGAAAATCTGTTTAATTATGAAGGAAATGATATCAGATTCAATAGGTTTTTTTGATAAACATGGACAATTACATGCTCTAGATCTGGACTTGTTTGATCGAATCGATTTGTAATTTTTTGTTGCTTTTTTGTATTAGAATCATATATTTTTCTGTCTCTTTAGGAATGAAACATACTTTTGTAGTTTTTTTTTTATTTTTTATTGCAGTGAATGGCGAGACGAGCATGCCGTTCGCCTGATGGTAAGCGATGCGACCGCTCATGAACAGTAGTACAACCAAACAACACCTTGAGTTACAAAGCAATGCTTGGCATTCCACTGCGCTCGCCATCCTGAGACATAAGATGTTAAGTCTCAATATGTCCAGTAGTTACTCTGGCTACAATGTCCTTCAATCCGAAACACAACAGTGCATTTAAACTGCTGTTTGACGAGAGAAATAGACATTGCGGTGGTACCCACCCAGGCAGCCTTTCACATATGAGAGACCTACCACCAGTAAGTGTAGTTCCTATAATTTTTTTACCACGGTCTAAAGTTTAGTACTAATATGGAATTACTCTATTAATTTTATTTATTTCAATTTTATTTAGCACCTTTTGTCTGTATAAAAACTAACCAATCTTTTTGTAGTACAGTTATAGTTTTTTGAAAACGCGAGGTTAAAAAATAAAATTATGTTTATGCATTCCGCATTCCCCGCCTTAACACACCTCATGGTTATTACGAAGGGACAAAAAACGGTCGATATAGACATCTTGTTGGCCTTTATAGAGGTTTTTATGTGTCAGCGATTAACTAAATGGGTCCCTTAATTGTTCCTCATTATTTATAAAAAGGGCTGTTTATTGTGTTTTAAATCACGGCGATATGTCGAATGGCAAGGAATGTTGGCCTTTGAATACATCCCTTTGGTATGTGGGTGTATAATATTACTTTATATTTGTGCATTTTGTTGTCCTGACCGCATTCTTTATTTTGATGACTATATCATCATCATCAACAGCTCATCCACGCTCACTGCTGGACATAGGCTCTCTTATGGCAGGTCACTGACTCGATCTTAAGCCCATCATCTCCAACCGCTACCAGCCGTCTTTCAAATATCGTCACTCCACCTGGTTGGAGGGCGTTCTACACTACGCTTATGATGACTTCAATACTCAATATATTTATTGCACACCACATGTTATAAAGATGTTAAAATTTTATGAAAAGATACAATGTGGATCCTGTTGGGCACGGCAACAATTTAAGAGAAAGGAGGAAGCTAAAACATTTAACTATTATTTAAGCCTCTTATTTAACTTTTATTTAATAAAAATATTTTCTCTTTTCTTTCTTATTATGTCTATATTCTATAATAGAAGAAGCTGTGAAATAGTTAGCTGGCCCATGTCTTTCCTTTCTTCTATAATCTGAAGTCCTTCCTATGTCATTAATTGTGTCGTATACTCCTTTTGTAACGCATTGTCCTAAGCGTCATCATCATCATCTTTTTGTTGTTTACTACTGGACATGGGCCTTACAATTAATCTAATTACCAAGTTTCTGCCAAATCTTAAAATCCATAGTTTATTTAAATTTTATTTATCTAGCCTTTTATATTTACAGGAGAAGAATATGTAAACGTAAGTGTTTGTTACTTATATAGTTGCTTTATGGTTTTAGTGGTAAAGCTGAGCTATGGAATCATGAGTTTTTGGAATCGCAGAATTCACTTTGTGATTGTAGTTTTAATATCTCATACGAGTTGATTTATGCTTGGTCATAGGTAATCCACTCATCGAAATGAACGAAACGAAAATAATGTATTTAATCCATTTAAAGTTCAAAATCAATTACATTGATACATGACATTTTTTATGTATGTTTTTAATGTAATGTTGCTCTTTTGAAAACCAGTTTACAGGTTATTACATTTATAAGTGGTTTAAATCAGAGCAGTTTATTTATAATAACTTGTTATAACATAGGACGGAGTCCTAAAAAACGTAGCCTTTTTGGAACTTCTACCTACCTATTCTAGTATACACCCTATACATATTAACTAAACCTGTTTCCTTTCCCAATTACCGCTATCTACAATCTACAGTAGCAATACGATTGTATCAACAATAGTATGTAAGGTTGTCGGTTATTCATAAATTCGGTCGTAACGCCACCTCACCGGCGCGGCGTGATATGACTGCCGCCCCTCGATAAATGGGCCTCGTTTAATGAACTTGTTTTATTGTCACAATCTTATACAGGGTGTTGGCAATAGTATACGTTTGTATCTTGTTGGTAAGCAAAAAGCAAATAAGGCACAACTAAGGTAAAATGGGGCCTCCGCCCCGTGACCATGAAAGATGTAGGGTTATCGAAACTTACAGAAGTTAAAAAATATAAAAATTAGAACATAATAACATCCAACAGTCACATGTCTATTCCTGACCTCATACTAAGATCAAGTCTTGTTTTGTGGGTTTTAGAAATTAAGAGAAACTTTTCGGTCTCAAACACCCAGACCCGAAAAAAATCGCGTTAGTAAAAAGAAAACAAACAATCTTTACGATGTGCATTGTGCAGGTGGGCGTTTTGATTTGAACTCGTGGCCACACTCTCTATTGATCGCTTCCATTCGATTAGCAACAAGTCAGTACGCACTACAATAACTATGTATATTTATACAACAATTTTTCATTTTAGACATTCTGTATTCTGAATGCTGTGTCGGCCCATATCCTTCTGTAGGGCATGGGCCTTCTCTACAATCGAGAGTATGATTGAGAAGGGTTAGGCCATATAGTCCACGCTGGCTTAGTGCGGGTTGGCGGACTTTACATACCATAGAAATTCTTATGAATCGCTATGGTACGTAGGTTTCTTCACGATGTTTTTTCCAGTAGGTATCAGTGGGTAGGTAGCCGCTTCATTTATAATTTATTTTTCTAACAAGCTGGTGTAATCCGAGCAGCCTGTATAAACACAAAGTCAGCTATTGGCTCGGCTATTAACCATGTATAACTTATGTTTTACGGCACATTTTTATTTGTCCGTTAGCTCACTGTTTGCGTCGCTTTCCTAGAACCACGCGTCAATATAACGTGACAAAATCGCTTCGGTTGTGCCCTACTGGGGCCGTGCTATAATATGTTAAGTAACATGTACCCTTAATTTTATAATTTAATTTAGGCTTATTTTTTGATGATGTCTTATTAAATGTGTAATTAATTCCGGATACCCTTCCCGCTCGCCTCCCGATTAATGAACCGGAAACACATCAAGTTCATGGGCGTCAGTGATCATTTACCATCAGATAACTTTCTTACTTGTTTTCTAGATGTATGCAATAAAAAAATACTAAATTAGGCATAATGGTAAGCACTGTGAAATAAAGGCGGCAAACGAGCATACGGTTCACCTTATAAGTGATTACCATAGAATATTAAATGGTGAGCGATGTTTATCAGATTTTGCACCATCGTATAATGTAGCTATTCGGACAGTTGTGACTCCTATATTGTACACTGCACGATGCAAGTAAGTTGCTTTTCGAGTAATGTCATTTTTGTGTTCAGCAGGCCGGCATAATCCCTTGCTATTAATTAATTTAGATTGCACCATGTACTCAGAACTGTACATACAGGGTATATCAAGACTGCTACCGAAAACGAAGCCGGGTGGTGGTCTAAGCGACTTCAGACACAATGCAACAGAAAAAATTGCAAAAAAAAAAAGCGACAATTTTTTTTTGTTATTTTTTTCCTATGACCATATTTGGGTGGTAAATACATTTTTTCCCAAAAAAAATAGTGTATACCCTATTATTTATAAATAATCTAAGGTATGAAAGTGTTTAAATTATTATTTTAGCAAAAACTATGGATTTCCCACCCAAAAATGACGATATTTAAAAAATCATAAAAAATAATTGTCGCGTTTCTTTTCGAAATTTTTGGTTGCATTGTGTTTGTAGTCACTAAAACTACCACCCGGCTTAGTTTTCGGTAGCAGTTTTGATATACCCTATATAATCAGGTTCATTCTTTCTCCGTTGTCTGGAAGATATTGCTTAAACTAATAAGAACTCCAATTATGCTACATTTTTGTCGTGGTTTGGTTTCTCTTTTATTTTCTTATTGTCATTTGTTTTATATTTTCATGTAGTAAATATCTAGTATCTATAACTTGTAAATATTTTAATCTGGCGCGTCGGCTCGGATTGCCAGGATTTGTTAGATAAACTAGCTGTTTTATATAATCTCTGGAATTAAAAAAGACACGTGTATTGCTTTGTTTTTTATTATGAGAAAAAGGACCAAGGACCAAGGACTTTTCAATCTAGGTTAGTATCGCTGACCATCAGGCGAATGGCATGGTGGTCATTGGGATAAAAAAGCGGCCTGCATCCAGCGACTTACAAATATTTGATATTAATTAATTAATTTTATTATTACCGTGTTACCTATCACAAATACCTACAAATAACATAGCATATCATATTATATCTCCGCGCACGTATAACATTAGCCCAGCGATTTACGTTATGCATTTGGGAAATTGCTTCTTAAGTATTTAATTTATATTATTTTTTATTGCATCGGTGTCTTTACAATACATTTTGAATTCCTCAACGTTTTACATAATGGCTGCGCTGTGGTGCATCGTAAGCATTGTTTATGTAAATTATATAGTTGTTAAGTTGCTTGTCGCGTTGTTCTTAATTCATATGTAGCGGAGTTTAAAAGGGTTTAGGATTTGAGTCTCAAATTTGTTATTTTTAAAATAATAATTTATTTATTGCGGAAACCTCCAAGTAAATACAAGGTACACAGTTTACAATTACATATGTATCCAAAATGTGGGTCCCAAAGTAGGCTGGAGTAACTTCTGCCAGTGCAAACAGTATAAAGAAAACAAATAAAAGATAATAGATAAAGAATAATAGATCGGTACATCGAAGTATTGAGGTGTATATACAACAACGCCACCATGTCGGTCCGAGTACAAGATCTGAGTACGAAGACTATTCCACTACAGAGAGGCGTGAGACAGGGAGATGTCATATCTTCGAAACTGTTCACTGCCGCGCTGGAAAATGTCTTCAAGGGATAGCTCGCAGAACCGATGGCCGTTGGGGCCGAAAGGGTCCACTTACAGGCAAGCGAAATGTCGGACGCCCGCCTACAAGGTGGACGGACGACCTGGCTAAGTTTGTAGGAAGTCGCTGGATGCAGGCCGCTACCAACAGGTCGATGTGGAGATCCTTGGGGGAGGCCTATGTTCAGCAGTGGACTTCCTGTGGCTGAGAAGATGAAATAATAGATGAACATTAAAAAAAAAATAACAAATTAAAGCGTGACTTTCAATAAAGTATTAATTTCTTGAGCCGGAAATTCAAACATATATCAATACGTAAACACACGCCATTTTCGCAGTAGTGGTAGGCAGAGGTGTTACCAGGGTAATCATGTTTCGTGTTGTGTATTCCGTCCCACGATGTGATAGAGGACGATCGTTCCATCGAGCCCAAACTTTTGGATGGTTACTCTATAAAACGATACGAACTTGGAATGTTCGGATGTCCGACGTCCGCAGTAAGATATAAGATTTCCACTTCTAGGTACAAATCAATATTGTAGGTACTGGCTGAAAAATCAAATATCAGTTTATTGGACCCAAGATTCCGACTCAAGTTCTCACCGTTGCAATCATACCATACAAGTGCATACTATGAAGTTGGGAGATTTAATCATTTGAAGTAGCGTTGGGCAGGGTATAGCTAAGAGAACTATTAGTCGATGAAGCTTAGAAGATCATGAGTGGTGCTCAAGCACAGCGTCATACTTCGACCATCAAGGAAAGTTCTATTGCAGTAGTATTTGCTTTATTTGATGGTCAATTGATCTTTCCCATTACTCCTGATATTGTTATATGTGAGAGAATCATATCTGTCATCTTCTATTATATTATTGATTTTTCAAATTCTTACTAAATAATAATAATATTAGTAGTAAGCAGGTCATATATGAGAGGCCGCCTGGGTAGGTACCAACGCAATGTCTATTTCTCCAGCCAAGAAAGTATAAATGGACTGTTGTGTTTCGGTTACAAGGACATAATATATGGAATTACTCTGGCTATCATTATATAACTATAAAGATAGCCAGAGTAATTACTGGACATATTAAGACTTAACATATCATGTCTTAGGATGGCGAACGCAGTGAAATGCCAAGCGTTGCTTTATAATTCAAGGTACTGTTTGGTTTTGCTATTGTCCATTAGCGGTCATCTTACTTACCATAAGGCTAATGACATGCTAGTCTCTCTACTCGTTTCAATAAAAAAAAAACTGTAAATTGCACAAAAACCTGTTAACCTAATACCAATAGAGGTATTCGTATAATAATTAAGATTTGAATTCTGTATCAGCCCATATACGTCCCACTGCAGCAGGGCACGGGCCTCCTCTACAATCGGTAATACGATTGAGAGTGGTTAGGCCATATAGACCACTACGCTGGCCTAGTGCGGGTTGGCGGACTTACATACCATAGAAATTCTTATAAATCGCTTTGGTATGCTGGTTTCCTCACAATGTTTTCCTTCACCGTTTTAGTGCGTGGTGATTGACTATCAATACACACATGACTCCAAAAAGTCAGAGGTATGCATTGGGTTTCGAACCCGCGACCACCGTGAACATGTTAGCAGCCGCGTTTAGTCCGTTTACATACAGGCCACCACGCACTTTGAAAGATAAGATTTGAATACTTGTTATTAATTTAATTTATTGTCAATTCATTTCTGTTGCAACAATCAACAGACAAGTGAAAAAAACAGATGACTAGTAAATATGCGATATGAAAAACGCAATCATAATGCCGGGCCAATTAATACATATTTTATTGATATTGAAAAGCTAGTCATTGTGACTTTTTAAATTAATATTGTACAAGGATAGGCAATTGACTCGATAAGAATATTACACCTGATAATCTTAAACCACAAGAGGTCTAATAAACATTGGCTTTATTAAACAAAGATTTCAAGGATATCCATATTGGATCCAGACCTATTGTGATTACTTTCGTGGACATCCACAACGCTTTAGATATAATATGCCGGATAGATCTGATTTTTTATACTCTCCGCCAAACAGCAGTGTAAATGCATTGTTGTGTTTTGGTTTGAAGGACATTGTAGCCAGAGTAACTACTGGACATATTGAGACTTAACATCTTATGTCCCAGGATGGCGAGCGCAGTGGAATACCAAGCATTGTTTTGTAATTCAAGGTGTTTGGTTTTGCTACCGAGCCTCATGAGCGATAATATCGCTTACAATCAGGCGGACGGCATGCTCATCTTGCCATTCATAGCAATAAAAACTAAACTCTATGTCCGGCATACGAGCAAACAGGTCACCTGATGGTGAGTAATCACTGCTGTGGACATCTGCAACCCTTGGACAATAGATGTGTTGCCGGGTCATCAAATAGTCCATCCCTTATTAGGTTGTCCACCTTGTGAGTGGACGTTTGACGCTTTGCCAGTACGTGGTTTCTAGTCCAAAACTGGTATTACTAAAAAAATGTAAAGTCACATGTTTATTTATATAAATCTTTATTATACACATAAAAAATATAAGATACAGAAACAAAAAGAATAAATAAAAAGTACAAGTGGTGGTGTTATCGCTTAAAGCAATGTCTTACAGACAACCGTGGGATGGATTTAAAAGAAGGAGAAAGAGAGTTTGTTTATGCTTGTTTCCAAGACCATGTGACAATCGTTAGAGCAATGGAGCCTACAGGCCAGCGGAGACCGGGACGGTATGGCAATATTTTAAATTTAAGCCGTAGCATCGAAAGGCTTTTCTCGATCGAGATACCTTGCCACTAATTGGCAATTATAATATTTATAAAACCCAATTTCCCAAAATTAAGCACAAATCAGCGAATTACGCGGACGTCCCGTCAAGTACTACGCCGTAGAACACGCTACGTTAATTGCCTACGACGCGTTACCATGGATACGCGAGTGAGCTTCTTAATTATTATGTCGATGATGATTATAGATTATGCAGGGGTCGTCAACATTTACGATAAGAGAATTAAACTAATAACATTTTTATTCTGCTCGGTGTGAATTTTGTTTCATTCTTGTTCTGCTATCATTACTGCTTTAGGAATTTAAAACTTGAAGAATATCAAGAAACTATTTGTAACAATACTTAAATAAAAATAAAAACTAATAAAATAACTGGTAATGTTTTTTTTTATGCAAACGAGCAACCGCCGAATTGGTGGGAGGGGGAGGGGTATTGATGTACGTACCGCGAGTGAAGGGAAAGGTAGTTTTTATTGGTGCTACTGTAATTTGACTTTGCGGATGAGTTGTGGCACATGGTAATGTTGTTACCTATACTTTCTTTCAAGACTGTCGCACAAGTGAAAAATATTGAAAAATAGATATGAAAGTAAAAACATCATATTAATATTATAAATGTGAATGTAAGTTTGTTTGTTATGCTTTCACCGAAAACTACTTAACCGATCATCACGAAGCTTTGTACACATACTCTTGGAAGTATTAGAAGTAACATAGGATACGATTTATGAAAAGAAAATATGGATGATAAAAAATTATTTAGTCAGAATTGAACATTTTGGCCGCCATTTTGAAAAGTCTATCTGCACCCGGGCGGAGCCTGTTCGGACTGCTAGTATTAAGTATAAATAGTCCAGATGCGTTATGATTCATTTGAATAAAAAAAAACACAAAGTAAATCTTAGCAAAATGTACGATCAAATTAAATATAAAATAAACAATAATTACAAGAAGTAAAAACAGTCTTTAATGACAATTGCAAAACAAACGCAGTAAGTCAAACGCACACGTGGACCTATTGGATATAATTACACGGCACACGTAAGCTTAATATAAAGTATGGCGTTAATATTTCAAATGGATACATAGCAATAACAATGGATCCGATAGATGTTCACACAATTAGGCGCTATAGCCCGCGCGACGAGTTACTGTGGCGCGTTTTTAATTATTTTTATCGATCTTTATTAAATGCCTTTAGTTTTTGTCTTTATATGTTTGTTGGTTATGTGATAATATTATTATTCTGTACTGTATGGTATGTGCATTGAGTAAAAATAAAAATGTCGAGAAAATTTTACCGACAGTAACGCGATACCATGGGGTATTTTTACCATTACAATATTTTAGGCTGGTGGTCCTTGCTTGTAGCTTGTACAAAATTCCTACAACTTCAAATGATGATGATGTTATTGCTTTAAAATTTTACTACTTAGCTTGTTAAGAAAACACCCAAACTGTAGGAGTTAGATGGACGTGGGCAGCTTAAGACCAGGTTGGTTGGCGCTTTTTTCGGAGCCATGCGTCGAGCAGAGGCCGGCTAAAAGATAGGTAGAAAATATTAATACTCCCCGAGTTGAAAATCGAACTCAGCTCATTATACCGTTGGATCAAAGTAATGAGAATTCCAAATATTAATAGATAAAAAAAATTATAAAATTTCTTATTTTTGTAATATCACAAGAAGTCGATAATACAATAAAACTGATAATAATAAATAATCATCATGGTTCATGTAATCTAACATCTGGGATATCGTAAGCACGATGTCTTCTATTAAGAGTTGAAGTTGATATGAGAGCTTTTATCAGTTAATGAGGGAACCTGCATACCATAGCGTTTTTAAAGTAATCCTTCGGTATATAGTCTTTGCCAATATGCACTAGGCCACCGTGGTGGACTATATGACTTAACCTCTTTAAATCGTACTCTCGATTACATAAGAGGCCCGTGGCCTGCAGTGAGATGTACATATATAGGCTGGTACGGATACAGAATCAATTATTGAGAGTCGGGCTAAAGGCAGACGTCCATATATTCGCATCGTACATATGGGATGCATCGCATGAAATGAGTCGTAGCGCTATTTGTATAGGAATTCTTACAAGTGCGTCCACTGATCCGTATTCTATGGATCGCATGAATTTAAGAATTCCTATACAAACAATACTAGATGCGTCTGATACTGACGATGCGGAAATATGGACGCCTGCCTTAAAACTACCATACGTTAAAACGTGGCAGGATTTTGCCAAGAAATATTTGGAAGCCAATTATCGCATAATTAGGAACAACCGAACAAATTGAAGAGGAAAGAAAGAAAGTAGCTATAAGTTGCCATCGTTTATACCGCACTTGAGTGTCTTTAAAACAGTAAATATTTACAATACATATATTATTGTGAAATATAATCTTACGTACACTCAATCCATTGTAATCGCCGCCATTAATATTGTTTGAAAACTTATCATTCAGTCCAAATATTCACTTTTATCTACACAATATAAAATTATAAGCTATTGTACAAATGTATATTGTTCTTTATCGCCACAATCTATTTAGTTTTTATCAAGACACGCCTAATTAATATTTTTAAATGCAGTATTAAATTCCACGAAACTTGCTAAGATACGGTATAAAGTAAATATAATTGATGTTTTAGGTATGTGTTTGCTGGTAATTATTACGTTATCTTGGCTGCTGGATTTTTCATACTAGACAATACACGCTATAATTGTAATAGCGGTCCGGCCCGGATTCGCCCGGATGCAGATTCCCTTTTTAAAATGGTGACCAAAATATACTATTCTGACTATCAATTTAGAATATTGGAGCAAAGGTTTCCTCAGATAACAATTTTGAGACCATTTGGACCACGGAAAACGAATAAATTTCCTCGTATTTACTAGATTTTTCACAACTACTTCCCTCCTATAGGTCATAGCGTAATGATATAGTGTTTATAACATTCCTCGATAAATAAACTATCCAACACAAAAGTATTTTTTGTGTTCGAATCAGTAGTTTCTGAGATTAGAAGTAACAAACACAAATAAACTTTTCAGTTTTATATATCAGTATAGATATCTTTTGAAATATTGTTATATTTTAATCCCATCAAAAACATCCTGTAAAAAAATTCCAAGTCTCACGCCAGTAGCATTATGTATAAATTGTACGATACATTATGTTTTCATGCGATGGCCAAGTCGATCTATTTATTTACAACGTAAAGAATTTTTAATATTGATATTATAATAACTTACGTAATGACTTTATACAGAAGGTTCCTTAAGCAAGGACTGAATGAAAATTCAGGCTTCTTGCTTTAACCACAACGAAGTTATGGGGGGTTGAAAATGGTCTGAATTGCTTCGAGAAAAGGATGGTATGACTGTGCCGCTTTTTAGCTCGACTTGGAGGGGGCACTGCCGTGCCCCCAGATTTATCTCGGGCTTAAAACAAAAATAATATTAATTTCCATCTCGTACTTTTTGCGTTCTTGGCGCACAACGAGGGATTTAGCTTATCAGTTTATTGATATCGCATTAATATACGCACATTCCTAATCAGCCCTAGTACAACTAGGCACAAAATATTTCAGTACCTCCAAATAATTGTATGTTATTGAGCACGATCCTAGCCTTTGCGCATTTATCTTTTCGCAATGCTTAATAAAAACATTTTTATATTTCCCGTTTTTACTTTTCAGAAAATGATCAACAAAAGTAGAAAGATTAATAGGAAAAATTACATCATCATTAATTTCAGTTTAAACATTTATGTTATAACTTATAATAAATAAATAGTAATCATTAATTAATGTATATTTTAATTCTATAATAAAATAAAAACCAAAACGCCGCACTGTAATCTCGCGCGAGTGCTATCCGTCCATACAACACACGTTGCCTGTGTGCGTGCGCGTTTGTGTGCGTCCTGTAATAGAGCGATGACGTGATTTCCTCCGCTGAGTTATTGCTACTGTACCGGCGCTAAATGGTTCGGCAGACGTGACTTTGTCGTGCGGTGGGGAATATTTTATTTTTTGATGTTTTTGAATGTTCATGAGTGATTATAAATGAATGATAATAATAATAATAATAATAACACCCAACAGTCACATACATAGTCCTGACCCCACATTAAGATCGAATCTTGTGTCGTGGGTATCAGGAACTACGAGAGACTTTTCGGTCTCACAGACCCGAGAGAAATATTTGTGGGCCGCACTGACATTTCTCTCGGTGCGGGGATCGAACCCGCGGCCTCTCGTTTCACAGGCGGTGTCTTACCGCCTGCGCCACGGAGGCTGTCATAAATGAATGATAGTTTGGAATATACGAAGTTTGCTGAGAGGGCATCCCATTGGCACGTTTGCGAATGATTTTAATTATTCATTACGTGTTTCTTTTTAAATTTCTTTATGTTTGTTATTGTTTCCTTACGTAGGTAGTACAATATGAGCTTAATGGTTGAAATCGTTTCAATAAAATATTTTATTCCTTTCTTCTTTCTTTCTTTTTGAGAATTGTTTTTTTTGTATGTTTTCTTTTTGGATTCATATTTATGTTTATTCGATAAATATACTTTATTATATATTATATTTGCGCTCGTCGTGTCGCAAAGCGTGATAGTATAATGGAAACGCTAAAAATGAGGAGGCACTCGCGCTCACACTGTGTACCTTATTAGTAAAATATGAATCGCGAAAACTTGTAGGATTTTGATGAGCTCCGAAATGCTCTCTTCCTTCCATACGATGACTCCCATATGGTGGAGACTGGTGGAGTCAGCTGTCTTTGTTTTTCTTCTCCACTTCGCAATGTCCCTGATGTCATTTTCGGAAATTTAACTATCTCCCATTAAATAAATGCAAATGACGTTTAACATCTTTAGTTAGTAAAAGCTTAAAGTACAGTGTTTTTTGGTTTGTAATCTTAATAAACGGGACTTTTTTTACAATGTACACATGGATTAAAAAATAAGATTATAGTGTTAGATTATGTTATCGATTCATATTTAAAGTACCTTTTGAGTTGATTATTTAGTAATTTTACCAAAATGGGCTTCATAGCATAACAATGTTATCAAATTTAAAAATAAAGCTGTAAAATATATTTACTTACGTTGTCATTTTTATCACATAATTAACGACTATTGATTTTAAAAGAAATTCCATAGCTATATCAATTACTATCATTATCGATGCAATTGAATTAAATAATTCATCAATTTTAATTCCATCAGAATGATAATCGCGATGGTTTTATCTGCTTAATGTAGTTATATGACGTACAATATATTAAAAGTGATTTAGATATTTTAAGTGCGTGATCATTTGCTGTTTTGTCAGTTAATACAATAAGTCAGGCAAGAATCGACCGTATCGACACTGGTTCCGTATAACATTTTAAAATTATTAGGCTAATGTGAATTCTGTAACGCAAAATTAAGATTTCTTACTGAGACAAAACACCTAGAAGCTTTTGCGTTCTTCAGAAGCTATCAGTATTTTTGGAGCTATTCATTTCAGTCACTTTAATTTGGTCCGTTTTATTTTTTGTACCAAATTTTAATTTTTGTTTACCACCTAACATGGTGTATTGTGACGTCATTGGTATGATTGAGATTTTACCTTACGTAGATTTTATGATCCCTTCTCCTTATTTTTTTATGTTCTATCAGAAGTTCTTCAATACACTTCCAAATCTTCAAGTCTTTGGTGTGTTCACGAGCAACAATTCCACTTTCAGACCTTACAGTCTAGTCGGGTGAACTCTGTAGGAGATCTGTATAGTCACAGATCTCCTTATTTTTCAATCTTATCTGAAAAAAATTATTAATAAATACAAAAGTAACCCAAAATAAATTATTGTATTATCTCAGATTTGACATGTGTAAGTATGGTGATTATTTTTCGCTTTTTCGCAAAACCTATCAATCATGGTATCAAAATGTCAATGATGAGTTTTGTTTAAAAATTTGAAGATAAAAGACGCGTGATTATTATTTCCAAAAAGTGCATGGCATTAGAGCTGTTTAGTGAGTCAGTTTATGTTACATTGTTAAAAGTAGTGGTAATGGACTTGATAACCATTTAACACGCAGCAACAATGGTCGGTAGGGACGAAAATTCTTCATTGTTAGCCTAGCAGGAAAAGGAGGACAATCTAAAAAGTTTAAAAACGCAGACGGTTGCTCGGCGCAGGCTGCTAAATACATAAACTGAGGGATTTCTTCAAGCTTCAGAATTGAGGCTTTTGTTGAACAGCAGATAAGTCTTGTGACTATTTTTTGAACTTATGACACAGCAATGAGAAACAATACATGCAAAACAGATTAGGAAGTGAAATAAACCACGACTTTCAATCACCTTTCGAGACAAATATTTGTGTGATCCAAGTCTCTTGTTCAAGCATCTGATACCCACGACATAAGACCCGATTTTAAGGTCTTATGTATGTTTCTGATGGATGTTTTTTTTTAAAATTCCACAGCTGTGAATCCACAGTTCAAAGTTATTATTTAAATTTGATTATTCAATATGTGACGAAATATACTAGCTTTTGAAATCGCAATGACTTTCTGCAACAATTACCGGCAACAACAAGATACAAAGTTGATATAGTGCGGGTTTTTTATTGCTTCATATCGATTGCCGATATAAACTTTAACATAATACGTAAATAATAATTTATTGTTCGCTTCGATTTTATCTTAATCGATATTATCGTTGATGTTATCCTTGTGACTACTCTTTCTTAAATTTCATTTTATTTGCTCTTTAGACTTTTAGGGCATTGTTAGTAAATTTGGATGAGCCAGAAATTAACTTTAGCTCAAGGCTTTGTAATGGACTTGGTTATTTCGAATAGCGGAAAATTCACGACTTTTTTAATAAACACGGTTGTACTTCGGCCTAACATTAGAACACAACCCACTGATATTAAAAGTAAAAATAACGAACAAAATAAACAGGACAATTGAAAGGCTTGGGTTATTAAAAAAAAATGAATTCCTCGCTCAGTGTTTATTTATAAGGCTCTAGGTGTTTTCGAATCATCAGAAAGATTTAGCAGACCGTGATTATGTCAGGAAGGAAAATTATCAAATTCATCAGTTAACATTCTATTTGGTTTTAATAATAATTAGGGGTAGGTACCGTGTTTATTTTGTGCAGGTAAATAGTTAAGCTTTGTATCATTGTCATGCTTTTCACTTTTGTTTTTATATCCACATTTTATTGCTTTAGTTCCTTAGTCTATTAAATTTTTGGTAAAATATTCTTATCATCTTGCTATTTAACATTTGTTTTTATATCAATATTTTGATTTTATTGCTTAGTTCCACTAGTCTATTGAATTTTGTTTAAAATGTAATGTATAGATTAAGACTGCCAATAATTAAGGTATCTTTGTAATTAATGATGATATGCGCTGACAATTGTTTTTTTTAATATCGGTGTAATAGGGAAATAATAAGGAAAATCATTACATGGATTTACCCGTCTCGCTGATATTAAAGTATTATTTACCAAATACGCTATGGTTTGTCGTCAAGTAAGATATGAAGATAGCCTTGTAGTCAAGGAAATCGGGTGAAGTAGATATATCTAGAAAGGCAGAGACTCTATAACCTTTTAACTATGGACACTTAAGATCGAGCGAAGTGGACTAGACTGTACTATAGAAACCCGTGCCGCCCATATTGCATGTAACGATCACCAAGGGGTTTTTAGGCGGTATGCTGTTGAAGTTTTTGTTATGGTGCATTCAAACCGCTGTTTTTTTTTTCAAGGTACTTTTTGCATTACTATAATATTCAGCAGCGATCTATAAATGTTGTTGCTACTATTATTCGTTGAATGCTTAATCGTCCAAATATAACAAATATCATAAATATGAAAATGTTATCGATTATACTACATGTTGGGCAACTTTACTTAAATTTTATAACACAGTAAAAGTGAAATAACACTTTGTTATCAGATTATAGACATGCAGACAAGCGAACTGTGGACGGTTGACCTGACTAAAATGCAGGATGTCGCTGGCTGCAGGCTGCTTCCAATAAGTCGATATGGAGATCCTTGGGGGAGGTCTATGTTCAGCAGTGGACTTCCTGTGGCTGAGATGATGATGATGATTGTTATCAGATTACGGATTAACATTTGGAAACATTGCTCATCATCATCATCATCATCTGTTGTCCACTGTTTGACATAGTTGTCTACCAAATTACACCATTCACCTGGTCCATTACCAGGTCACCCACGTTTCGTCTTGTGTATTCCGACCCACGATTTGATATACGAGCCTATCGCCATATCAGGCACAAATTCCTGACTCCGGGCTAATAATGAATAGAAAAATCTAATATTCTTTGCTCGGCCCGGAATTCGAGCCCTATACCTTAGCTTTGCAATCGAACCGTAGTACAACTGCGCCAACGAGGCAAGCAGTGGACTTACCATCATGGCATTATATTTATTTATTTAAATCTTTATTGTACACAAACTTAACAACAACATAGCTAAACAGAAATAATAATAACAAAGAGTACAAATGGCGGTCTTATCGCTCAACAGCAATATCTTACAGACAACCATGGGATGGATTTAAATGAAGGAAAGGGAGAGAGGGCAGTGTAACAAATAAAGAATTACTTAAAGCTAAATAATACTAATTAAACATAACTACTTATATACATATACATATCCGTATATATACATACTAGCGGCCCGGCCCGGCTTCGCCTGGGTGCAGATACTTTTTTATTTTACTCCACACCAAATACGTGTTATTTTTCGTATAAGCTCTTGTATACCTAAACATGAATTAGCTATCGTACTGTCCTGCTCAATTCCGTCCCATCCCGTCTGTTCATTCACTTCCCGATACGTCGCGTCCTTTCTCTTAATTAACCATCCCGTCTTATACCGTGCATTTACATTTCGTCCTATTAAATCTGTCAGCTATCCCAGTCTTCTTCCCTACCTCCCACTCTATTATATCCAGTTTCTCTCTACTTTCTAAACACTTTATCGATTTTGATTATCCATGCAATATCCCATCCCTTATTTCACCCCCACTATGCTGTTTTTCCAAAAATATTACGCCATTACTCTTGTTAGTAATAAAGAGATGAAATATTAATTTTCGTAGAAATGCACTCACACACACACAATTAACGTAGAAACAATTCTATTTAACTGGTTTCTCAAGACACAGGCAACGCCTAATTTGAGAATCCCTGCAATATTCTCCATAATTATATAAAATTTTTATTTTATTCAGTTCAGTTCAGTTTTTATTTTTATGTGTTATTTTATTAAAGATTTTTCATTTTCAAGTGAAATTCTATCTTGAAAAGAAGTAAAACTTAATACACGGGGCATTCCACGCGAAGCGGACAGGTAAAAAATCTCGATGTTTCTGATTTCAGAAATATTTGAGTATGTTCTACCTATATATGTCCTTGATTCGTGTATCAAATATTTTTTTAATATAGTGACTGGTTAAAGAATTAAGGACCTTTGAAATTTTGGCCAACTGGTGGGCATACAGTACTTCAAAGCCGATTATCTAGTCATAAAATTATTGATTAAAATAATTAAACCACTGGATTTAAAACTTCATTTAATGAGCTTTTTAAATGCATTTTTGGATACGAAAATAAATTGTTTTTTTCCATATTTTTTTTATTTTATTTTTTTTAACTTCGATTTTCACAAACTTGGACCATTTCGATTTTTTTAATATTTTTTATGAAAATAGCTAGTATTGTATAGAACATCCTTGCCAAGTTTTATTATGGGTTGGGAAGTGGTTTACGAGCTATACTGGAAATATGCGCCGCACCGCGCCAAACGCCCGTCACGTGCGTGAGCTTGCAGACATTATTTCTTTAGTACTTTGATATAATATTTAAAATAAAACGAATTATTTTTATGTGACTAACTACAAATTTATTTACAGGCTTATACAACTTTAAATGTCACACTGTTACTTGTGCGTGTTACCATAACACCTTCAGTAGTAGGAATGAAGGCATGATATTTTTTTGTGCCTGGTATTGTCGCTGCCGGCTCAAATCTGCTTTTGAATGACTCTTTTCGAGCATAGAAAATGTGCGTTTGTGGAATTGATTTTCTCGCCCAATGATACAAACGCTCAGCTGTGCTATTGCTTCGTTTGTAGTCTTGGGTAGCTCGCGAACGACCTAGGTGGGAAGAGCGCTCCTTTAGGTGAACTATGCGAACTAGTTCATTGAAAATCCCGCTCTTAGTTCTTTTTATATTTCTTTTAGCGTCCACTTTACTAGACAGTGGCGCTATGTTTTCGATTATTTCGATAAAAGATTTTATGTGCCATAACAAAAAAGTCAACTTTAATTCATACTTTTCAAGTATTCTAATATAATTACACATTATACTAGGAACTAGCCTAGCTGTTGACTAATCATTAATATAAATTATTTTATTTTTCATTATTTAAATAAAAAAATTCATATTACATAAATGGACGTGTAAAATTTTCATGTAATACTTTGTATTTTTTAAATAAAAATAAACAAAACTTACAATAAACATAACTATATTTTTTTCTTTATGTATTGTTCTTACTAAATTATTTCAAAAAAAGAACTAATGAACTAATAGAGCGAACTAGTTCATCCTTGGATTATGAACTAAATTGAGCGCTCTCTGTAGTGACCGGTTAGGCCCAAGCCTATTCGTTTGACGCCGATTGTAGACTAACTCGAGTCGCTAGACGTTTTAAGTTGCCCCCAAGTCCATCACATGGCCCTTTGCCGTGAGCAGTGGCATGAAAATGAAATTCTGCTTCTTACCAAAATCCTGTTTAAAATAAAACAGGTAGTCTACAATCGGCGTCAAACGAAGCAATTGCACAGCTGAGCGTTTGTACCATTGGGTGAGAAAATCAATTCCACAAACGCACATTTTCTATGCTAGAAAAGAGTCTTTCAAAAGCAGCCTTGAGTCGGCAGCGACAATACCAGGCACAAAAAAATATCATGCCTTCATTCCTACTACTGAAGGTGTTATGGTTACACGCACAAGTAACAGTGTGACATTTAAAGTTGTAAAAGCCTGTAAATAAATTTGTAGTTAGTCACATAAAAATAATTCGTTTTATTTCAAATATTATATCAAAGTACTAAAGAAATAATGTCTGCAAGCTCACGCACGTGACGGGCGTTTGGCGCGGTGCGGCGCATATTTCCAGTATAGCTCGTAAACCACTTCCCAACCCATAATAAAACTTGGCAAGGATGTTCTATACAATACTAGCTATTTTCATAAAAAATATTAAAAAAATCGAAATGGTCCAAGTTTGTGAAAATCGAAGTTAAAAAAAATAAAATAAAAAAAATATGGAAAAAAACAATTTATTTTCGTATCCAAAAATGCATTTAAAAAGCTCATTAAATGAAGTTTTAAATCCAGTGGTTTAATTATTTTAATCAATAATTTTATGACTAGATAATCGGCTTTGAAGTACTGTATGCCCACCAGTTGGCCAAAATTTCAAAGGTCCTTAATTCTTTAACTAGTCACTATATTAAAAAAATATTTGATACACGAATCAAGGACATATATAGGTAGAACATACTCAAATATTTCTGAAATCAGAAACATCGAGATTTTTTACCTGTCCGCTTCGCGTGGAATGCCCCACATGTGAATATTATTTATTTAATTGTCCTATATTTATGTAGCATCATAATATACTCTTTAGTTTACAATAAATTCCTGAACGTATGCATAAATATTTGACAATCAATTTAAATGTCAACCACTTTTCATTACTGTCATTAATTTACATCTTTAAAATCTAAAATACGCCATAAATCGAATATTGTGGCTATGTGTTGTCGATTCGAAACCTTTATTTAAATACGTTATTTAATTTTAGGGAAGAGTTTACCGTATCGACGGTATGAACATTAAATCTTTGACAGTTACAAACCCATGAACATTTTGTATGGCAAAATGTTTTTTCCTTTTTTTTATACTTTCGTCAATTCAATCGAGATAAAAACTATCCCACCTTTAAGTTGGAACAAATAACACATATCTACAAAATTTCATTATAATCAGTTGAGTGGTTTAGGAGTCCATCGCGGACAAACAACGTGACACGTGAATTACATATATTAAGATAAACATACATACATATAAAAATAAATAATTCAAAGTCCTTATATTATATATTTATTTATTTATTTATTAATAAAAAGCGAACTGATATGAAATAAAATATATGGGCAATACTTAGTGGGTTGGGCGAGGATTGAAAAGATGAACTGTCTACATTACCATTTTATATATTAATTAATTTAGATTTTACCGATAATTATGAATATAGATTATTACTACAGATATATTTATTTGTATATATATTTAATGAGTTATCATATCAGGTATTTACCTCCAAAAAGAACGTCTAAAATTGCTGTCATGTGCCCTATTTGTGTATTAATAAATTTATACTAAGTTAGTTATAATCTTGGCCTTGGCTAATTGGCCTTTGTATGGGTTTTATTGTGATGATTTTAAGATAAAATAAAAACTAATTACATAAGATTGTATGCTTTAGCCTCAGTTTAGTAGATTCCAAAATACTGTCCGGTCTTGTGTCGGGGATATTAGAAATTATGAGATACTTTTTGGACTCACAAACACCCACCTGCGGGTTGTCGTTTCACAGTCGACGCGTGTCCAACTGGGCCAAGGAGGCTGACGAATATCTGTTGCTGTCATGTGTTATTTGGTTCATTAAATTTCTATAACAATCTCTTAGTCTACAATGCCAAAATCAGTTCATCTAAAAATATATGAAAATCAGTACAAATAAATATAAATATAATATGAATTGGCAAAAGATGGATATCTCAGTGGTGTCTCGACCAATTAAGAGGAGGGTCTATGTGAAATGATGATGATGATGACCATATCCCCTTCTTTTCAGAATTCTTACAAGTGTATTAAAAGTACTTGAAGTAAAATTGCAAAGTGACCTCTGTTTTCGCATTTACAATGTTTTCTCTTGTAAAGTATGAGCACCAGGATCGTTTTATTGTTATCAGGATATTAAGAAATGCAAGACGGATGGGGCCTTCTTTTTATTTTTTTCTGTCTCATTTATTTTTAACGATTTTTTTCACATTTTTGATACTCTAAATCGCGAGCACGTCTCCGTTGTCGCCCAACAAATCGGTGAGGGACGAGGCGCCGTGCTAAACGGACCTATGTCGCTTGTCTCCGCAATATCAAAGTAAATTGAATATTGCTATTTCGCTTGACATATTCATTGAGCACGGTTAGGGGCGGTCTAACCGTAGTGAATGATTAATTCATAATCGTTCATTACAGTTACCGTAGCGCAGCTGGCTGGACCCCTACTGAAAAACTAAGGCCGCGGGTTCGATCCCCGCATCGATACAATTGATTTTGTTTATAAATTCATCTATCTATCTAACCTAATATTTTATAGAGGAAACATTTGAATTTTTGCATTTTTTTAACATTAGTATTTTAGATTTTATTATTTTAGATTTTTTTAAATTACGATTTTTGTTTATTATGAATAAATTCAAAAATTACTCAACCATTTTTTCACTATTCGAATCCAACATTATCTTGGAGTAACATTGGCTGTATATTTGGCTAAAGGGGTTGAAATAAGGGTTGAAATGGAAAATAAAAACCATTGAAGATATTTTTTTTTAAATATTTTAACTCCTTATTACAAATGCAAAATAATGACGTGTAACAGTTTTGGAAGAACAGCTAATGAGGGTAAAATAAAGAATGAAATATTGTATGGAAAATCAAAACCGCTGAAGCTATGAATATAAAAAAATCATAATTCGGTTAAATACAACTATGTACCGCTTTAGGTAAATATACAGCCTCTGTTATTCCAGGATAATATACCACTCGTAAAGTGAAAGAATTTTAAAAATCGGTCCAATATTTTTTGAGTTTTTTCATTAAAAACAAAAATCGAAAAACACTAATGTATCCTCTTTATAATATTAGAATAGAAAAACAAAAATACAAATATTAAAAATACAAAAAATGCCAAAATACAAATATTTCCTCTTTGTAATATTGGTATAGATAGATGAAATAAATAAACAGAAAAAATAGTTTCAATGGGGATCGAACTCGCGGCCTCTCGCTTATTAGTCGGCGTTCAAAAAGCTCCACCACGGTGGCTATTGTGTTATATGGTGAATTAATCATTCACTATGGTTAGATCGCTCCTAACTGTACTCGATGGGAACGTCGAGCAAAATAATGATAATATATATCGTTCCGCTCGCGGCGAAAAAATGGCGCCGAATAGGTATTGCGCAGCGCGCTCGCTCGCACGTCGTGCGCCGGTGCATGAGATTTGGTTCCGCCCGTTCGAGCAAGGTCATCGGCGTCTACCCTCCTCTTAATTCGGTCTTGTGGAAACTAGATATGTGTAGGCTGAATTCGAAATATGAGACACTTATGTGTATTCGAGTTATCCACTATTGAGTATCGGACCGCTGCTGAGACGGTGGTTGTGGGCTTGAATCTCAGGGCATAATTTTAGCTTTTCGGAGTCGTATGTGTATTGATAGTCAATTTCCGCGCACTTTAACGGTAAAAGAAAACAACGTGAACAAACGATAGAGATCTTAGCATGGTTTTATGTGGTATGTGAAGAACTTACATTACACTATCACGAAGGACCATAATCATAGTCCTCTCAAATTGATCTCTCGCTAGTAAAATAGTCCCATGCTTCGCGGGGGCGTTTATGAGCTGTTACAAATTTATGTCTGATATAATTCAGATCATACGATCAGAGTCACAATATTTACATATTTTCTATTTATTTTCAGACTCAAATAAAGATTACTGGCGATAAATGTTGACGTTCAATCAATCACATGTTGAAATCGTGTACAATGGTTATCGAAAAATTTGCTATTATCATTTCGCGTATCTTGGGAGTGGATTAAATAATACCATAAAGAATTAGACGTCAAATTTTTGGTTTCTATATCTATCAATTTTTATTTCATTCATTGTTATTATTGGATAAAATGAATGATAGTCGCTCGCGTCAGAAATACCTATTCACGACGTAATATTACGGAAATTATTACTAAGCACTACATGATTCTACACTACGCTTGTTGTCTCTGGATATTAAGGTGTTAAATGTTTAAATGCCTAGTAATATCCAAAGTCTTCGATGTCCTTTTAACCTTTGTGGTCATTATAATTGGTTCATTTAATTCTAGTCTCTTATTTTCCGTACGTGGGACGTTCATAGTACGACCATGTTATGGTACGGGTAGTACGTTGTTTAATTACTACATACATACATTTTAAAAAGTCTTCTACAATAATTACAACTCATTAAAACCCAACCCTTTATCTGCCTTAAAAGCAATATTTTTATCAGCTATGAAACGATAATAATTAGCTTCCGACCTTATCTGTATAGTATATGCTGTAATTTATATTTATAATATCAGATTAAACTATAAAATGATAATTGAACGATTATTGGTAATCAACGATACATTTATACATTGGCGTTCTATTAACGTTATTGTTGTAAATTACTTCAGTTCTTTTCGTGATATGAATCATTGGAATATTTTTACTTATTAGGAAGAATTTGTGTGACAATTTGTTTTTTTTTAACCTATTTCAAGAAAAGCGGAAGGTTATCAATTGGACTGTATATTTTTTTCTGACGTAAAGTGTTCAAGTAAGTTTTATTTTGTTACTCGGTTTTAAAGTTTTTTACAATAATCTGTTTTGTGTGAGTAATAAAACAAAATTCTTTATTTACGGCATTCTCAAGTATTGCTCTTTGATGTAACATTAAGGTAAAGACCACGGAAAAAAAAACATATCAGAGTGTGGGCGCCATTAATATTGAATCTTATAAAGACTTTTATCTTTAAATTTTAAAATCAAAATAAACTATAAATCTTTATTTTAACTCTAATTGATCTAATACTACATAATTAATACTAACTCAAGTCAATTTACAATAAGGATTCCTGAACATAATAAATAAAATATCCCACAGGACGCTCTAACAATGTCACATCGGACGTCACAGGGGGTGGAGAAGGCAACTCTGAACTCATAAAATTAAGCGATTTGGATGTTAGTCTAACTGCGGACAGCGCGCCGTTAACAGTCCGTACTCGCTGCACAGTACCGCCACACGCGTCGAACATTCGCGAGTATACTTGTGTTGTGTCTGTGCTTGTTTTGGAGTGAAGTGATTGGAAAGGTAAGGTGTTGCCAATTACCATAATTAATTACCGCCTTTTTTCAATTGACAGATTGAGTGTTCGAATTTTGAATTGTTTTTTTTTTGTTTGGAATGACGTTTTTGTTTCGTTGTCGGCGAATGAATCCTTTTTGGCGGTTTTTTGTTTTTTAAAGTTTTTGTTTTTTTCTCTCGTTGTGTTTATTTTGTAGGGTTTTGAGGTTGTGATGTATTTGATTTTTTGGTCAAGTTTCGGGTTATGTATGTTTTAGCTTAAATGGATAAGTGTTTAAAAAAGCGATATTTTAGATAATTTGTTGACAAGTTCTCCTTCTATTTATTACATTGTTATGTTTTATGGGTTTTGGTTTCCTATGTGTTTTTGTTGTTTACAATTCTACTACTTTGATCAAATCCATTGTTTCCTCCTTTGTTATTATCTTGATACATCCCTTAATTAGAATGTTTTGTTTCATCGTTATTTATAAAAACAGTTTAAATAGTTCATTATAGATACTGTCAGGATAAGATAATTTTAACAATTAATAACTTTATGGTTGTAATATTAAAACATGTATGATATGAGACGATAAAATCGTTTCTGCCTTTGATTATGAAGCAAATTTATTTTGATAGAGCTCAATGTCATCATTTCAGAAAAAAAATCTTCATCTTTCCCTGATAGGTATAATCTATATACTTATTTGTTAGAGCAGTTACAATCGTGGTAGATTTTGAGGTTTATCTGAATGATATTTATGTTAATACTATATTTATAGGCTGTATTTTGATCGTGTATTTGTCAACGATATGTTAATGTGTAGGAGTATCCTTTGAGTTAGTTTTTTATACCGGTACCACAAAGATACTACAAAGCGTCTAATGATAAAGACAAGGAAATCATCGGCGAGAGATCTCAGCCGACATAATTCTGCCGGCTTGTCAGCAACCGGATATATATAGGGGATGATCCCGAAATTAGACACTTACATGGATCACGATAGACCCTAGCTGTTGCCTACGGTAATCTCTAATGGAATATTGTACTACCAACTTTACAAAAATCCCAAAGAATTACGAGTTTTGCCTTTCCATTCAATTGATCCTTAAAAGCACTGTAATTGTATGATCTAATAAGAATCGATTAATAATTATCTTTTTAATTGATTTTAGGAGTAATATTGAACAGTACAAATAAATAAATTGTAACTTAGTATTACACTTAAATGTTAATTAACAATTAATTGGTCGAGTAAGCAATTATGCATTTTTGCTGAGAGTATAGAAATTAATTGTTTTGTGTGTTGTTGAACTCTTTATTGAGTTTTTATGTTTGATGATGAAATTATTTACATTTGTTGTGCATTGTTTAATTGTTTCAGGTTAGAGTTATGAGAGATTAATTATATTAACGTGGATGTTTTTTTGATAGACGAATTAAAAATCGTAGACTAGAAGTTGATAGGCATGTATTATAATAATGAAATAGTTTGGCAGTTGTTATATTATTGCTAATCCGTGAGATCTATAAATTCTTTAACATAATTTTCATAATATTTAATTTATGTTAAAGTACATTACGCGTTGTATAGTTAATACTATAATTTGTATTTCATAATTTGTAATGTTATCATTCTTATCAGTATATTCGATCCTTATAAGATATTAAGAAATTTCTATTAATGAATTTAACAATTATGAACCCAACAACACGATACATATGAGGCTTCACCTTTAAATCAACTACTTATCATTATAATTATTATCATCGTTATCCCCATGAAGTCTTTTGCCGATTATAGGCCTACCCCAACAGATTCTTTGGTGCTTTGTTGGAAGCCGTCTGTATCTACGGACTTCCTGGCCGATATCGTTTCTGCTTTGATTGATCTGTCTGCCTTTTGAGAGGCCATTTGAATTCGCACTTGCCTTCATTGAAAAAATACTTTGCCACGTAGGCCATTCATTTCAGCGCGCTATGTTTTGCCCACTACTGCTGAAATAGCAAGCTGTTTACTAAGCTGCTATCTAATGGCGTTGACTTTTGTTCTCTTTGTTGGTAATTAGCTTTGGCTCCTTAGTCCATTAATTTCCATTAGGCCATAATTCGTTTAATATCAAATCTAACCAGTATTTCAGAAGTCTGCTTTAAAATATTACTGTCGCAACTATCCTTATAAATTTATTCCTATATCTCTAAGTAGTATAAAACAAAGTCGCTTCCTGCTATCTGTCCCTATGCTAAGATCTTTAAAACTCCGCAACGGATTTTGATGCGACTTTTTTAATCGAAAGAGTGATTCAATAGGTAGGTTAATATGTATAGTACATGTGTAATATAGTAGAGAAAGGAGAGGCCGCCTGGGCAGGTACCACCGCAATGTCTATTTCTCCCGCCAAACAGCAGTGTAAATGACTGTTGTGTTTCGGTTAGAAGGACAATGTAGCTCAAAATCAAAATCAAATCAAAATCAAAATATTCTTTATTCAAATAGTCTTTCACAAGATCTTTTGAATCGTCCTTTTCTGCTACCACCGCTTCGGAACGTGTTGTAGCTGTGAAGAAGAAGCGGCGCAAGAAACTCCCAAGAAAAGCTAGAGTAACAACTGGACATATTGAGACTTCACATCTTATGTCTCAGGATAGCGAGCGCAGTGGAATGCCATGCATTGCTTTGTAATTCATGGTGTTGTTTGGTTTTGCTACTGTCCATGAGCAGTCATATGAAATTAGGCGAATAGTAGGTTCGTTTCGCCATTCATTGAAATAAAAAAAGCGGCCGCTCTCTAAAGATAGATAATTAAATTTTTACCTTTTAAAATGTAGATAATAAATCCTCTTTGGGCTATTTTAGTGCCTCGTATTTGAACCATGCGATCAGAAATAGAGCGACTAATTGGGAAAGTCATCATTCTATCTATTACCCATTATTGTCAGCTTAGTGGACTGAACGAAACTGACTTATATATTTTAAATCGGATTTGTATTCAAAGGTTAGGAGGTTAGTAATTATGAAGTATTTATAACAGATGAATATTTTAACTGAGAGTTAGTTTAAGTTTTCATAATTCTTAGTAGCGCGTAGTTTTCTGTTACGCGCCATCTTTATTCTTCTTCTTCTTCTTTATCAGCCCATATACGTCCCACTGCAGGCCACGGGCCTTCTCTACAATCGAGAGTACGATTGGGGGTGGTTAGGCCATATAGTCCACCACGCTGGCGTAATGCGGGTTGGTGGGCTTGCATACCATAGAAACCATCTTTATTACTAAGTCACATTTTTCCTTTGCGGCCATATTCATTTGTATCCATGTCTATGAAAATCCCATCAAAAACATCCTGTAAAAAAATTCAAGTCTCGCAGCTCAGGTTTTGTACCGCAAAAAGTTGTGAGATGCATGTAATACTAAGTCGGTAAAT
Source organism: Hyles vespertilio (assembly GCA_009982885.2). Taxonomy (NCBI): domain Eukaryota; kingdom Metazoa; phylum Arthropoda; class Insecta; order Lepidoptera; family Sphingidae; genus Hyles; species Hyles vespertilio. The sequence continues at coordinate 16,399,580 of CM042810.1, forward strand.
TTATTTAGTCCTTGCTTAAGGGACCTTCTGTATAAAGTTATTACGTAAGTTATTAACATATCAATATTAAAAATTATTTATGTGTCGTACAATTCATACATAATGCTGCTGGCCAAGTCGATCTATTTATTTAAAACGTAAATAATTTTTAATATTAATATGATAATAACTTACGTAATAACTTTATACAGAAGGTCCCTTAAGCAAGGACTAAATAAATTAATTGACTTGGTATTACATGCATCTCACAACTTTTTGCGGTAGAAAACCTGAGCTGCGAGACTTGAAATTTTTTTACAGGATGTTTTTGATGGGATCTCACGTCTTTTTGTTCTTTTTACTTTTTACTCCTAGAATATCACTAACGATTTTTCTTAACGCCTCTGTCTTATGGCTTTTTCTTATTTTTGTAGGTATTAATCTATCACATATATAGCGGATTTGATTATTAATGTTCTTTTTTTCATGGTAATTGATATTTTCGAGTTATTTAGTCTATTTATTTGCAAGTTTTTCTTCGTCATGTTTTTCTAGAGGAATGTTGTACAGTTTCATGGGCTGAATACACCCTTTCCCTCTCTATACCCCCTCCCGTTATGCTTCATATATATAGATACCTATCTATAACTATAATTACATTATATACGGGTACAATGATAATGATTTAAACATTTCATAATTTCTGTCTAGTTTTCTAGATACACAAACTGCAAATGTAACTTTGTAATCCTATACATTTATATGGGATTACAAAGGATTATTCATGCAGTTGGTGTATCTAGAAAACTAGACAGAAATTATGAAATGTTTAAATGTTCCCTTACTTTAGACACTAAATACTAATTATATTCTAAATTTGAAGGTTCTATGTCTGCTAGAAGTGCCTTAGACTTTTGATGATCGGTCAGTCAGTCAGTGAGTGACAAAATTAAGAAAGTTTGACATGTTACAATTCTTAAAATACTGGTTCAAAGAGAATGAAATTTTAAGTATACCGTGTTTATACAATGCCTGGTTAGTAACTGAAAATTCAAGCTTCTTGCTTGCTTTAACCACAACGAAGTTATAGAGGGTAGAAAATGGTCTGAATTGCTTCGAGAAAAGGATGGTACGACAGTGCCGCTTTTTAGCTCGACTTGGAGGGGGCACTGCCGTGCCCCCAGATAAAAGTCTTTTGCTTAAAATATATCTAATTTAGCTTTCATTATCCAACTTCTGCAAGTAATATTAATAGTAATTGTGAATAGTAGATCATTTCTCGAAAAATGATGTCATAAAGAATATTCACTTCTTACGTGTGTACACTAATACATACACAATTTTGATTATATATTTTCTAAATTCAATTCATAATATATATAATAATATCCTTTTTAAACTACAACACATAGAATCAGAAATATTTTAACGTAGTATGTGTTGTAAAAACCCTAATCCTAAAAGAGGACAATGTAACTTACACATGTTTTACTTCTCTTGATATATTTATTTTGTACACCTATAGTGACTTCCAAAGTACATGTGTGATTTATATACTATATAAAAATATTAGGTAATCGCAACACAAATGAAATAAACACGGATAATAATTATCACCAAGAGAATATAGCAATATATTCGATAATGCGTGTATATTATAATTATTTGATAAGCCACTATTAAGGTAATCATTTACACTTTAATACTAAATATATCGAGATTAGCGGAGAAATTATATTTTACTAGTGGTCCAACCCAGCTCTGCCTGGGTGCAGATACAATTTTTCGAAATGACGGCCAAAATGTTATAATTTTTTTTCATATAAGGTATTAATTTTTTGAAAAAATTAAATAATCATCTTACGAAAAAAATTGTTTTCATAAAAAGTATTCTTTTTTATTTTTTATACCTCCAAGAATATGTTTACAAAATTTCATGATGATTGGTTAAGTAGTTTTCGCGTAAAAGCGTAACAAACAAACTTACATTCACAAGTATAATATTAGTAGGGATAAGGTTATCTGTCGATAAGTTAATTAAAAATTAGTTTTGTGGACTTTGTACCTATTACAAATGACATATCTTTAAAACTACCACCCTCGATTAGTCAACTTTTTTCTTTTATTGTATATGTATGTCCGGAAAACGAGCAAACAGGTCACCTGATAGTAAGTGAATTACTACTAGCCATTATATTATAGATAGGTTATAGATATGTTGGCCTATCAAATCGGGAGGGAAGCGGGAAGGCTAAAGGATGGCAAGAGGAAAGGGTTTCTTTTTAATAGGCTTATCAGCGTTTATCACTCTATTAGGTACTTATAAACTATAACAAAAATTAATAACAAAAGTAAGTATGATACACGATTAAAGGTACAGAAGGTACAGAAAGTCAGGTTCATCAAGGAATCCTTGTTTAATTAGTATTGGGCATCCGAAATTCTCACTCACCTAACGAAACGCTATAACAAAGCTGTCGCTTCACGTCTTTCGTTCGCTTCATACTAAATCATGACTGAAAGCAGCGTGGCTCTACCACTCCCAACTTTAGACCACTTTCTCGGTAGAAAGTCAACTTGGTCCATCCCATAATAATCCCATTATACCAAAACATAATTGTAACCCAAAATATCTATCATAACGTTTTAAACTTTTTAAACTCTTTGAAAATGAAGGTGATACAAGAGGTTTATTATGATCATTTTTGGACCTCCAAGATTTTTAAAAGAAAATTGACAGGAACAGAAAGGCTGTAATATTGGTTTTTGTCGACAATAATGTTGAGAAGATTGTGACGAGGTGTTGTAAAATTTAGGACTGCTAAAACTTACTATTTAAATATTTAGGAATAAGTCTTTGATAGTCATATTCGGCTTCAGTCAAAAAACCTTTGGTTGTACTCATACCCTAGCTGTTGTAAAACGGAGAATACTTTTGATTGGCAAAGTTCCTTTATATAACTTCTCCACAACCTTTCGGGGATAACATAGAGTGCTTCAGATAGTAAATACATTTTCTAATCATTATTAATCCTCATAAGTTCGATAAAAGAAAAACGTAGTTTTAATTCTAAAACCCTTTCTCAACACAAAATATCAAACACAATCACGTAACCCAATATCGCGAGGGTTAAATAAAAGCATCAAACCGAGCAATTATGCCAGCCATAGATTATGATATTAAGAGATAACGACGTGCGGACAGACCACAAAGTCCCGGAAGTCATCGCGGCGTGTGGCCCGCTTTGATCCACCCGACTGCATACACCCAATACTTTTATTACACATTTAAATGCTTAGAGAAATTAACAAATTAATTTCCTCTCTGTCCCGACTCTCGTACGCGCGAAAACAAGATGGCGGCGCCCGTTTGACAGCTGTCATCGTTTCCTGAATTAGAACCTTTTTGATGTCGCTTTGATTTTTGTGAAATTAATTTATGATTCTTTTTAATACGTTTTTGATGATGTTTTGATGGTGCGAGATGAGAGGCGGTCGTGTTAGCTAGATATTTATATTGTAAATGTTAACTCGTGTTATGAAATTGTGCAACTTGTTTCGAAAAATAGGTTTGTAAAATTAAATTATTTTTGAAGTTTTACATATTAGATTGCATTAGAGGTACGCTTACAAGGCAGACTGATTTTGACACCAAAGCAGCCGAATTTTTAGGGTTACGTGCCAATTTTTTGAAGCTTGTATTTTAGGAGAAAACTATGATTTGAAATAGACTTCTTATTACTTATAACATTGATAAAAAATACTTTCTGGGAAAAAAATAATTTCTACCTCGCCTTTTACGACGCCTTTTACTGTGTTTACCTTTTTTTTTCCATACAATGCCATTTAATTTCGCAACATTAGTGTCCGGTACAACGCTTATAGTGCAAATTATAATTGACGTCACACTTTATTATTTCAGTAGAGATAATGAATCGGACACCGATACACAATCATGGATTGTATAAATAATGTCTGATCATTAGTTAATAGTCGCGTATGATGTATCGTGTTATTATATTTGTAACAAATGAATTGCAATATGCCTCATGAACTAGAGTAACACCTCTCCCGCATTTTATTTTGATGAAATTCAACGCGTGGTGAGTTTATGAAGTAAGAGCTTAGTGGTATTTATACAAGGTATATCAAGAGTGCTATCGAAAACGAAGTCGGGTGGTAGTTTAAGTGACTAAAACACAATGCAACTAAAAACTTGGTGTTTGGGTGGGACATCATAGTTTAATGATATAATTGAAACCCTTGCTTACTATATATTTTTTAAAAATAAAAGGGTATACAATATTATTTTAGAAAATCTATGTATTTACCATCCAAAAACGACGATAGGAAAAAAATAACAAAAAAAAAATCGTCGCATTTATTTCCAATATTTTTAGTTGCATTGTGTCTGAAGTCTTTAAAACTACCCCTCGGCTTCGTTTTCGGTAAGGAAGGAAAGTAAGTCTTGATACACCCTGTAATTTATTTTATGTTAATCTAGGCTCAAGCCACATGTTGTATTGTTTCTGATGTCACTAAAACTACAACCTGGCTCCGTTCATACCGTGTGCCACCACTGTAGCGTGAGATTAAATTAAGTAAGCTGTTTTTGATCGAAGAAGCTGTCATAATGGTTTCGCTACAAGATATAATTGTCTGTTACCAATCGACGATATCTCTGCGACATTGCAAATCAATAATTAATTTAATCATATGAGCGGTTGTTTCATTCTAATAACAATATTCATGTTGCCGCGGATCAAGTTGTAAGTAAATTATTATATTATCAGAAACAATCTTTAAATAAGAATTATAGATTGTCTTAGTTTATTAATATTCTTGATCTCTGATATTAATTGTATTTGATAATTTATTTATAATAAATACCTAACAGTCACATACACAATCCTGACCCCACATTAAGATCAATTAAGTTTTGTGTATTGGGTATCTACAGGAGACTTTTCGGTCTCACAAGTACCCAGACCCGAGACAAATATTTCCGGGCCTCACAAACATTCCTCTTCGGTGCGGGGATCAAACCCGTTTCATGCTTATATTTCAGTATTTTTACATAAATCCATATTCCATTGCACTTAAGTATTTCTTAAGTGTACAAAAGATATTTAATAAAAAACCTATCGCCTTAAAAACAAAGATAAATCGATACAAAACAATATCTGTTTCCAAGACAGTATCGATGCGGCACGTTCATTGCATCACCATTCACCAATCGACACCGGATTGCGTTACAGCACTATCAAATTATGTAACGCTGGAAAATGTATTAGATGCGCATATTTGCATCGCTTTCCTAATAGCTACGTTCGGAATTAATACTGAATCTGTTGAGAATGTTAAATTGTGAAGAAATAACTTTATTTATATGTAATTTATTATACACCACACAAATTAATAGAAATAAAAACAGTAAGCACTTATATGTGTAACAAACGGCGGTTTCATCGCTGTCGAAGATTTCTTCCAGACAACCTTAAGATATACTGGAATGAACGGAAGCACGAAAGAAATGGGTGGTCAAAGTATTGGGAAGAAACGATACAAAAAAAGCAACATAAGTCGAATTGAGAACATCCCTCCTTTAAGTTGGTTAAAAAAGAAATGAATGTATTAAGAAAATGTTAAGGTGATAAGGATTGAATTTAACTATCATCTTTCCCCATAATTCCGACAACATTGTTAGTCAGCTCGGTCAAAAACTCAATGCATTGAGGATTCTGATTCCATATACGAGTAGTCTCTAGTCTAACAAAAACCACAAGCTCACTAACACCAGCATTGTAAACTAAGGCCTAAGCCTATTTATCACCATGCAAAAATTGAGTATTGTCTGTGCCAGCGGCGTGGTCAAATAATTATGATTACTCGGTGATACAGGGAGCCACCCACACACGCACATTTAAATTCATTGCTATCATAATGCATTTGTGAATGTTGCAGCGCGATCTACGTAAAAGGTACATTTTATTACACGGCAAAATAAACTGAAGTGTTGTCAATGGAATATTGATTGGTAATCATTTAATACAATTATGTCGGCTTGCTTCATTAGTCATACATATAAATAAATACACCAAACAGTCACATACATATTCCTAACTCCGCACTAAGCTTTAGTGTCGTGGGCATTAGAAACTAAGAAAAAAATGTCTGTATAATGGAAAATAGTCAGACAAGACAAATCCTGGCACCTGCCGGGATTCTCGAGATTCTAGGACAGTATTTACACCCTGCACTGCACTGCACATGACTGACATGAAATTAGTGGTGGAGCCACGGTTTTATCGGTCATAACTAGCATGAATTGGCGGGCTCGTCCAGGGCAATACCACTGCCTCACAGGAGATCGACGTCAAGCACCTTTCTGTGGCGTTTCGTTCAGTGTTTAAGTCTTCCCATCCTTTGTCCTTCTCGCTCTCCACCCGATTTGTTGGGCCGGTAAAACATCCACGATACAAGTGTTATGTATGTTCATGGGCGGTAGTGATCACTTACCATCAGAAGCCTTGTTTACTCGTTTGCTGGACCTATGCTATAAAAAAGTGTTAATAACATACCTACTTATGAAACAGATGGATTGAGTTCAAATGAATTACGAAACGATAAATAATCATTGATATTCCACTACGATTTCCGATGTAGTAAAGTTAGATCTACATTAAATTAACACGTAAGTGGGTTGGCCGATAACATTTTAATTAATTAATTTAGAAACGTAATTTGAAATTTTTTATTGCTCCGTTCTGGACGATTGATTATATGATTTATTTTAATTCGTCTTTTGAAGACATTATTAGGAGTTAATTAATACCTTTTATTTATTCTGTTTCCTTAGTTTAGTAACAGATATAGCCTATACCTCTGAGAATTTAAATAAGTCATTACTTTGGGTTTTTGAGTTGTATAAAAAAGATAATTTATTGTTTTTTATACTTTAAAGTGACAAGTTGTCTACAATGCTCTAAATGGACAAATATTTATCCTTCTAGGCTCTATCCAAAATGCTTTATATTTGCGTGGTTTATTAACAAGGATTTTTACTATTGTGCACTTTGGGAGCTGTTTATGTCGATATAAATCTATCCGCTATCACTCAGTCTGGCATAATTATGTTGACTTGCAGGAATTTCTAATCACTTACAGGTGGATATTATATTTAAATAACATTTCACTAACCATTATACTCGCATTTTATGCCTTTAAAAAATAATTGCTAAAGAATAAGCATATTTTTCACTATGATATCGGTACAAAATAAAAAATATAGCACAATTAAAGTATTATTTTAACAATGTAAGTTTTACGTTGTGCCGCGTTGTCTGTCGCGAGGGCTTGTATCATTTGTGATATGGCGCGTTTTCTCCCGGCCGTCGAGCTTTGTTTCAATTGAGCGGGTGTAGGGTTGCCACTGTATTGTTTACCATTTATTTTACTTTGCTATTGCCAACCCGCACTGGGCCAGAGTGGTATAGTCCATATGGCCTAACCACTCTCAATCGTACTTTCGGTTGTATCGGAGGCCCTGATACTGTAAGCTTTAGTGAACATAATATTATTTTTACTGTCTTCAATATTAATGACTTACACCTCATGATAGAATCATGTTGCCTCTGAAATCATGATCAAAATCATCGGTCTTGCTTTTCCCGTAACAACATAGCAATAATATCTTTACATCTTGTTATCACAATTACATTAAATTAATCTTTAATTAAAGTATTATTTTTATTTTTATGACTTTTATTGGATGAGTATCTATTATTTGCGACAGTAAATTAATATTTCTATCGTATATTTTAATTAGTATGCATACATAAACTCACGGCTTTTTCCCAGAAGGGGTAGGTAGGACGCTCACATTTCGCCTCTTATGTTTCGTTCCACGATGTGACACCATACTACGGAGACGAGACTATCGTCATATCGAGCACATGTTTCTGACTCCGGGCTGATAATGAATAGAAAAATGCAATATGACTGCCCGACCCGGAATTCGAACTTGAGACCTTAGCGTTGCAATCATACCGTAGTGCAACTGCGCCATCGTTTTATTTTTGTCATCGTTCATCGTTTAGCGTTTATTTACTATATCAGTCTGTTTTAACCTACCGCTGAATACGGGACTAGACTACAATCAAGAGTTTGATTGTGAGGTCCAAAGCCATTACACATATCATCGAAAAACCTTGTTAAGATTTCTTTAGTATTCAGATTTCTCCTGGATGTTTTCCTCATCAATTCACGACGATTTCAAATTTAAATTATCATCTAAAATAACATGACTAACAATTGTTGCAGAGGCAACCATTATTCATCATTCCAATAAAAATCAATCAGCATCCGGCGATGTGAGTTGATCCGTTGTTTCGGTGTGCGTGCCGGAGGGACGCCGGTACTGAGTGCCGAGGGATCGGGAGGGATCGGAGGATGAGAAGGGATCGGCAGGGATCGGGACTTAACGCACACGATAGAGCACGCGGCGCGATCCCGCTGTTGCTTTGATCTGCGATGTTTGAATAAGGCTGTCCTCATCGTTTGTACGAGCTTATTAATTGTACTGTATGGCTATTGAGATTGCGTAATTCATTCCAAAAATAAACTGGAAAGATGTAAATAATATGTATAGAAATCTAGCTCCTGTTATTTTGTAATCGCATTTGTGATAATTGTGTTTCGAAACAGAATATTATTGTTTACAGTTTCATAATTACCATTCAATTTTGTTACAAAAGAGGAATTAGTGAATTCATTCACACAGGATATTTAATTAAATTCATATGTGGAAATATACTCGAAATATTGTGGAATGTACCGGGTTATGTGCTATATTAAATTACAATCGTGTAACATTTATATAAAATTTGCATTCTTTATTAATTTGTTCATCAGAGATCATAAACTAACCCATTAAATTATTAGCGCAAAATCCTTTAATACTATCTCTTATACTCGAATGTTTGTTACAGGAAACCCGAACGCATTAACCAAACGTAACATCAAAGCGACCCTTTTAATAAAGAAATAAACATGTCTTTCTGTGATAGAAGCTAAAACAAATCAACACATGAGCGCCGACGTTGAAGATAAAGAAGAAATGCAAACGGTAGTAACAGCTTACGTGGCCCCTAATATCATAGAGCAAGCTGACAGTAAACTTAATACTAACTATGAATACCAATATACAGACGTTGAAAGACTCAGTCCTGATATCGACGAGAAAATCAACGTTGAAGATGATAAAGAAGAAGAGCTGATAGTAACTGACGATGAAGTCAAAGAATCTCTTGACAAAAATGAGGAAATCAAAAAAGAAGAAACTTACGAACCTTCATGGCATCCGCATGTCTATGGAAAGCCACCGAAGAAACCAACACCGCATACGATTGAGTATATCTTAGGTATTTCGAGCCACGACGCTAACAAAAACACAAGTTCACTGATTAATGTTAAAAGGAGTTTTGATGTTAAAAATCTTACGGAAAAGAGCACGCAAGTACAGACGGACGAGAAGAGATATAGTTTAATGCTGCACAAGAACAAGTTGCAAGAACAGTTGTTGCAGAAGGCAGTGAGGACTAGTGAAAGCGACTGTGATGCCAAAGTGTGTGATGTGAAGTGTTACGATCAGCCGTTGAATTTGTCTGTGCCAAAGTTTAAAGACTCCGGCTGGAATCCTGGGCTGGATGAAGACAAAGCTGGTAAAGGTAAGGGAAATTACATACTAAACTATATTAACAAAGCTGTTGCCCTTTTGTTTTATGTTTTTAGGCTTCGATATGACCTTGGAGCTCTTAGAAACTTAACATGATAGTCGATGCTTTAAACACCTTTAAATAGAGTCTGCACGAAACAATACATATGTAATAAATTATGGCGATTATTGTATTCTAGGGGTAGCGATGAAATATCAAGTTAATTTCTAGTTTACGCCATGGCCCATTTATATAGCTGTACGATGCAACAAAGCTTTCTATCGAATTTTATGTTTATTAATTTGTAACCTTAAAACATATAGCTGTACTAATTCAGTATTGTTTTGATTGCAAGAAGCATGACCTTAAACGTCTTCAATGACGCCACTTGGCAATAATTGCGCTTGTTATCATTTATTACAGTTAGACAAATAGATGGCAGTAACCGCTGTGCTCAGATGTTTTGATTTTGCGTCGTTTAAGTCTGCTTTGGTATTTCCGTACCGTCGTCCTTTGAAGTGTATTTAATGTAGGTCTTTTAAAAGTGTATGATATTTCAGAGTTAGTTTAGTTCTTATTGTAATCTTAACTTACATTAATATTTTTTTTGTTTTTTGTTTTAAATTTGATGATTGAACCAGGCAAATGGTTCAGTATTTATATGAACTTCTATCAGTGTTTATACAAAGCCTTCCTTACATCTCTTTGACCCACATATGTTGTTTATTTTCATTTTATCATCTAGATCAAATCGTCCTACATTTTTTACATCCCGTATCACCATACTCTCATTCACTCTCAACCCAATGATTTCATCATTAACAAGCGCGATTTAAGGCACGGCTTACACCAATTAGCCCGAAAAACGGATCCGTCAATATCGTGATCCCACACACGAGGGCAAATAAACGAATAATATTCCACGAAGAGGTCGTGCGGGGTTATAAACCGGCCATGTTGTAAATCAGAGTCAATTGGACGCGAAGCATCGCCGAGAAGTGTTCATTTTATAGTGCGGGTAATAATAACATTAGTGGCTTCGATTGAGGCATGTGGTTTGTTTTTTTTGCTCCTTTATTGATCTTTATAGGACGTTTGGTGTATCATTGATTGCTTACGATAATTCCAATGTGTTTGTTGTGCTGATTTGATTGAGTTGAGATGGAAATGGTCTTAAATCGTGAATGCAGTTCGCGAGATTATGTTGAGCTACGGTCTATATTGAATTTAGAAAGCGATGTGAATGGAATTAATATGTTTCATAAACACGTTTTAGTGAATTTAGATTAGTGCATTTCATATTTATTTCAATGAGTATGTTATAGGTAAAATAGGACATATTATTGTTCTGAAACACTTCTCAGGAGTCTGATTGGACTTACATGAATGGCATCTTCCGATATTCAGCATAATTAAAATACGGGCATTCGAATGCCATAAATTCACATTAAAAGCAATTACATAGCTTTATGCATCAGATTATCATCTATACTTATTCTAATATCCTGTCCAAAACTATCTATGACAGTATCTACATCATAAATCAGACAATTCATCTTTAACGCTCTATTTACGCTAGTAATATCAGAAATTCATCCGCATGCCGTGCAATAGACTCCATCTTTTCCGCTATTCTACTGCAAGCATTAATAGACCTTTTAAAATAACAGACAGATCACGTCCTACCCGCTCGACATAAGCCTGTCTTCGTATCGATGTGTCATTTCACGCCTATTCTTAGATATTCACTTGCATTCAGATATTATAAACTGTATCTACACCATCTATAACGCATTAATCGAGCTCAAAGCTGAGGCGTTTGATTGTTGCATTCATATCATCGTTTAAACTAGTTCAAACTTTATATTGTGTTTGGTAAGGTGTAGATTTGAATGGTGAGTGCCAAAGCGTTTCGGGATGTGTAATACTAATGTAGAAAGTCCAAGCAATAAGGTATTGGTCGATGCAGCTGCGCCGCTCATTCTAAGGGTTGCCAATTTATTTTTAGAATTGAATTTATGCGGATTAATATCATCGAGCTATGTTAATGTCGGTTTCTGTTGCGTCAATCGAAAATGGAGCGTGTTTTATTTGCTGACGAATGGCAAATGTCGATTGTCGTAGGGTTGTCACATAAGCAATAGAGGTTATGCTTTGATATCCTCGGTTATAATTATATTTATGATTATATTTATTATGTAAATACTGCACAACATAATATGTATTAGATATTATACTGATTATGCCTCGTAAGATCTTGTCTATATAATTGCTATGTAATAGCGTAAAGTGAGACATTGGTTACACGCGTTACGGCAAAAATTATGCACTCCCATTGAAGACACTCCGTAAATATACAATGTATGACTGCTTTATTCTTTTTGTATTCTTCGCTGTGATCTTTTAACCTTATTAATACCAGCATGCTAAAGTGGCAAATGTAGGGTGAATCAAGTACACTTTTGACCCTTGGAAAACTACGACTATCTATCCAGTCAAAATAATTATGCAAGCTTTTCGACATTTGATATACATAGGTTGATCCCAGAACGCGCGACAATTTGCTTCAATTACCACAATATAAATATTTCTGTGTCTATATCAACCCATATACGTCCCACTACAAGGCACGAGCCTTCTCTACTAGCGACAGTACAATTAAGAATGCTTAGGTCGTATAGTCTACCACGCTAGCCTAGTGCGGATTGGCAATTCTATGTTTTTTTTTTGCTATTTTTAATATGAAATTAAAATCTAATTTCCGTATGTCAGCCCTACTCCATTTGGAAAGGTTCGCGCTTCGTCGTATGTCCACGACGCGATATATGTCCGATGCGATTTGTTGTACATCCCTTGTTTAGGCTACCTATCTTACACTTGGCAGCCACTTACACAGCTACAGAGCTGTGTCACTTGGTGCCGTTATTCAGGAAATTTATTGGAGTGGGAGTTCGAACACACCTCTCAACATTTGGAATTATTATCTTTCTTTCTCGCAGTCTCTTCCTCTCTCTTCAGCCATTTATAGTCCACTTCGGAACATAGGCCTCCCCTAGAATTTCCTACTTCCTTCCTTAGGTCTGTAGTAATTTGCACTATAGATGCGTCTACAATAATTTCAATTATATCTGAAGTCACCAACCACCATTATTCCAGCGTGTTGGATATGGCCTAAACCTTCTCGATGCATATTTCGATGTAGTAATCCTGTGCTTAGCAGTGAGTTATTTGGACTGAAGATGATGACAAGACCAGCTATCATAGAATACTGAATGAGTAGACATTATCTTCACATCCCATAAAAATATAAAGCAATTATTTAAAAACATCGCATATCTTCCACTGCATCGCAAGCCTGCACTGTCAAAATAAGACACCTTTTTGCTATTCGCGCTAAGCACTAAGCATTTAGCCTAACAGACGTGCGTAAGGCCAAACAAATAGAATGCGAGCGTTTAATAGGCACATTAATGTTTTGTTTCGTTTATTTAAGCGACTTATTGCGATCGGTCGGTACGATCTCGCGGTGGTATAAATTGAAGATTGATTTGCAGATACCGTCTGTATCTTTGAAATTCTAAATTGGTATGGTGTTTTTAGATTCAATATATTATGCTCATGTTTCTTAGAGGAGATATTTTGTTTGTCTGAAATTCGCTTTACAAGCAGTCTGCTTTTAACATTTGATTTTATGTAAAGGATCAAGAAATGTTATCGTTTTGAACATTAGCACAAAATTTTTTGCAGTGGAATTTTATAAAAAAAACTACTTAGAGTCTTCCTGATTATTCACATATTTCACTCTTGACACTATTTTAACATTAAAATTCGAGTAGGAAACAGAGCGTGACAAGAGCTTGTTCTGAAATAAGATGGAAACAAGCAATTCTGTAATTGGTTTCGATCAGGTAATAGTTAATCGACCAGTGAGCGTCAATTGTTAAGCTCAGATACATATTATAATGGCCTTGATATAAAACCCCGTGGAGTTTTTTTCTAGGATATGTCAAAATAATATCTAATTACTTCTACGGAGTCAACAAATAACATATCAATGCATATTCGCTCATTGATGTGTCTGGGAGTCCTCTACAATCGAAAGTTCTTGGGCTTAAGCCTGAAATGACCAAGTAGGTCTCTTTCGGGTTGGCGATCTACACTTACCATAGAAATCTAAATATCTTGTAATAATCTACCGGATATGCAAAGTTTCTTCACGTATTTTTCTTTCATCGTTAAAGTTAATCTGACATTAAGAAATAAATAAAATAAATACACCCAACAGTCACATGCATAGTCCTGACCCAACATTAAGATCGAGTCCTGTGTCGTGGGCATCTTGAACTACGAGAGTATACGGTCTTACAAACACTCAGACCTGAAACAACAATTTGATTTATTGTTTATAAAAAATCGTAGGGTTGATAAGTATTGAAGTAATAAAGGTTTTTATGAAATGAAATGTATTTGAAATGAAATGAAATGTATTAATTGGTCATGTAGGCAATTAAAGAGCTTTTATGACAAGTCAATACTCATAGAACTTAATCTCTATATACAAAATATTTTCTATACTTAGTATTATTTACATTAATTTCTTACTTTATTTATTAATTTTATTTTTTATTTATAGTTTATTTTATTTATTTATTTACTTCGTTTTTATTCGTTTTAAGTCAAAACAGTCTCTTTTAAACAAAGTCGCACACCAAGACACTAATATAATTAACGGGGCACAGAAGAACGCGTGAATCTCATTCACTTGATTTATAGTAGCAGTCTACACCGCAAACGCGATCGCGTTAAGATTAAAGCGACTAGCGGCCCAGGGGACCGGCAGACACTATAAAAACAAGCGTGCACTCGCTTTGTGGCGTGTCTAAAAGATTTTATGATGGAGTGATGCTTTAAATAAATTTTAACTAGGCTTGCGTCAACTTAAATTGTTGACAATAAACTCTTGAATCTTGGTTTAGTGGCTGTAAACTGGGAGATGTTAGGTGCGATTCCAGATTAGGGAATACACTTATTGCAAGAAATAAAACTGCAAGAAAAGGGAGAAAGCAATTAATAAACTAAAACTCAAAGTAAGTCAATGCTCAAAGCTGTTTGTTTGCTTCGTTTTGTGTGATACAATGGTATAGAAGAGCTGTTACATACTATATTTTAGCCAACAAACAAAAGTGTTCCATCATTTCAAAGAGATATTGGCGCGAAAATGAGAAAACGCACTGAACAATCTTATAAAAATGACAGATTCCAAATTCAAACATAAAATTATGTTTATTTTTAATTGTAACAGTATTTATGGCCAGACTATAGCTGCATAATAGGTTCCGTAATATACGTGGAACTTGGAAGGTTATAAGTGTGGTTAATTTGTATTTAAGCACGGGGTCCGAGTGAGTGTTCCTGGTTTTCACGCTTGGTTTCTCGCCTGTGTTGACTTACCGCTGCGTGGCAATTTATGCTGGACACTGTGAAATGATACGAATGTTCGGATGTTCGACGTCCGGAGTAAGATATAAGTTGTCCACTTCTAAAAATCAATACTATTCTCTGTTATACTTATAATTTTCTCCGAACTTAGGTTATGGTTGCGACGTACGATAGAGGAATCCAAAATTATGTGGAGTAGGCACTTTAGTGAAGTTTAAGTACGGCGTCCGAACATTCGAAGTATCGTTTTGTTTCATAGAGTAACCCCCAGTATCTTTGGCATTCATATTTCGCTAAGTTATATTGAGCGTTGTAATCGATATGTCATAGTATTTATTTATTTATTTATATATACTTTATTGTACACCATAAAATAAGGAACAATAGCAGATTAAATACTTAAAAACTAAAGACACGGTAACAATTGGCGGCCTTATCGCTAGCTGCGATCCCTTCCAGACAACCTTTGGATGGGCTGGATTAATATAATAAAGAACTAATGGGGCAGTACAGAGGACGAGATAAAAGAAAATTATACTAGATGTATAGGTTATATATTATGTTTTAAATATAACATACTTATATACCTAAATTATAGTCCTAGTATTAGGACTTATATAAATTAATTTAGATACTATTCTATTTATTACAGTATAACTATAAATAATTAGTGGTTCGGCCCTTACCCATTGCTCTACGTGGGCTGTCAAATTATGGAACAATGAGTTTTACATGTCACGGAACCTTATACGCTAGGTATTATTATAATAACATACATGAACTCATGCCTTTTTCCCAGAAGAGGTAGGCAGACGTGCTACCAGGATACTCACATTTCGCCTGGCATGTTCCGTCTCACGATGTGATATCGCCAAATCGTGCACAAATTCCTTACTTCAGCTCGGATTAGGCCTGCCTCGGGATTCGAACCCGACACCTCATTGTTGTAACTGTACCGTAGCGCAACTACGCCACAGGGGCATTCAGAATTATTATATAATTTATTTGCAAAATACTTAACCACAAAATAGTCCATTGCTTGAACATAAGACTACCTGAAAGATTTTCTCATCTCTCATCCTTGGCCTTTATCCTTCTTTCCGGCAGCATTTTCAATATCTCTATTTTGTTTGGTACAATTACCATTTTGTCACTTCCCTACCCTATAGTTTCCAGCTCAGTACAATTATGCGTTCCGTCACACTGTCAATACTATTGCATTACCGGTTAATTGTGGTCACGCGCCGCTGGCCTGATAGAGTGATACACTGAAGGACTGACATGAAGGATTTCGACTGTGTGTTCATGGCGTAAAGACACCTGTGAGTGTTTGTGTTTTGCCTTATTCATAAATAGTTTTAAAACCTGTTTTAGTTTTCTAATATTTCGTCTCTTTCGAACAAGGTTTGAATTTACTTTGCGTGAAGAAGACAAAAAATTTGATAGTTAATGTGACTGAATATGATGTCATATGTGACTGTACTCTCATATATGGGAGGCCGCCTGGATAGGTACCACCGCAATGTCTATTTCTCCCGCCAAACAGCAGTGTTAATCTACTGTTTTTTTCTTTGTGAAGGACATTGTAGCCAGAGTAGTTAGGTACTCGACATAATGAGACTTAACATCTTATGTCTCAGGATGGCAAGCCGACTGGAATGCTGAGTAATGCTTTGTAATTCATGGTGTTGTTTGGTTTTGATACTGTTAATAAACGGTCGTATCGCTTATCATCAGGTGAACAGCATGCTCGTCTCTCCATTCATTGCAATACTAATAAACAATATCCATAATAATGGTGAGACATATTTCTCGCCATTCTTTATACAGCGACCTTTACTAGGTCATCTAATCTTCCTCCAAATACGTATCCAGTCAATACGTAACCAAAATATACAAATTAAATTTTAAGAGCGGTATCGCAACCGCAACATCTAAACAAACATCAGTAAATCCAAAAGACTTTTACAAGCAGGAAACGACACGCACCTGTCCGCCTGTCCGGTTGTCCATGCCTTATTACTACCAGGAATACTGAAATTGTCTAGGATTGAGTTAATTATTGCTGTTTTTGTTTACCTTAGTTTTATGGGGTGCTATATCTGTATTGAGAATTTTTATGTGAATTTTTAGTTAATACTTTTTGTAAGAATTTGTTTGGTATGTGAAGCTCGTTAAGCCACACTGAAGTAGCCTGATACATAAGGCCTAACCCATGTTAATTGAACTCTCAGGCACAATCATGATAGCAAAATTATTCGCTGGGATAATCACCTCACCTCAATGAACACTTGTGTTGATTTAAAAAATAACAGTCCAAAATTCTTAAAATGTGCTACAACATATCCAGTAAACCCAAACTTTAAGTACTAAAATCAAACAACATTATAAAAACATTGTCGTCGAGCTGCAAACGGGACGCCGCGCCGTCGGCCCGTGTAAATAACCCGACGACTTCAAAAGACCTCTTCCTGCTTAATAGTCTCGAACGCAAACGTAACATTTAATTTATTAGCCTATTAACATGTTTGATTTTAATTTAGATGGATTGTAAGTGCGTATGATTGAGAGCTCCGATTTTGGTCCTTCGAGACCGGATTCCGAATTTACGATGATGACTTTTATAAGGTAATAATGATGGATATTTTAATGTTCGAATCCTAATGCGGTATTTGTTTGGTGGAAGAATTAGGAGCTCTTTGGAGTGGATTGTTATGATGTTGTATCTTTGATTGATTTTTATACTGGAGTGACAATATTAATGGTGCTTGATGGTTAGTGCAAGAGTTATTCGATAGTATGCATCATAGAAAAATGGTTATCTCGACAATTGAGAAAGAATATCTCAGCTTGTTCATGAGATATGAAGTCTGAGAGGCTGAATACGAAACGCGATACTTGCATAGGTTATAATAGACTCAGTGTAAGTTAAATGATGATTGTTTTAAAAGGTTAATATGCATATCACACCCCCAGGTTTGAGGTTGAGGTTTTGGGTTTTTGGCTCCGAAACTTCAATGGGATTTAGGGTCTCACACAACTGATGCAAAAAAAACATATAATTTCACAAAAATGTCATCACCTTAAGTAGTATCTAATCTAGTAAATATATTTATATTTTAACTTCTTTTAAAATTAGTATACAGCTGACATAATTCCTACTGTAGGATATGGACCACTTCCGCCATTAAAAGATCTATTGGGAAAGGTTTAGGCCGTAGACGCCACACAGTCGAAGTTCAGGTTAGCAGACTGCACATACCATAGGAATTCTTCCAAGATTGCTCTCTAATATTCTTCATTATTAGTTTCTCTGCAATAAATAGTGGCAAAGAGGAATCTCGCCGTGATCCAGTGCATAACAAGGCGAACAATAGCAGTTACATAAAGTTCCCCGTACCGCGTTCACATTGTAATTGATGCAATATCGAGAGACGATTCTTCGCTCGTCGCCTCGTGTGTGCGCCGACACTTATTGTTTGACTGCAGCCTGGACTTGGTTATAAGCGGAGCGGGTTTTTATACTTGAAATAAGAAAATAATCATCACCATTTTTAGCCACAAGAAGTCCACTGCTGAACATATGCCTCATGCTCTTTTACAGTAAATTGTTGCAAGCTTAGGCTATATTAGCTGTGAATTTCCGCCCGAGATGTGATTGGGGGACTTATTTATGTTGGATAGTAATTTCCATGTCAATTTACTTAAGTTATATGATTTTCAAACCGAAAATTGTGAAACAAAGTGGATTGCCCGGGACTTAGGAAATTGGTCCAATGCTTCGATTTTGTGCAGGCATAAGAGTGTCCATCGAAAACGATGCTAATTTATTGCTAGACAATACTTAAATATAAAGTATCCAAATAAGCATACAATTTTATTTCAGATTGCTATTATTATTATAGGAATGTAATAAAACTATTATTTACGGATTTTATCGCGAATTTAGTTTAATTTTGCCTCTTGAATATGCAGAACTACTCAAACATTGCCTCACATCTGGCTATATGTTGTGGAATAATTAATTCTATGTACAAGTGGATGGCGTCGCTATGGGCTCACCTGTATCTCCAGTAGTCGCCGATATTTTCATGGAAGACTTTGAGGAGACAGCCCTTAATACAGCCCCAGTCTCGCCGAGATTTTACAAGCGGTACGTAGATGATACTTTCACAATTTTACCATCTGACCAAGTAACTGCATTTTTAAATCACCTTAACTCCATCAACAATAAAATTCAATTTACTATGGAGTTAGAACATAATAAATCTCTTGCTTTCTTAGATGTTTTGATTATCCGTAATCCAGATCAGTCCTTAAGTCACACTGTGTATAGAAAAAAGACCCATACAGATAAATATCTGAACGGCGATTCTCACCACCATCCAAAACAGTTAGCTACCGTGGGTAAATCCTTGTTTCAGAGAGCACGAGGAATCTGTGACGAGAAACACCTGGCGACTGAGCTGCAACACGTCAAGCAGGTACTGCGAGACAACAAGCTCCAAATCCCACGCCGCCGTCACAGAAACCGAGTGAAGCCAGCCACAGTCGAACGAGTCCCCGTTGTCTTGCCTTACATAAAAGGAGTCACAGACAAAATTGGCTACATCCTGAAGCGTGCTTCTATAAAGATCTACTTCAAGCCACCCAAGAAGATTAGTCAATTTCTACCACCTGTCAAGTGCCATATACCTCTGCAAGAACCGGGCGTATACAAAATAGATTGCGACTGTGGCCTCTCCTACATAGGTCAAACAAAACGAAGCATAGGGACCCGCGTGAAAGAACACATAGCTGACGTCAAACATCGACGCTCAACGAAGTCTGCAGTTGCTGAACATATAGAAGAAGGCTCCAAGCATTACCTCCGCTTTGACCAGCCCCAAGTCCTCGCTAAAGAACACCGTTTCCTGCCCAGGATGTTTCGCGAGGCTATTGAAATTAAAAAACATCCAAATTTCAATAGAGAAGATGGCTTGAAGCTTGCACAAGCATGGGATCCAATATTACATTTAATTAAATCGGAACCCAAAAGACCAACTGCCAGACCTCAAGACACTGTGAGCTCCTTCTGCGTAGATCGGATCGCAAACATAGACTAGATATTTTAAAATTAATTTTTAAATTAATAATTGTAAAGTAAGGGTAGTTGAATTGTAACAGTCACAGAGCGGTCGTCTAATACCTCAGTCCGCCCCGTGACCACGAAAGCTGTAAAGTGATCGAAACGTCGGGAAGTTAAAAATGTAAAAAAAAAAAAAAAACTAAATTCGCGATAAAATCCGTAAATAATAGTTTTATTTCAATGTGTAACATTCGCGTAAATCTAAGAAACCATTATAGGAATGTAATTCATTCTTTATGAACAATAGAAACAAAATACACATCTACAAAATCGTCAAATGTCATTTAATATGTTACCATCTTTACGAACAATAAACCTGCGCCCGCGCAGTTGGTCGAGCTTTTCTCACGTGACGATGTGTGTGTGTGTGTGTGTGCATGAATCAACCCACTTTACACAAATTTGCATGTGTGCAGATTGGTACAAAATTATGTCATTAAAGCGTTTATGATTCCAGTGCTACTGTGCTCTTAATAGTTGTTGCATTTCGCTCAGTTATGTCGCTTACTAATTGGAATAGCATTGGTCTGTCAATTGTTACGCGATTCTGTTCACAAGTCACATTATAATCGATTTTGCATTTTGTGAAAGTCCAAAAATAGGTAACTGCAAGAGGAACGTTAGAAACATGAGTCATTTTTGTCTAGGTTTCGGTGTTGAATAACTGAAGAATTCTTTGTTCTTCTTTAAATCAAATACAGGAGGAATAAATTCATATTTAACTCCGAATAAAGGACTATATTTATAATAAAAGATGGTAAAAAATTCTTAAAAATAAAAATCAATATTTTTCAGATAAGATTTCATAGCGAGAATTCCAGCATCTTATTTCCATTCCAGTTTTGTAAGCTTGTTATATTATTTCTAATTAGCCGACACTTACTAAATAATAAAACAGAAGCCGCATTTAGATTTAACAGCAATATATTTAAATTTAACGATGGAAGCATATTAATTTCGAAGAGGAGTTAGTGGAAACAATATTTTGTCACACATTACTGCGACGTGACTCGGTTGGAATACGTTTGAATCTCAGAACTATCTTATTAATAACTAATAACTTCCCTTTACTCCACTTGTTTACTCGTGTAGATCAATAAATATGTGTGATTGTAAATATGGCATAATTTGATGAATAATGTACCAGCCTATATACAGGGTATCTCAAGACTGCTACCGAAAACGGAGCCGAGTGGTAGTTTTAGTGACTTCAGAAACATTACAACAGAAAATGTTGAAAAAAAAGCGACGATTTTTTTTTGTAATTTTTTTCCTTTGGTCGTATTTGGATGGTAAATTAATTTTTTTCCTGAAATAATAGTGTATACCCTTTTATTTATAAGGACTCTAAGGTATAAAAGAGTTTAAATTATTATTTTAGCAAAAACTATGGATTTACCATCCAAAAAGTACGATATTTAAAATATCATTAAAAAAAATCGTCGCGTTTTTTTTGCGAAAATTTTAGTTGCATTGTGTTTATACTCACTGAAACTACCACCCGGCTTCATTTTCGGTAGCAGTCTTGATATACCCAGTATGTATGTTCCGCTTCTGGGCACGGGCTTTGTACACAATCGATAGATTATAGGTCATATAGTCCACCACACTGGCTTAGTGCGGACATTCATTCCATATAAATTAATTTTAATATGCCACATTATATTTTACTATATTTTGCTGTTTATAATTTTATTCCATCATAGCGACGTAGCAAGCGTGATTATTATTTTTGGTTTATAATAAGCGATCTCGAGCAGGTAATTTATTATGTTAGAGCGAGTTAATCGTCATCTGCCAGCAATTATACTATCTAGTATCTGAACTGCAAGAAACTCATCATTAGATACACAGTAGTCAGTTTAATGGCTAATATAAAACTGGCGAAACATTACATTATTTGATCAATAATTAGATACAATGCTACTACTAGGAATGTAGACGTTACAAAATGGATTGAACTAAGATGGAATTTAAAAAATATCTTTAAAGTGTATAGGAAAATGGCAAAAACTCAACAAATAATTGATCGATAAACAGATTCCTAAACTATTTCTTTAATTATTTATTAATATAATCCTTTCTTGCACTTCATAAAAAAATCACTTAAGAAATAAGAGAAGAAATAGTACAGTAATATTAATAGGCAATTTCTTCCAGGCAACCTTTGGATGAATACATAAATAGGAAAATAAGAGGGCAGTCTAAGGTGTATAATGATAGTAATCTAAAATTAATTATATACGTATAAAGACATGTTTAAAATAATTATTATTTAATCATGTTTTACAGTGTTGGGTGTTATTTATTTTATTTATTATTTATCATTTTTCTTCTTCGTCTTACCTTGATAAGGCGACCAAAGATAATACCATAAAGCACCTTTCTACCCTTCAGACTCCTAATTGTTCTGCTTTTGTCTTCAAACAATTCGCTAGTTGTGATGTTAGGAAGACCATTACGCTCATCTCTTCTAATGCAGTGGGGAGTGACCATGTCAGCCGTAATATGATTCTGCCCATCCTGGACGAAATTCTTCCTGTTATTACCCATATCCTTTATCACTCCATTTCCATACAGATATTTCCCACTGCTTGGAAAGAGGCTAATATCATTCCTATTCCCAAAAAACCCAACTCCTGCGTACTTTCCGATTTTCGTCCCATTTCCATTCTTCCATTCCTATCCAAAGTCCTTGAACGTTTAATCCATAGTCAATTAAATGACTTCCTTACCACAAATAGCCTCTTAAATCCTTTCCAATCAGGGTTTCGCCCAGGACATAGCACTACTACAACTCTGACTCATATTGCGAATGGCATTAGGTTTGGTATGGAGGAAGGCATGCTAACAGTCTTAGCATTGCTTGACTTTAGCAATGCCTTCAATACCGTCGACTTTGATATCCTACTGAGCGTACTATGTTCTCTTAACATATCTCCAACGGCTGTTGATTGGTTTCGAAGTTATCTGTACGGACGCCGGCAACGCATCAGTGTTGAGGAAAGTTTATCCTCGTGGAGCACTGTTTCTGCTGGCGTTCCACAGGGTGGCGTGCTATCTCCTTTACTCTTCGCAGTTTTTATAAACTCCATAACTAATCATCTTCGCTCCTCCTACCACCTCTACGCTGATGATCTACAAATTTACACTCGAGCGCCTTTAGACAAAATAGTATGTGCGATTACCACAATAAATCTAGATATTTATCATATTTGTGAGTGGAGCAAAGCACATGGCTTGAAAGTCAATCCATCTAAAACTCAGGTTATTGTTGTCGGCAGCCCCAGGATGATTTCGAGACTTGATTTTACCCAACTACCAAGTATTTCTTGTGATGGGGTCACTGTTCCATACAGTGAAACTGTGAGAAATCTTGGTGTACACTTTGATAAATCGTTCACCTGGGGTCCACAGCTTCGAGAAGTAAGTCGTAAGCTGTTTGCCTCGGCAAGGTCCTTGCGGCCGTTACACAATTTTCTACCTATTGCCACGAAGATTTCACTTGCGCAAGCACTCCTTCTTCCCATCCTTGATTATGCCGATGTCAGCTATCTAGACCTCACCGAAGTGCAACTTGATAAACTTGAGCGCCTTCAAAATTTCTGTATACGATTCATATTTGGATTACGCAAATATGATCATGTTTCCGAGTTTCGTGCTAAGCTCAAGTGGTTACCTATACGGCTTCGTCGGAATACTCACATTCTCTCTCTTCTTTACAATATTTTGTTTAATCCTCTCGCCCCTTCTTACCTTAAAGAACGATTTCTTTTTCTTCATGAGTCACATTCGAGATCCTTGAGATCGTCGGAGAACCTTAAACTGAGAATGCCCGTACACACTACTATATTTAGGGATAAATCATTCACTGTCAAAGCTGTTCGATTATGGAACGCCCTTCCTGTAGTGGTAAGACAGGCTCAAACTTTGTCGTCTTTCAAAAAGCTGATGAAAGAGCATTACTTTTCGCTATGATCAGGTTATATTGATGTGTTTTTATTTATTTATTGTTATATATATATATATATATATATATATATATTGTACGTATTTTATTTGTATTTTTACGTATATACATGTATATATTTGTGTATGTGTATTATGTTACAAATATGTATTTATATTATTACTTGTAGGTATATTAATTACTTTATTATTATTATTTTCTTTTCTTTTTTTTCGTTTTGAGCTTTTATTCTTTATTCTTACACTGCCCTCTCAATCTTCTTCCCTTATATCCATCCAAAGGTTGTCTAGCAGAGATCGCTCAGAGCGATAAGACCGCCTTTTGTACTTTTGTATTTTATTGTATCCCTATTTGTAGTTATAATAAATCAGTGTACAATAAAGATTAAATAAATAAATAAATAAAACGAGTTTTCTATGTAAAGGAAAATACCTTAATATTCATTATAGTATTTTTCGAGGTTTGTCCTTAAACGTTTGCTTATTTTATCCCGGGCGACAGATTGTTACAAAATAAAGTAAATTTCATCACATTTTACATTTTGTTCACAGTGCCGAAGATAAAAAAAATATTTTTAATTGTACTTCAAGTTCATTTCTCCAAGAAATAGGTTATAGTTATTTCACATACATACATAAACTCACGCCCCAGAAGGGGTAGGCAGAGGTGCCAGGGCACCCACATTTCGCCTTATATGTTCCGTCCCACAATGTGATAGGTGGCGAGCCTATCTGCATATCGGGCACAAATTCCTGACTATGGGCTGATTCTGAATAGAAAAATCCAATATCACTTTGCCCAACCCGGGATTCGAACCCGAGACCTCAGCTTTGTAACCGTATCGTAGTACAACTACGCTACCGATGCAGTCATACTTATTTAAAATTACCCAAAGGTCAGCTAAAGTAAGGGGCATCTGTTCCCATAAAGCCGTTTGTCCCACACATCTTACATTTCGCGCGTGTTCACATATTCGCACGTCTATTCTGAGAATAGTTGTTGACATTTGCCTGCCTCGCTGCGATCGCTACTTTGTAAGGGCATTTAGTCCGCGGTCAATACGTTCCGATTTATTGTTCATAGGGGATGCAACTATAATTATAATTAAAGTTTATTAGTTTAATATGGTACGTTGATTGCTGTTAATATAAAACTATGGGACAATAAAGGTATAAGATTCGAAATTGGTTAACTATGCTAGATGTTTGAACAGACTGGGAATTGTTAGTTCCTGAGTTTGATTCTAAGAAGAGTTAATTCAATTTGTAAGAGTTTTTCGCTTCGAAAAAACAACAAATGAGATTGCCTAGTATGGCGATAGGCCCATCATATTCGGAGCGGGAATAACCTCAGCGAACTGTCTTCATGCTGTTTCGCTTAATTTAAATCCTGAAGGTTTAAAAATTCAAACAGCTGCATTTTCTTTTGTTTCTTTTAAGCTTTTAGTATTGGCATTAAATTTACTATCAAGCGAAATGTTATTTGTTTGCAAAGTAAATAAAGATTACAAATGAATAGAAATTAAAAAAAAGAGCGCTAAAATTCGAAAAAAAAGTAGTTTCAATTCAAATAATTATTTGCTTAAAACGAATTCATTATAAAAAAGAAAGAAATATTGATAATGTAGTAACTATTTTATAAAATAAATAAGTTGAAAACAATGTTCATGTCTTACTGAATTGTTCTCCTCATTTTTCTGATTATGCGCCTATCTCATTGTGTTCTAGTAAAGATATTAATATTTATTATTTAGGTCAAGTCAATTATTGTTGGTGGCTTCCAAATGTTTTTTCAAATAATATTGTCTACGTGATAATTGTTGTAAGTATATTATTTTGAAAATGGTGTAGATATTTAGTGAGAGTCGAATATTTCTGATATTTATGGCACATTGTTTAGTCTATGTCGTCCAGGATAAAACTGAAGTGATATGGGGAAAGTTGAGTTGCGTCAACCTTAAGTTAGTAATTGCCAGAAGTGCGTGATGGCCTGGACTATATGGCTTAAAACCTCTCATCCGTAATTTCGATTTAGAAGGAGGCTCTCTCTTTTAGTTTGTTATACACACAAATTTGTATCGTAATGACAGGTGGGATGTATTTTTGCTAAGATGCCTATTCAAGAAGTAAAGAAGTAGGTGACTGTAGAAGTATCTAAATAATAAATACACCCAACAGTCACATACGTAGTCCTGATCCCACACTAAGATTTAGTCTTGTGTCGTGGGTATCAAGAACTATGATAGACATTTTTTGGTCTCACAAACACTCAGACCCGGAAGAAATATTTGTGGGCCGCACAAACATTTCTCTCGGTGCGGGGATTGAACCCGTGGCCTCACGTTTCACAGACGGTATCTAACCTACGTCACAGAGGCTTTCTATGTGAAGTATTTATATATTCTTATTTCCTTATGTGCTAGCCATAGTTCAATTGGTAACTTTTCTCCGTATGGAGCGCTAGCAATCAATTCGCCGCTGAACCATTCGTCGGCAATTAAAATACTTGGGTCTGCAGCGCTTTGGCACGCGGCGCCGCCCGCGAATGCAGATATTGAGATCATGTTGTGATATCGAGTATGAAATATCTTTGTATTGATGAATGTGTTACCCTAGTTGCCAAGGGATCGGGTGGATATAAAAAATCTCAATCGGTGAATTGAGCCTAAGACATATTGTTGCAGTTTTTTAAAGCCACAGTACCAATGTAAAACTACGTTACAGTATATACTAATTTTGGTACTAATAAGTGTCTTTATAATATACGTACACACAATAAATGTCTACCTTTATTTTTTTCATAATGCCGCAGTCTATTGCTGTATGGTTGTCTACAAGAGATCGGTCTTAACGATAAGACCGAAAATTGTTCAATATTTGTAAGGTGTCTCTATTATTTTTGTTATTTTATGTTATGTCGTAATGTGGTTATGTGTGTGTAAGTGCGTAGTGGCCTGCTGATAAACAAACCAGACTCAGCTGCCAACATGTTCACGGTGGTCGCGGGTTGGAATCCTAGGGTACACCTCTGACTTTTCAGGGTAATAATTTGATCCGTGGTGCTTTACAGCTGGCTTCTCCGGCTGTGAAAGTCTTTTTGCGAGGTTAATTACCTCTTCAGTTCAATGTTTTGTCACCCGCTTTGCACGGAGGGAAGTGGACAATAATTTATTTCCAACTCCTCCTAATAATTTAACTTTCTGATTAATTTCGTTGCGGGTTAAAGACAAGTTAGACATTCCCGGAGACTCGCCGAGCTTCAATGCTCGGTGTCATTACATTGCGTGCCACTGTTGATCCTGGCTCACAGGAGTTACAGTGGTGGGTGTGAGGGTGGGACAGTCTCCTTTTCAGGGTCATGTGTGTATTGATAGTCAATGTGTGGACTATACAGCTTAACCACTCTCAATCGTATTCTGGATTTTGGAGGAAGCCCGTGCCCTGCAGTAGGACGTAGGACTGATACAGTGTATCTTTTTGTCCCACGCGTCAGTGAAAACTAGGCAAAAAATGCCTTTCAAGCTACTGTCCATAAAAAGGCGAGTCCTTCAGCATTATTTACAATACGTCATAAAGCAGCCGTCATCGTGATTTAGTACCGGCCGAGTTAATTACTGTTTTATCCACGTTTCAACTTATCGCTTTTATTGGTGTGTGAATGGAGTTATGGAGATTTTTTAGATTGAGCAATAAGAGGATTCGGTTTTGTGTTAAGTGAGTATAAATTAATGATAGGTCTGAGTGGATTTTAAGAGGTGGGCATGATATTTAAAATCTAAGTGGATGGTGATCAGTAGTGATAGTCGCTTATCACTAGGTGAGCCTTTTTTTTTCTGCCAGATCTATGCTGTATAAATTGTCTGCATTTTATGCTTTTAATGAGTCTTAAGGCCAGTTGAATGTGTTATTTAAATTAATAATGTTATGTTAAAAACCTCAACAACACAAACTCGTGGCTTCAACCATCAACTTAATGAATTTGAGAAGAATTGTAATGCCTACATGACTGTCTTAGTTGCTG
Organism: Hyles vespertilio; assembly: GCA_009982885.2. Taxonomy (NCBI): domain Eukaryota; kingdom Metazoa; phylum Arthropoda; class Insecta; order Lepidoptera; family Sphingidae; genus Hyles; species Hyles vespertilio. Next base: position 16,427,832 of record CM042810.1, read on the forward strand.
TTTAATTATTTTTCTAATCATCTAGTAAATTTAATTTAGTATCTATCTATTTCTCTCTATCTTGTATATTTTAATTTTTAATGTGTGGTAAACGGTGTTGATGGCATGATTAGCATAAGACATACGTTCTTTAATAACTGTTATTTGTATCTCTTGTATTGTGTCATTGTTTGTTTACCTAAATAAAGAGAAAAAAATAATTAAGCTAATCAGTGTCCTTTTATACTCACCGTTATAGTGACGATGAAAGAAAACATCGGGAGGAATGCAGGTTGCATTTCTTAGCGAAAAAAAAAAACGTATCAATATGGGCTGACACAGAGATAAATCAGTTTTGTCCATTTCATTAAACACCGACAAATGAATTCCGAATCTATTAATGCTTAATCTGTCCCAATTTCCATCTTCTCATTACCAAAAACAAATTACAGTTGAATCTTTAAGTGCGGCTTTAACTTAACAAAATCGGCTTAAGTCCCTCTAATAGAAATCCAAATGACAAAGACATTGTTACGGACGGACAATCGATATTGGCGATTCTTTTAATTGGACGCCGGAATGGCAGACAATTAAAATGAGTTTTGTGACGTTTAACTGAGTGCTGTTTGGGAAGTATTAGATGATTTCATTATTTGACGGGTTTTTAATTAATTGTTTTGTGAAAGATAATTTTCGAAAAGTAAAGTCATAAATCTTTTTTAGGTGTTATTTGTGGGCGCTTAAGACTCTATTTTAAGGGCACTGAATTCATATTTTTACAGATGTTATCGCGGATTTGGTTAAAATATTTACCTTTTTTAATTTTTCGACGTTTCGATTACTTTACAGCTTTCGTGGTCACGGGCACGGGCCATGTCCTGTAAATAATAGTTTTATTTTTTATTTAAATATGTAACAATCGAGTAAATCTAAAACACTTTATTGTAAATTATTGTTAGTGGGTCCTTGGTTCTCTATTTTGTCAGCACTGAATTCAACCTTGCCAAGGTAGGATAAAGATGCTTATTATAAATCGGGTTTAATTTTTTAATTACCTTTTCCAATAGGTTGTAAGTTTGTGTATAAAGGTCTGTTAAATATACGTGGATTGTTAATCTCTATAATCATTTATTGAGCGATACTATTATAAATGTCAAAGAAAATGTAGTAAAAATAATATATCTTGTAAAATTAACACATTAAAACAACCTCACACCATTTTAAGAAATTAACCAACCTTACAACTTCCAGATCCATCAAAACTAATCAAGAGGAAAAAATCTACAGAGGACGTGAGGTCTCCACTGGGAGGGGAGGGCTCCCTCACCAGCGAAGAGGGGGAGGACCCAGGAGTGGGGAGACGGAAGAAGGCCAGGACCACGTTCACTGGCAGACAGATCTTCGAGCTGGAGAAGCTGTTTGAAGTGAAGAAGTACCTATCTTCGGGGGAGAGAGCTGATATGGCCAAGTTGCTGAATGTTACTGAAACTCAGGTCAGTTCAATTTCTGTAATAGATATGAAAGAAAGAATGATAGATACGATTTATTAGTCACAAACGCAACGTACACAACATGATATAAAAATTAAACTAAAAATGGCTGGTCGCGGCTGTGACTGATAGGTTTCCACTCAGCTAAATGTTATATGAGAGAATCGATACGGAATTGTAGTATAAGAAAAGGATTTAAGCAAGTAGATTACAATGACTAGTAATAAATGCTGCTTAAGAATTAGTAAAATTAGTAAATTAATGTCTCCGATGTTATTTAATACGTTATGCTAGGGAAAAATCATAAGGCAGAACACCTGTCATTTGCCGGTTTAAGAAACCATAAATCCCATCAAAACCAAAACTTGTAGAAAATCAATGTAATACCAAGTCGGTTAAATAATTTACAGCCCTATTAGGTCGATACGAACCAGGAATAATAGAAATCTATAATTAATTCCTCGAACGCTGGGAATTCGGAAAATAAATACATGACAGCTGTTATCAGTTATCATTCTGAATCATTTTGTTAAAATTCACAGAAATTTTAGTTCTTAGTATCTATAGTCCAAGTCATCTATAAACCCAAAAATAATGAAAAGCATTTGTTATTGCAATGTATGACGAGACGAGCATGCCGTACTCCTGATGGCAAGCGATACGACTGCTCATATACAGTAGCAAACCAAAACAACACTTTGAATTACAAAGTAATGCATGGCATTCCACTGCGCTCGCCATCCTGAGTCATAAGATGCTAAGTCTCAATATGTCCAGTAGTCACCCTGGCAACAATGTCCCTCTAACCGGAATGTAACAGTGCATTTACAGTGCTGGTTGGCGGAAGAAATTACAATATCCTTCAAACCGAAACACAACAGTGCATTTAACTGCTGTTTTGCGAAATAGACATTGCAGTGGTACCTACCCAGGCGACTTCCCACAAATGAGAGACCACCAGTATTAAAGTAATATGTACCCAATAATACAATTTCTAACTAAGTCGCAATATTTTCTGCCTAGCTTCATGAGTTGCGATTGTAAGGGGATGGGTAGGTAAGCTATAATCACGCAATCAATTAAATAGCGTTCGCTGACGGGAAACCCCTTTAATAAGGGTTTATCGTAAGGGGTCTTTATTATGCATCAACAATAGTTCCGTTTCCTATCTACTGGAATAAGAGCTCTTCACTTAGAATAATATAGAGTGCAGTTGTGACGGTTGAACTCGTTTATAAGTTAAGGCTTTATGGATTATTTTGGATATTGCAAATTAGGAAGTAGTGCTTTGTAATATTTCTACTAGATTTTTGTCGCCGCTCGCCTTTCGCCTAATGGTAAGCGATACGACCGCTCATGAACAGTACCAAAACCAAACAGCACCTAGAATTAAAAACAATGCTTGGCATTCCATTGCGCTCACAACCCTTAGACATAAGATGTTAAGTATCAATATATCCAGTTACTCTGGCTACATTGTCCTTCCGAAACACAAGTGAAATATTCTAAGCGGATATGCTATCTCTAATTGCAAGTAATTTGCTATTACAATGTATATCGGCGCCATTAGATTCGATATAAGCCCTGGGTTGTCTGTCACATATATTATTTATTGAGTTTAAGCATCGATCGGCTTCGTGGAAGTGTTTGCTTTGCATTAGTTTGTGAGCGTCCTTGTGTACTGGAGATGTTATGATTTCATATTTAAGTCATCGTTTGTTTATTAAAAAATTAGGGACAGGGTTGGAGTTCGCTCGATATTTTTTGTGTTTGTAAAGTTTTTCTTTATATCTTTTCATTGTTTCGTATTCATGTTTTGGAAGGTGTAAACTGTAAACAGCCTATTGGTTCCTAAAAAAGGATGATATTAGAGTGATATGTATTTTATCTGATTTTATTTTGATATCAAAATATCTGGGGGCACGGCAGTGCCCCCTCCAAGTCGAGCTAAAAAGCGGCACAGTCGTATCATCCTTTTCTCGAAGCAATTCAGACCATTTTCAACCCCCCGTAACTTTTCAGTTACTAAGCAGGCATTGTGTAAACACGGTATATTTGAAATTTCATTCAATTTGAACCAGAGGTTTAAGTATTATAACTTGTCAAACTTTCGTAATTTTGTCACTCACTGACTGACTGACCGATCATCAAAAGTCTAAAGCACTTTTAGCAGACATAGAACCTTCAAATTTAGAATATAATTAGTATTTATTGTCTAAAGTAAGGGAAAATTTAAACATTTCATAATTTCTGTCTAGTTTTCTAGATACACTAACTGCGTGAATAACTTTGTAATCCGATATAAATGTATAAGATTACAAAGTTACATTTGCAGTTAATGATTCGTTGTACCCGTATATAATGGAATAATAGTTGTAGATAGGTATCTATTTAAATGAGGCATAACAAGAGGGGGGTAAAGAGAGGGAAGGATGTATTTAGCCCATGAAACTGTACAACATTCCTCTAGAAAAACATGACGAAGAAAAACTTGCAAATAAATAGACTAAATAGCTCGAAAATATCAATTACCATGAAAGAAAGAACAGTAATAATCAAATCCGCTATATTTGTGATAAATTGATACCTACAAAAATAAGAAAAAACCATAAGACAGAGGCTTTAAGAAAAATCGTTATATATATTCTAGAAATAAAAAGTACCGAAAAGAAAAAAGTTGGACTCTACAAAAAGACGTGAGATCCCTTCAAAAACATCCTGTAAAAAAATTCCAAGTCTCGCAGCTCAGTTTATCTACTGCAAAAAGTTGTGAGATCCATGTAATACCAAGTCGATTAATTTATTTAGTCCTTGCTTAAGGGACCTTCTGTATAAAGTTATTACGTAAGTTATTATCATATCAACATTAAAAATTCTTTACGTTGTAAATAAATAGATATATATAATACCTTTAGGAGTGTACTCCTTTAGGTGTCAAATTTTCTGAAATCTGAAGAACGTGTATTAACAAGCGGTTCGGACCGCCTTAGTCTAGTGCAATTTAGAAACATAGGAACTCTTTCGAATAATAACTGTTTTAAATAACTAAACGTTATTCTACGGTACGGCCGTACTTTAAACTTCCTATTCCACTCCTTTGAGTTTGAAATAGTATTAATATTTTTTTCAATTCCTTGCTCATCCCAATTTACATTTTGTTGTAATAAAAAGGAGCCTGTGTGTTAATCCAGGATGTCAGCTACTTCCATACCAAACTTCATTAAAATTGGTCCAGCGGTTTGAGCGTGAAGAAGTAACAAACAGAAACATTCGCATTCATAATTTTATTAAGATTATTAATACCAGGTTTCCACATAGGTATCTATCGCGGAAATCTAACATCAGACTCATAGTATCGCCACAAAGTAGAATACCATGTAAAGAAATATCTATCACCAATCATGAAATATTTTTATCTAATATAATTGCATCATACAATCTGTATAATAATTCCTACATCAATGCATGATCCCTCGTTACTCGCTAATAGTGTTGTAGTAACAACACAAATCACTTAATGGCTCGGCAGCCCCCGGTTTCCACGAAATCTCCAAATTAAACGTTTTGTGTCGCGCGCGTTGTAGTGGGTATTTTTCATGGTGGTTGAGTCATGAGCGGCAGCGAGGGCGGAGGTGGGTGCGGGATATTGACTAAGTTTTTGGTATAACGCAATTAAATTGAAAGGGCTAGTTCAGTGTGTTAGAATTAAGGTTCTAACTCACTGAACTAATATTATAATATAGGTAATTACCTAGAGTGATAAGGCCGCCTCTTGTACTATTATTATTGTTGTATCTTCACTGTATTTTTATTTTGATTTTGTGCAATAAATAAATTAAATAAATAAATAAATAAGGTTTTGAGAATAGAATTAAACTTTCTGAACGGCTCATAAATCTCCCCAATTGGGCCATTTGTGAAACGCATTTTTTTTTCTAAAGTAATAATATCGACCAGAAACTCAACTTTTCTAAACCCAATTACAAATGAAGTGTATTGTATCGTCCGGAGACAGAGACCTAATTATAACCCACAGAACAGTTGAATACGGTATAACCAATGGTTACTCTAATTGAATTGTGCTGCAATCATCATCGGATCCATTTTATTTAAAGTAAAACCGAAAGTAACACCAAAGCTAATTAGTTATAAATATTTCAACAATCATCCAGTCCATATATGTCCCTTTGCAAGTTACGGACCTACTGCACAAAGAAGGCCTTAACTCCTATCCAAAAATATATTTCCCGCCTCCGCTCCCACCTTGCAGCGCATCCTTAAACGTTGCGAGATAATTATACTATCACCAAGGTGGCATATGGGAGGGGCGGGTGCCTGTCCCCTGTCTCCCCGCGTGAGCCGGCGCATATGGCGGCACTAATTAAAACTATGATATAATGGTGTCTCGTCACAGGTCACGGCGAGTCGTGACGGCCTCGTGTCGCCCGCGTGTCGCCAGGTGTGATGTGTTTATTAAAACTGAGGTTTTGGTTATGTATTGTTGAAATTAAATATCAAAAGGCTTTTATGGAAATGAGGAATCCTTGCGTGATGCTTGTGACTGGTGGATTTTCTATGGCTGAAATACGAGAGAAAAAAAATTTAAAGAAAGTCCCGGTCACATACTCTACCGTAGGGAATAATTGCTTGTCTATAATCATCCACAAATTAATAAGTCCGAAAAAATAAAGAACACACTGCAATCTTTATATCAGTGTACACTGGTTGTATCTCCATATTTATTCTGCAATTTAAACGAAATATAAATTGGCTCTACTATTTAAAATTACTCGTATTGACATATCATTAGGTAAATATTTGTCACAAACGCTAGGGTAGAAAAAAGCTCACAAGTATACCTAAGCCACGTGTCATTTTAAGTGGCTATTCGACTAATCACATCCCATACAGAACGTTTAACGAGCCCTCGCAAACCCATACAAAAACTCATACAAAAACCATCCACGGCCATACATTTTTTGCCGCGTTTTTTGTTGACAGAAGCTGTTTAAACAGACCATACGGCGGTGGGCGAGATAATTTGACATTAACAAAAAAAAAAAAAGATTTAAATTGAAATGTTTTGTAGAATTTATTTTTGTATTAGACACAACATTTTTCAGAGTATTTATAGAATGAATGGTAAACAAAGGATAACATTTATTCAAAATTTTACGCTATTAAATTTTTGTTAAAATACTACTTAAAAGACGCGGCTGCCGACATATTTACGGTGGTCGCGGGTTCAAATCCTAGGGCATGCTGTTGATTTTCGGAGTCATGTGTGTATTGATAGTCAATCACCACGCACGAAAACGGTGAAGCCAAACATCGTGGGGAAACCTGCATACCACAGCAATTTCTATGAGTTACTATCATATGTAAAGTCTATACGCCTAAACCATCTCAATCATATTCTCGATTTTGGAGGAGGTCCGTGCCCTATAGTGAGATTAAATGAGCTGATACAGGTCCATCTTATGGTAAATAGAGTACAATACAATTAGAGCCACAGGCGAGTGTTAAGTATCCTGAAACGGGAGACATATAAACCCAAAATAAAAATTTAACTGTTGCTTCACATCAGTATTTTTTTATTTATTGCAATAAATGGCGAGATGTGCATGCCGTTCGCCTGGTGGTAAGCGATACGACCGCTCACGAACCTACTGTTCAAAACCAAACAACGCCATGAATTACAAAGCAATGCTTGGGATTCCATTGCGCTTGTCATCTTGAGACATAAGATGTAGAGTCTCATATGTCCAGTAGTCACTCTAGCTACAATTTCCTTCAAAGCAAAACACAACAGTGTATTTACACTACTGTTTAGCGGGTGAAATAAACATTGCGATGGTTCCTATCCAGGCGGCCTCTCAAATATGTGAGACTTACTACCAGTAAACCATATCATTGTCTGTGAAAACATGGGACTATTAAAGCCCACAAAAAATGCAGCTTTAATAGTCTACGCCATTGTACCAATTACCTCTTATATATAAATTCAGGATATCTAAAAATGTAGTATTCAAAACTAGACAAAAGTACTTAGTGTTTATTCCTATAACCTATTTTATCGATCAAATTGCTTCGAGCTTAAAATGAGAGCACTAATTGTCTACTCAATCTTGTGAGCAATTTAAGACATCTGCCATTTGCATTGATGTGGACTTTAATCCAATAAAAATAGAGTTCAAATTAAATTGTGAAGTTTCGGCCTGTCCTTTGGGATTTCTGTATACAGCGGGTTTATTTATGTTTGCCCAAGTATTGTCTATTTGGGAATTACAATTAGTTAAGTAATTGTTGTGAATATAATAGGTATTTGAAGTAAATATATTAGTTTGAGTTATTTTTGGCATGTACGTTTTGTGTTATTTCTAGTTTAAATTTTTGACATGTAAGAATAAACGTGTATTAAAAATTAGAGTGTAAATAAATGTTAGCATAATTCTGGTTATTTTGTGTTGGTGATTCTTCGTCTTCGACATTTTTGAAACTGTTTGTAAAGAATCGTTTATTTTGCACTTATAGAGTAACTTAGTACTTGGGCTTGACGAATAGAAATAATGTCGAGATCTAAATGAAAAAATTATCTCAAATAAAACTAAAAAGCCTTCCACTACCAGTCAATAAAACATTCTAATCTTAACAAATGCCTGACTTCTAAAATAATTAGAAAAAAAATATAAATATTCGGGACTTAATAAAAACACTTAACGTTGCACAACAGAGCCCACTGTACACGCTCATTCACACCATATGTCATTAGTTAAGTGCGGGCTGGAGATTTTTTGTAGCCCCCCGCGCGGCCGAGTGGCGAGTGCCGTACAATTAACGTTCAAAACATGCATCAATTAGTAATTGAGTTTGTAATGCCGTTACCATGTTTGTCTCTGAGAGGACGTCTGTTTCCTGTTGATATAAAAATGAAAGTAATATAATTGAGGAAATTGGCAATGCCTTTGTGACGCTGTCTCTTAGAGGATAAAAATGGTGTATGTTTTGGTCTATATGCAATTAAATTTGGTCTTTGTACAAATAAATGTAAATAAGATTATAGATTAAATCGTAATTTGTATGTTAAGTTTATCTTTTAGGGAATGTGAGTTTCATTTGCAATTTTTTTGGTTTGGATATATATTTTTCTGATAATTATTTTGTAAGATATTGTGATTCTATTTTATACTAGCGGTCGGGCCCGGCTCCGCCCGGGTGCATACACGTTATAAAATGGCGGTCAACATTTTTAATTCTGACTATCAGTTTAGAATATCGACCAATCGGACCACGAAAAACGAACAAAATTTCCTCGTATTTGCTAGAAATATCACTACTGCTTTCCTCCTATAAGTCATAGCGTGATGATATATAGCCTATAGCCTTCCTCGATAAATGGACTACTCAACACTGAAAGAATCATTCAAATCGGACCAGTAGTTCCAGAGATTAGCGCGTTCAAACAAACAAACAAACAAACTCTGCAGCTTTATAATATTAGTATAGATTACAATGACAAACGATCACCGTAGCTCATTAACAAAACCATTTTTTTTTTTTATTGCTTTGAATGACGAGACGAGCAAGCCGTTCGCCTGATGGTAAGCGATACGAACGCTCATGAACAGTAGCAACATTCCACTGCGCTCGCCATCCTGAGACATAAGATGTTAAGTCTCAATATGTCCAGTAGTTGCTCTGGCTACAATGTCCTTCAATCCGAAACACAACAGTGCATTTAAGCAGTGTTGTTTCACGGGAGAAATAGACATTGCGGTGGTACCTACCCAGATGGCCTCTCACATATGAGAGACCTACCACCAGTAAAACATAACATATACCATCTGAACAGTAAGTGCTTTGTTCACCTTGAATGTATGAATGAAGGGATAATGTAGATTACTAGTAATATTCATTAGGCGATCTTAATGATTGTATTAGCTGCAATGACAAAGAAGATATATCGAATGTTTTTTTTTTGCCCTAATTTATTTCTAATACTGCCTTCAAGGCTGACCACGTAGCCCTATCATATCTTTATCAATCTAAAAAATTCTAATTAACCTACAATTCCCAAAACGCTGTACGAAATATATTATAATTTTCAGTAATTTTATGTATTTGTGTTGTTAACTAGTATTAATTACATTATTAATTTGGTGATAAGTGCGATATCAACCGACGCAATTTTGTGGAATATTACACAGTATTGTATCAAGATAACGGATAGCGATCAATATAGCTTCGTGGCGAATTTGTGTAGCAGGTGTGGTCTCGATTTAAGATACTACGACTTTTGTGGCAAAATGTGGCATAATTATAAATAAATATTCATAAAATAGAAGTGCGTGGTTGGTAATAGACCAGACGCAGCTGCCAACATGTTCACGGTGATTTTGGACTCAAATCTCAATAGAACTCTCGATTGTTCGATCGTTGAACTGAACTAAAGAACTCAATTGTTTCGATCTTGATCGAAGCTTGGATTTTAATTTGTAGGGGATTTTCTGCTGTACTTAATTCATTCTATTATACAGGGTATATCAAGACTGCTACCGAAAACGAAGCCGGGTGGTAGTTTAAGCGACTTCAGACACAATGCAACAGAAAAAGTTGCAAAAAAAAGCGACAATTTTTTTTTTATTTTTTTCCTATGGCCATATTTGGGTGGTAAATACATTTTTTCCTAAAATAATAGTATATACCCTTTTATTTATAAATACTCTAAGGTATAAAAGAGTTTAAATTATTATTTAAGCAAAAACTATTGATTTACCACCCAAAAATAACGATATTTAAAAAATCATAAAAAAAAATTGTCGCGTTTCTAGGCGAAATTTTTAATTGCATTGTGTTTGTAGCCACTAAAACTACCACCCGGCTTCGTTTTCGGTAGCAGTCTTGAGATACCCGGTATTTAAACTCACATCAAACATTATTTTCAAACACAATGAATTAATCATGTCAATCGAAAAATCAACAATGAATTGGAACTATATATTTTTTGTACCGTATTTTATTTTATCATGGTTTTTGTAATGTAATTTCTTTCTTCTTTTTTTATTATTATTGTATGTCCAGTATATAGTTATATAGCAGTATATTCGCCTCGTAGTATAATATTGTTCGTGAAACACAAGTTTTGGGTTATATTCAAAATAAAAAACATTATTGTAACTATTTAGCAGCTTTAAGATTGTAACCTGTATTGTGTAAATAAAAAAAATAATAATAAATAAAAAATAAAAATAAAATAAAGATTGTAGAGTAGGCCCGTGTTCTGCAGTATGACGTATATGAGCTGATGCAATCATAAAATCATACTACATCGGACCATTGTGATAGCGTTCGATATAATAAACACTAGTGAGAAAGAGGTTTTTGACACAGGTATATCAATTTTTTCTTAAAATTTCATATTATGCTTGCTTTTGTATTTATTACGAGACGCCCAAAAAATAGGATGGGCTTAATTTGTCACTACCACGTATTATTCGGTGAAAAATTGCGTACACAAAAGTGTAATATTAACATTTATATAAAACAAGCAGAATTATTTTTAATTGAATTTCTCCAAGCCGCCTCTACACACTAATCTTTGAGATGCACCGTTCAAAGTGATTTTTACGCGGAATCTATTCTATGTTTGGTTCGGTATAGTTTACGTTATCTTGTTACACCGCGGGAGACCTGGTGGTGTTTGTACCATCTGTGGGATTCGAACCGCTGATCATTTGAGTGAATTTCTTGGAAGCAGTAACTGGAGTAACAGGACGCTACGTTTTAAGAGTTAGTTTTTGAAGTAATAGGAGATGTTAATTAATTAGGGAATTCGTTTTGCGATGATTGTCACAGGTTTGAGGATGGGGTCTTTTATTATTAGTTTTTGTGCTTCTACCTATGTCTTAATTTAGAAGACAAAGTAAATAATGCAGTAAAAATTCAGGAATACTCAACATTTCGTTTAACGTGTCCTTATCCCATATATGGAATCAGCGCATCATGAATTTCAATCAGTGTCGCCAAATTATTTTGGAATAACTGATTTTTGGCCGATGAACAAAAATCACTTCTGGGGTAGGCCCTGTATAGAACCACACTAAGATCAACTGGAAAACAAAAATGCACTGTTATATTCCGACTTGAAAGACATTGCAGCCAGAGTAACAACTGGACATATTTTGAGATTACGTCTACTATCTTATGTCTCAGGTGAAGCGCTGTGGAATGCCAAGCATTGATTTGTAATTCACGGCGTTTTTTGGTTTTGCTATAATCACTAAGCGGTCTTGTCGCTTACCAGTTACCATCACACGAATGGCAATCTCGTCTCACTATTCATTGCAATTAAAAAAATACATAACTTATTTTTTTTAATTCGAAATAAATAGCATCAAAAGAATAATATACGTAAGAAGTTACCTAAAACTGTACCAGATTCTTGTCCATCCATAGAAATTTTTCGAAAACTCCGCTAATCCTTAATCACGAATGTTTGATGTCTCCCTTCGTTTATCTTCTTAAATCTCGCGCACAAAACCTAATAAGTCTTTCGAAAATATATCAAAAAACCTATAATCTTAGGATTTATAGCCCACATGTTTATAAAAATGTAATAACTCACGCGCCGCAAACAACTGGTGTTTATGTTCACGCCGGCGACGAGGTTAATGGGGTGGCCAGTGATTAACGATATTTTTACACTATGAGACCGGATGCTGCGGTATGATACAAGATTATCTTGTCATCTGGTGTTTTGTTTTGAGTGGTTAATTGTGAAAGCGACGCGAAATGTAATGGTGATGTGTTTTTTGAAGATTTATTATGACTTTTTAGTCTTTTTTATATGAGGGTTGTGGATTATGATGTCCTGTTTGCTTAGATTATATACATGTCTAGATTGAGCAATGCCAACAAACGACGCTCCAAAAATGTCCCCACTTTTGTTGATATGTGTGAGTACCGGTCGTGTACTTATTGTAATCCAACTGACAAGGTGTGTGTGTTTAGGGATGCCTACTCCAGATTATTAACTGAACTTTTCTCCATTATTTGATAAACAAAGTAGGTAAAATAAAATAATTTCTTTATTTAAAGTAATTATACTATTAATTATATTTATTACGCATTTTAGTAAAAGCAATAAATACAATGGTAAAAGTATACAGTAAATTTTAAATCAAAACCCATCTCCTGTTGTTTGTTTCGGAATATAATTAATTCTTAAGATTTATTGCCTGGGCTGCGTTATCTGATTTCTGTATTAATGTAAAATATAAATCATCATAAGAAAAATGTTCGGAACACACGGCTACGAATGGTCTTCATTTCGTTTCCGGTGTATAATGTCTCTCCAGCAATTTGCTAGCAAGGAATCCGTAGGAAGCCTAAACCTGTGGTTTAACTGTGGTTTAAGCCTGTGGTTTAAGCCTGTGGTTTAACAACAAAGGTTACCGATGAAAAGTGATATTGGTGTTATTCTACAGTTTTCCCACATAATTGCGATACAATTCGACAGCACAAACCGGCATAATTAATTATTTTTCGGGAGCACGTTATCCATATGTAGTTCAAATGACACTGACGTACGTGAGAAGCGAGTCTACCAAATTTGGTAGACTTTTTTTGGGCCGTGCCGTGAGGTGTGATGTGTCATCTAGACATGTATATAATCTAAGCCTGTTTGATTCCCGTATTAGGCAAAAATTTTTTCATCACTATAAGGGCTAATATATTATTGACATAAAGGATGTACGTTATTCGGCTGCTTGTAAAATAGTCAATAAAGAAGACGTCATCGCCAGATTATCAGGCAGAAAATATCTTCAACAAAAAACATCAGACCCCAAAAAGTTCCTTCGGATTAATAAACTTCCCTTAAGTGATTAAACAGACCTCAAAAAAATAGGTTCAAAAACATAAGCGGCGCCGCGGGACGCATGATTATTAAATTTTGATGGATAGCACATTAATCGGCGAGCGACAGAGCCGGCATCAAAGTCCCGACCCGCCTCATTAGTCAAGAAAAACAACCGCCAGACAGATCTCCTTTCGGCACTCTGCTGTTTGGCAACAAATGTATTATATTCCTACGAAATTAGTGTTTTTTTAATGGAAAATTATTGTTTTTTTATGCAAGGAAAATTTATGTCATTGGTGAGATGTAGTCATGTTTGGATATAAATTAGGGGCGGCAGATAATTATTCAACGACTTCATAAAAAGAGGAGGGTCTTATATCTTATCGTTTGATACAAGTATGTATTCTGGGTCACTCAATTGTTGCTTTAGGCTTATCATAAAGGAAGATCTTGCTTGATTGAATCTAATTTTTGCATTAGCAGGCGATACATTTTGTTTAATAATAATATTATGATAATTACATCCAATCCAGTCTGAAGTCCTACGTCGCTGTAGGATATCAAGTCTTTTGGCGTGGGTGTCAGAGACGAAATGTATTCGTCACACAGTATCCATTCATACCGTAAAAGTAGTAAGTAATATTTACTAATTTTTACTAAAGGTTCTATTATGACGGTGCTTAATTTCTAAAACAGAGGTTCAGCTACATAAACGCACTATAAAAAATGCCACATTTAACAAAACCATGCATCTTTATATTCTCAAACGAATACAACACAAAACAGGCCCGCGCCTACCCATAAGCAATTAATTTATATTATCTGAGAAAAAAAACATTTTGAGGAAGCCGCTTTGTTGGTCTTAATTAAATTTGATTTAGGTTGTATTATTTTAGTTGTTTAATTTGTCGCGAGATTAAAGTCGTGAAAATATTGTTACACGTGGCGTTCGCTGGCGGTTTTGGTTTAATGTTTTGTCTGTTCTTCCGCCATGTTTTTAGGTGTTTAAGATATTTAATTTGTGTTAGGAAGTCTTATTTTGGCTTTGCCGAGAAGCTTATTTAGTGAAACGAGGACAATAAATTCAGCTGAGTTGATAAATGAAAGCATAGTTTTGTTTCAAATAAGCAAATGATGACTATAAATATAATTGTTAAATTAGAGGAATCTAATTTGTTTAAGGTTGTCCGGTTGGATGTCGTTATCGGGTTGTGTCCTGTTTAGTGTCAATGTTTTGATTGTGATGCTTCCGCCATTTGCTTTTCGATGTTTTAGATTACCCTTATTTGGGTAAAATAACTAAAATGATTAAATTTCGTTGAATAGTGCTGTTTTGTAAGTTGTGAAGCTGTATTAAGAGTTTTTCGTTATTTTTTTAATAATATTTATTTACTCATTTAACAAAACGCGACTGCTAAGCTGTCGCTTTACGTCAGTCTCCTGAGAGAGTAGTACCGCCCTTCATGAGTCGGCATAGTGAATCAAGCGCGGCAAAAACTTGGCTCTACCACTTCTAAATTATAGAGGTTATATGATTATTTATAACCCAAATATAATCATTACATATCACTTCATAATTAGTAAATACATCCAGTCTATTAACACCTCCCCATCCTTAATTTTACATTAGATTATCAAAAGCCCCGTAAGGCCAGTATAACATGATCCCTCATGATTCACCGTGTCAATTAGAGCGCCCACTTCTGCAAAGGTCAACTTCAAACGCGACGCAGGCCGAGTGGAAAATCGGCTATTTTAGCAAATGTCTATGCATTATTTTTGTTTGCCTTGTATGCATGGGATTATGTACAATTTGTTTGATTTAAAAAGGTAGTCTTGTCAAGTTGAAAATGGATGTACGATAGTTTTTAGTTACATAAACGTTTGAACCTAATATATTAAGTTATTAGGTTTTGTGTAAATGAAATGAAATGAAATGTATTTGAAATGAATTGTACAATTTATTAATTTAGAATTTAGTCAACTCGACTTTCATCGTGAAAATTATAATTGATAAAAAGGTTAATTCACACATTCTACTACCTTATTTCTAGCATTTATTTATTTATTTATTAACTATATTGCACACAAACAAATACAAATAAAATGCAAATCACAAACATAAAAGTACAATTGGCGGTCTTACCATGTTCAAAATTACGCAAAATACTTTAACAAATGCAAAAAATTAAAATGACAATAATTAATAACTCTGTCATGTATTTCATGTTATGTCACTGCGAAATAAATCTATGATCTGTTCTATCTATAACTATGACGTCATCAGTCCCATAAGATCATTCAGATACTCGGGGCGACGGGAGACGGGGAACATCAGAATAAACAATCAAACAAAATCACAAGATCCGTTCATCGAGCACTTAGAAGAACAAACTTACTAATGCACTTGCTAATCTACTAATAAACCCTATGACTATTGTGATAGAGTTGAAATTCAGTTAATTGTATATTTAAGCCGTTTAAGGCGCGCCAATTTTCAAATTAACTCAACAAATCGCTTACAAACTCTATTTCTATTTAGACAAAGTTGAATTTCAAATGTTTATGAAGTGCGAATGTACCGAGTTGGGTGCGCAGTGGACACAAACTTACAAATACACTTGACTATTTACTAATAAACTTTATCATTGTGCAAATAAAGTTGAATTTCGAATGGTTTGTGCTTATCAAGTGAGAATTAAATAGGGTTGTGCTCTGTAGGGGCAGTGATGCGCTAATTATACCGTTTTGTCGATGTTTGATGTCGAAAATAGATTTCAAAGTGTTTTTGATCGAGTGATGGTATTTTAATTGAGATACTTGGTGTCTATGATTGGTGATGTGTGTGGTCTGCACTTCGGTTTTACAGGAAATGTTATTTGTAACTTATGAATTCTTGGAGTAGGTTCGTAGACTGGAAATTGGAATAAATTTTGCTAAAGTTATATGCATGTATAAGTATGTGCACACATGAACAAGTATTATATATTTTTATATTATGCAAGTTTTTTAATAACTGTTAAATGTGGATTATCATAATATAAAGTTATTTTATTGTTTTTATAAATGCTTATAAAAAAATACAATATCATGTTGATTAAGTAAGTTAATAACTTAATACTAATAAAAACAAATATCAGTTATTTTCGAGTTAAACACTCACAATAGGGCAGACCGAAAGTTCCATTTGTCAGCCCCACTTACCAGTATAAAACAAAAACTATTTTTTCTGTTAATTGTATCTATTACAATTACAATGAACATTCTCAGCCGCAGGAAGTAAATACAATGGAATGAATTATTAAAATGACAGTTATCGATAACACTTGTCTTAACACCACACAATCCTTAACAATTTCAAAAATACAACTCGGCTGCTTCGGAATCTCGTAAACTATACTCGTGCGTGTCCTGAGACAGCGATGGATATACAACATTCAAACGAGAGGGAAAGAGACGGCAACAAAACAGGATGATACACGGTTTTATGAACACTATAATAGCTTAAATTGGACCCTTAATCAGGGTTGGCAGGTGTCAGGACTACGTCAGGATAAATAGTTTTTCTTTATTTGCTTTTTTTTTGACAAAATAATAAGGATTATTTGTATTTTAATAGTAACCACTAACCTGTACAGGATTCTTTAAGATTTAACAGATAAAAAGTAATGATCGTTTTAGTTTGAGGTTTTTTTTTACTTCCATGGCTTCAAAATATAATCTTTTACCACAAACACTTGATTGTGAAACCAAATCAATGTTTAAGTTTCATAACTGGGGCTAAAATATAATTATTCCTTCCGTTATTAATTTTCTACTGGCATTATTTGAGAGCTCGCAAATCCGCTGAAGAGTTTATATTTTTGTTAAATAGTAATTAATCACAATAAAATATCATGTATTTGTATAACACAGGCCTCTTATACTTTCGAGAATACGATTAAGTTAGTTTTAGTTTCATATAGTAACACCAAGTTACAGTATTATTTGCGGTACTCAAAAAAATTACATCCCATTTAGACATTGTCATCTAATATTTTTCGAGCCCGAATCATCGGAAGCTTTTTAGTTTACGTTGCTCCTTTTCCACAGTATTTCTGCCATTTACAAGCCTTTCACCTGGTGGTAAGCGATACGACCGCTCATAAACAGTAGCAACATTCCACTGCGCTCGCCATCCTGAGACATAAGATGTTAAGTCTTAATATGTCCAGTAGTTACTCTGGCTACAATGTACTTCAATCCGAAATACAACAGTGCATTTATACTACTGTTTGACGGGAGAAATAGACATTGCGGTGGTACCTACCCAGATGGCCTCTCACATATGACAGACTGGTGGTAGGTCTCTCATATGTGACATGCTGCCATGTCAAACAGCAGTTTAAATGCACTGTTGTGTTTCGGATTGAAGGACATTGTAGCCAGAGTAACTACTGTACATATTGAGACTAAACATCTATATGTCTCAGGATGGCGAGCGCAGTGGAATGTCAAGCATTGCTTTGTAATTTAATGTGTTGTTTGGTTTTGCTACTGTTCATGAGCGGTCGCATCGCTTACCATCAGGCGAACGGCATGCTCGTTTCGTCATTAACAACAATAAAAAAAAGACCTTCCACCAGTTATTAAAACACCAATAAAAAAAAAACAATTCGACAACCCTACGTTTAATAAGAGTGAAGCGACGTCATAAACGTTTCGTATGAAACGGGCCCTTCAATTGTTTATTCGTTATTTGAATTGATGTCTAGCATACGTAGAGCTATCATGCTTGGTTCTATGTTCGTATTTAGAGGCCTTTGGAACTGGTGTTATTGTTGTATAATTACCGACCACTGTGTGAAAAGCTCTGTGCGTTTGATGTCGCTTAGTTCCAGGAGGTCTTATGTGCTGGTTAATAGGGTTTATTACAATGATGGGTGGAATTATGGCGCTATTGTGTTTTTAACTCGAAAAATACATTGATACATTTTCTGGGTCGATACTTTTGTTACACAGTCTGTTTGGGCATTAGAAATACAAATACTTACTACCCTATACAAATGATTCGTCACATAACTACCTTTAAAAATTACAATTGTAAATGTAAAAAAATCTGAAAGCAAAAAATGTAGAGCATTATCAACAAAAATTGAACCCATATCTACAACCCTATATAGTACTGTAATTTAACGCGCAACCTTCAATTTTTCAATTACCAAGCCACACGTCACCAAATACGTGTTTACAAAAACCTCGATATCACCACTCCTTTTTACCACGAAAAGGAGCGTTGATATTTGCGATAGTTATTTGATCATCAGCCCGCTAACACCTCGACAGTTACTGTGTATAGGCGGCCCATTTCTCGGCAATTATGCTTCTGTCAAACACAGCCGGAACCTTACACACACATTAACAAACATAAAAACCACTCTAACACTTTCGTTTAACGTTCAAAATCGACTGACACCTACCGCGGCCAAAACGGAATATGATATAGTGAGTCTATAAATGTGTTTGCGATGAAAAATGAACTTTGTTGGAAGGGTGTAAGGTTGATTGCAGTTTGGATGATAGATCAAAGCGTAGCCATAATGTCGTTGCATTAAGTACGCGACAATAATACGCCGATGTTCGAAAATGGATGTTAAGGGGGAGATTTTGTTTGTTTAATTGGAGGATATTTTTTATTACAATGTTTATTATTGTTGCTATTTTACGTGGGTAATGCTTTCACTAATGGATTGTAGAGCTATTATGAAACCATTTAACCACCGTTTTTAGGAGGAATCAAAAATCCGTAGATTTTTACTAATTATATTTATTGTACACTATCACCAGTATAATTTATTACTTTGTTCATTAAAGCATACGTATAACAAATACCTAATTTGAGTGTAAAAAACAGTCAAAGACACAACAGTTCAGCCATCTTCCTTTTCTGATTCTCAACCTATCTTATTGTTTTTAGTCTCTGTTTATGTGTTTTTTAGTTGTCACTAAAAATGTAGAAATATAATCGCCATTTTGAACTTTTACTAATTGACCATATTTTCTTTTAAGTCGTATCTATACGTCCATATACTCCGATAATCCTCTGTAGCCCAACCCCTAATTCATGTCTGACATTTTGAACGTTATATTTATAATTCCAATGTAACATTCGCGCCTTAACCCCGCCACCAAACGTTCACGTAATAGAGTGAGCAATTTGGCGTCGAATAGAAAACTATATCCGCGATGGCGACCGCTTTGATACTCGGTACTCAACTCTGCTTATTTTGAGCGCTAAATGTTACGCTAATTGGGTATAAGATGGATACGGTTTTAGCATCTGATCAAATGAGGATGAATTGTGGGGGTGAGTGTGTAATGTTATGGATTCAAAATTCGGTTGGAGGTGTAATGAGGTAAAATGGACGCCTACAACGTGGAGAGACGATCTGGCTAAGGTTGCAGGACGTCCCTGGTTGCAAGCTGCTTCCAACAGGTCAATGTTGGAGATCTTTGGAGGAGGCCTATGTTCAGCAGTGGACTTCTTGTGACTCAGATGATTATGATAGTGATGAGGTAAAACAAAGAATGACTTACTGATAGGTTCTTGGTAGCCTCTCATTTTTTACATCGGTTTCCACTGATTGTTCTTAAATAATTAATACAATACATGGGTTATTCGTGTAAGTTATTTTTGTGAGAATTTTATAAATATATTTTTAGGGCCATCTGTATTGTCAATTGTAATGTTTTCATAAATAGCTATCACATTCACAAAAGTCCTTTATTTTTAAAATCGCATATAAAAAAAAAATATATTTATTCTATTATATTTTATTTATAACATTATTTATTCTGAAACATGACTAATGATTATCCTTTACATGAATTTGCCCCAATTATCCAAATTTAAAGCGGGAGAACACAATGAATCCACTTCAAACCAACACTAAGTGTCTACAGAAAATATTTTATCCACCCAAAGTCATAACGTGATAACAGCCGTACGGTATCAATTCCGGTTGTCATGGCGACGGGAATACGAGAAAATCTGGTGCAAACATACCCGGAGCGTCCATGCGTTATTGATTTGATTCTTGCTTTATTATGGAGCGCGGTTCGCTACAATACCAATTTATATTGCCGTTTGAATGTTTTGTTTGTCTTTTATTCAGGAGTTTACTTGGTTTCTGACGTAGATTTAATCTAGTTAATGGAGGTGATTCCTTTATTTGATGCAAATTGAAAGATTTCTTTATAGCAAAAGCAAACAACAATTACAAAGCATTGCTTGTTTTTCCACTGCGCTCGCCACTGATACGTCCAGTAGTTACTCTGGCTACTATGTCCTCCAAACCGGAACGCTACATCGAATTTACACAGCTGTTTGGCGGGAGAAATAGACATTGCGGTGGTACCTATTCAGGCGGCCTCTCACATATGAGATCTACCTCCAGCAATTTCTCATCGTCTTATACCATAAAATTACATTATGACAATTCTAATTCAAATCAAATAGTGCGTGGTGGCCTGTTGGTAAACGGACTAGACGCGGCTGCCAACATGTTCACGGTGGTCGTGGGTTCAAATCCCAGGGCACACCTCTGACTTTTCGGAGTCATGTGTGTATTGACAGTCAATCACCACGCACTAAAACGGTGAAGGAAAACATCGTGAGGAAACCTGCATACCATAGCGATTTATAAGAATTTCTATGGTATGTAAGTCCGCCAACCCGCACTAGGCCAGCGTGGTGGACTATATGGCCTAACCACTCTCAATCGTACTTTCGATTGTAGAGTAGGCCCGTGCCCTGCAGTGGGACGTATATGGGCTGATACAATTACAATTACAATTACAATAATTCAAATCATTGACAAAAGCCACTAACACTGCATCTACAAATCCAACAATAAAGGTTCATTTTATACATTAACGGTCGACAAAGGTTAATTAGGCCGACCCTCGCGGGCGCCCCCTGTCTCCCCTTCAGCCCCTCCTCTTCCCCCTCCCCCTGTCCCACGTGAAAGCAATTATAATGACGATGCTGGCAGTCAGATTTGCCGAGTTGATTAATGCGCTTTTTGCGCTTAGTTTTTGCGGCGACGATGGCTGTTTTCGGCAATTATTTTTGGTGATTTGAAGTTTTGTAAAAGGTAACTAAGTTTGGGACAGGAATTGATAAGCGATATGCTGTAGATTGTGGAACTTACTTCGAGGCTTATGTGTGAGTTTTGACTCTCAAAGTTAGAAAGTTTTGCTCACAAAACACAATAGAGAAATAATAATAAAGTTTATTTAAACTGCGTTACAAAATTTTGCATTAATAGCTAATCAGAACAATTTACAAATGTAACTTAGCACTATAACTTATTTAACAGTCTGTGGCCCCAAACTAAGCACAATGCTTGTATTTTGGGTGCCTGAGTTGGACTAGCGTTTATTACATAAGATATATAATTGTTTTGCAGTTATTGTGATGTAGCGTTTGTGTGTTTGTATGTATGTGTGTGTGTGTGTGTGTGTGTGGGTGTGTGTGTGTATGTGGGTGTGTGTGTGTGTGGGTGAGGGTGTGTGTGTGTAGAATAGAAGCGAAATATATATAATAGAATTAAATTAAATTTAAAAATAAAATCATTACAACGGCAGCTTTATCGCCACCTGCAATTTCTTCCATGCAATTTTTAAATGCATTAGATTAATTTAAAAGAATCAATAGGGTAGTACAAGGAATGAAAAAACAAGAATAATAGAAGTTCAAGAATATACAAATAAACTATTTGATGTGGGACTTAATTTCACAGTCAGCAAATCATTCGCCATGTTTTCCGTCAAAATCACCTATCTGTCTGTCTGTATCAGCCCATATACGTCCCACTGTAGGGCACGGGCCTACTCTACAATCGTAAGAACGATTGAGAGTGTTTAGGCCATATAGTCCACCACGCTGGCCTAGTGCGGGTTGGCGGACTTACATACCATAGAATTTTTATAAATCGCTATAGTATGCAGGTTTCCACGATTTCAGGTATGGTACGCAGGTTTTCACGATGTTTTCCTTCACCGTTTTAATGCGTGGTGATTGACTATCAATACACATGACTCCGAAAAGTCAGAGGTGTGCCCTGGGATTCGAACCCGCGACCACCGTGAACATGTTGGCAGCCGCGTCTAGTCCGTTTACCAACAGGCCACCACGCACTTATCACATTATTTTAATTATACTCACAAAAATTTCCTTTCCTTTTAAACTGACAAAAATATCACAAACCGCCGATTCATCGTTAATTTGTCAACTGTTTCCAATATCCCGGTGTATTCCTCGAAGTGATACGTTGATACGCTGCAGGGAGGTGAAGGGAAGGGGGAAGGGGAGACGGACGAGGGGGAGACGGGGGGAGGGGGAGGTAAAGAGATGTGATCTTTAATTGTGAGCTTCCTGCGATTAGATTACCGCCGCTCGCGATTGATGTTGGTATCCTGCATCCTGCCGCGCCGGTCACGTCTTACTCATATACGGCTACTTGTGAATGTTTGTTAATTGATATGACATATTGGAATCATTATGATTATCAAATCAAATTATGATAGTTAATAGAATACTTATGTATCTATATAGTGTAATATATTATACTATGGTTTTGTTTATTTATAATTCTATTTATATCTCTGAGCTTTCATAATTCACTGTCTTTATTTTAAACTGTATTTTCTTATTTCCTCTCATATATCAGAAATTGCCTCAGAAACTACCTTAGAGCGATAAGCCCGCCATTTTTACTCTGTTGTTTAGTACTGTCTCAATAAACTATAGTACTTTTTTACTGTGTACGAGAGAAATAAATAATCAATAAATATAATTCGATATAATATTGCCAGACCTATGATTCGAACTCGAAACCTCATCGTTTTAGTCGTATCGTATTACAATTTGCAACTGCTCTACCGAGACAGCTTCAACATGTTATCTTTTAGCAAAAGTCTATATGATTAATGATAACTCAATACATCACATTGTATTGTTAAACATATACAAGTATAAGCGCTTTGTGTTAATATGTTTGTTAATTTATGTAGTGTACAATAAAGTATTTATAAATACATTAACAGAATATCCTCCTTCAAAAACAAAACTAATCTATGAAGCATAAAAATACAAGTATCGGAATATTAAGAACAGTAGATTCTGCGAACACGTCCAGGCAGTCACGTCGAGCATGTCGCCGCTGAAAAATGACTTTACAGGAATTTTCAGACGAGATTCCGTTGAGTTTATTTGACGGGTGGTTCTGGTTGGGATTCGGGGATGAGCGAAGCGGAAGCGGTAGCGAGAGCGGGTTGAATTGCTTTTGGGATATTTGTAAATAGAATTCAGTTTGCTGGTAAAGGGATACATGTTATAAAAGTTTGTAATTAATTTAATTTTAAGACCAAATTGTAGGTCGGTATTAAATTTTATAAATTTCGAACATTCTAACAAAATTTCTTACAAAACTTAAAATAAAACTTGTGTTGTTTTGTTTTCTATTGGAGTAGCTTTTTAACCAACCCTTGTTTGTGTTGTGACGGGAATATATTGATTTAAATAAATAAAACAACCTATTTCTGTGGAAACTCTTAGCAGATTATCTTGGACTAGGAACAATCACAAACAAGTTTCTATAGAGCTATACAAGTTTATTTGGTACACAAAAAAATTAAACCTTCTAACAGTTTGCCAATTATCAACTTTCTGTCAATACACAACAGCGGATATCTTTAATTTTTTTACTATAATTTCTTTAATCGCTCCGCTCATGATTAACCCACCTACTGGCGCATTTTCTATCAGCATTCCCATTCGACAGCGCGCTAATAGTGAGTTTTCCTGGTAGCGATCGCTCTAACGCTCTTCTAAAGAAATGGTCACCGTTCACCGTTCACCACTCGTCCAGAATATTTGTCACATGTCTCATATTAATACTGTTATTTTTCAACGCGGATTCGTGAGGGGAATGTTCCGAATTATGTTGCGTTGTTTATAAGCTTGTAGGTGGAATTTTGGATTAATATTATGAGAGAATTTTTAGAATACAACGTAGAGGACGATGTAGTGGCAAAAAGAGGAGTTATTTGTAAAAATATTGTTTTATTTACATACTACCAAGTTTTTGTGATGTTATGTGTATTGAACAGTTAATAATTTTGAATTCAAATAGTGTATTTTAATTGTATATTGTGCTTTTAAATTTATTATTAAATTAGCTGCAAAGTTTAATGTTTCAAACATTGTAATTACGATATGTATTTAAATTAATTATTTATTCGCTTCATTCGTCAAATACTTAGCTGCGCGAGGATTTTTAGGGAATAGGGATCTACGCTTTTATAGCTTGCTATAGAATTCATATTAAACTTGAAATAATACTTTAATAATTATTTCAAGGATCAAGGTGCATTACCTTAAAACATACCTGTAACTCAAATTCGAATGATCCAGGCATCGAACCATGTCCCGACAATTCTACAAACTAAACCACATAATTTAAAATAACATTTAACCGTACAATTAAAAAGCAGTTCCATTGAAACAATGCCGTAACCTCTCCACTCAAATTTATAAAGCGCAAGGATCTTTTCATGCCAAATCGTTACAATTGTGTCCACGCTCGAGGATGGAGATAGCGCACGCCCGGGGGCTTGGAGGAGCGTGGGGGGCGTCGGGGGGCTTCGAGGGGCGTCGTGGGGCGGTAATTGAGTGTTTAGAAACGATGACATTCGCTTTTTATTATCCTTTAAATAATTTTCGACGGTGAATAATGTTGAGGATAATTTGAGTGGGGTGCGTTTTCTTTGTTTTTTTTTGTTAGCTGTGGTTTTCTGGGGAGTAGTTTTAAGAATTGAATAAGATATGAAATCAAGGGAAGTTATGACTGGTATGCACCAAGAACGTGGCCATCATATAAGCATATCATATAGAGGCAAGGATAAGGCAATATGCTTATTTGTGTGTGTCGTGTTTTGAGCCTAACTTGTGTTCCTTTTTCTATTGCAATGAATGGCAAGACGAGCATATCGTTCACCTGATGGTAAGCGATACCACTGATAAACACTATCAAAGCAAAGCAACACCTGGAATTACAAAGCAATTTTTGGTACTCCACTGCGCTCGCCATCCTAAGACATAGGATGTTAAGTCTCAATAGGTCCATTAGTTACTCTGGTTACAAATTCTGCTATTTTAGATTACATCACTTATCTAGATGATTCAACTCAAAATACATATATAGAAGCTATATATGATACATCAATCATGTGTTCATGTAGTAGGTATATTCCAAGATTAGTAGTTTCTCAAGATGCCCGTATAATGCCAGAGGTTGTGTTACGTGTAATCAAATTAATGACATATCTAAACTAATTTACTGGCTTAGCTTTGTTAATTTCAGACTAATGGTGTATCTGTTTACGATAAATTATATTACGTAGTTAGGTTTAAGATGTAGGTTAAGTATATTTTCAATATACAAGGTATATCTAGACTACGACCAAAAATGAAGCCAGAGGTAGTTTTAGTGACTTTAGACACAATACCAAAATAAAATAGAGTTATTGTTGCCGCATTAGCGTTTTAAAATAAGAGGAAAGTAGAAGAAAAGAAGACGACTTACTGTGTCATTACTTCCTTCCTCAAATCTTTGCATATTTCTTTGGCGTGATGATGCGTAGCGGAATTCACTTCCTATTGAGTTAGCTACTTTCTTTCTTAGTAATACTCGTATATTACTAATAAAAATTCTAATAAATAAGAAAATTGTTGATGTACTGAATGCTGTTGTAGATGTAACAAAATAATAAATAAAATAATAAACCCTGGCCGGTTCGCCCGGTACTTTTTAAGTCCATTCCTTATCAACAATCTATTATTTTGCGTACTAACTGTTTTCTATTTTATTTAAACTAGATTTGATTGAATTTAACAGAATAGCTCATATGAATATTTGAATTCCTTCCTCATCCAAAAAGAACACTGCGTTTTTTGGGATAAGCAGGAAACTATACAGGGTATATCAAGACTGCTACCGAAAACGAAGCCGAGTGGTAGTTTAAGCGACTTCAGACACAATGCAACAGAAAAAGTTGCAAAAAAAAGCGACAATTTTTTTTTGTAATTTTTTTCCTATGGCCATATTTGGGTGGTAAATACATTTTTTCCTAAAATAATAGTATATACCCTTTTATTTATAAATACTCTAAGGTATAAAAGAGTTTAAATTAATATTTTACCAAAAACTATGGATTTACCACCCAAAAATGACGATATTTAAAAAATCATAAAAAAAAAATTGTCGCGTTTCTAGGCGAAATTTTTAATTGCATTGTGTTTGTAGCCACTAAAACTACCACCCGGCTTCGTTTTCGGTAGCAGTCTTGAGATACCCGGTATGTTAAAGAATATCATCTATCTCTGTAGCAAATTTCTTTAAAATCAATATAATAGTTTTTGCGTGAAATAGTAACAAACATCCATACATACAAATTTTCGCGGCATAAGTGTTTTTTTATCTCATTTCATAGTTGTTTATGCAGGTTTCTTAGATTTAGGTACGCGAATTTTATACATTGATATAATCCGACCCGTGAGCACGAAAGCTGTAAAGTAATAGAAACGTTGAAATCCACGATAAAATCCGTAAATAATACTTTTATTTCAATGTATATGTAGGTTTTTCACACAATACCGTATTGTGAAGTTTGTACTGAACACATATATGTAATGAATAGACGGAATACCATTTACCGATTGTGGTTTGCGGGCGCTTTGCCTAAGTTTGTGGTCAGTTATGTACGAATGGCTTTCCGTGCATATGTCGAGAATGCGATGTATACGCGATAGTAAATTATTATATGATAGATATTAGATACACGTCAATTAGTGCTTTAAAATTGTAAATAAACTGTTAAATTAAATTAAACCACAATATTTTCATACAAAATCAATGAAACATTATATATTCTGCGTAAATATACATACATACATATAAATAAACTAACGCCTTTTTCGCAGAAGGGATAGGCAGAGATGCTACCAAGTCACCACGTTTCGTCTTGTGTGTGCCTTCCTACGATGTGATATGAATGATGTGACTCGAGCCTGATCATGAATAGAAATATCCAATATAACTTTCCCCGAACCGAAACTGCACAATCGACGCATTCAAGGCTTGACTCTTGTGTGAAGCTAGGACCTATTTGTTAATCAATTTATCCACCTTAACGATATGTTCATGGGTAAATTTCCACGTGATAACATCCATGTGATATGTCCAGGTGCGCGATAAGACCGCCATTAGTATTCTGTTGTTTTGTATTGTCTCTAATACTGTTATTCTTTTGTTCCTGTGTACAATAAAGAATTGAATCATCATCATCATCATATCAGCCCACATTACCTCTTCTCTATTACATCGCTTGTCCTGGTCCTAAGCTTGTCCCATGCACCGTTTCCCTTGAAACCTAACGATGTCATCCATCCATCTGGCAAAGAAAAAATTGAATAAATAAATAAATCATCAAGTCCATTGCTGAACATAGGCCTCCCCCAATAAATAAATGAAAATCAGCAATTCTTATACAGTTATGTTTTTACTCCACAAAGAATTTAACCAGGACTAATATAAGACAAGCGAAAATTCGCATTACAGAGTGAACTCTTCTCGTCTGCTTCAACAATAACATCTACACAATGGCCAGTTATCCAAACATTTTCACAGGTCTGTCCCTTTCTTTCCTACGTAATGAGCAATAAAGCCATCCCTGTCTGTTTGGTGCACTTAAATTTGGTTCGAGTCTAATTGCATTCAGACAACAGCTAGACGAGTGCCTAGATACAGGCGTTGAGAAAAGTTGTAAAATATTGTATATTTTTTTAAATTTTTTACTTGCTCATGGATGTAATAAGATATATTTTTTGTAAATGAGCATTTGTTTCGGGTTCCGCTGTTAGGTGACCAAAATATAATGTGGTTGCCACTATTTGGATCTAAATGAGGTTGGGACTATATTTTGGCTATATTATGTTAATAAACCCATATTAACAGAATATAGTTTCCTATTTCAAATGCCTCATGATAAGTATATGGTTGTTATTATATGGAAAACAGATATTCTAACATCAAAAAGGTAATACCAAACTTACAGTCATTCTGTTAATTCATGTTTGCTACGTATAATAGTGATACCACCCCGATTTCATCGATTTTTTTACTGTCGCTTATTTACCGTTTTGATATAATAAAAACACCCAACAGTCACATACATAGTCCCAACTCCACATTAACAGCAATTAAGTCTTTTGTCTTATCAGAAACTACAGGAGACTTTTAAGTCTCACTAGAAAAAAAGTATTCGTGAGACGCACAAAAGTTTCTTTTGGTGCGGGATTTAACCCACGGCTTCTCTTTTCACAGCCTAGCTGGTGTCTAACCAACTGCGCCACTGAGGATGATATTTAAGCAAACAATATACATATTTCTTACCTTTTTTAACGATGTATTGATAAACATAATAGGAACATTAACAATCCTCGGAAATTCCATGGAATAAGTTGGAATTCCTTTCATTCATTCGATATGAAAGCAAGGTTCCGACTCAAGTATTTTATTTATAAAATAAAATGTTGCTACAACGGCTTAAATTGATATCAACTTGGTTCTCGGAATAAAAACTTGATCGAATACACTACGATTATTCCGAGAAATGTTCAAATTTTAAAAAAAAATTCACATTTCAGTTGTCTGTATTGAAAAATAAATTATTTATCCGTGTTTTCTGCAAAGCCTTTGAAAAAACAATTTACATGAACAAATCTGATAGAGTATTTTTTTTTTATAATAGTACAAAGTAAATGGTTCGACTGTAGAGAATGCCTCAGGCATTAAGTAACCCAGGCGGTGTATAAAATGTTATAATATAAATACAACGCACCGAATCATGAGTACAGTCCAAATAAATTACCCACAAGTAAAATGATTGCTATTTCTTGTCAACAATTTGACAAGTTTTCAAATGCTGTATTTTGGTGGTCACTTTTCTTACGTATACAATCACTCTACCTTAAGGTTCTCTGTTCTGAAAATATATTAAAAACTTTATTTTATTATTCTTCTTCTATCCGGCCCGATTCCCTTCCCGCTACTTCAATTAATTTATTTTACTACTCTACTTATCCAACATTTACCTAAAAATTACAATTGAAATTACTTACATTACACCACACTCCTTTATAAAACCATAAATAAAATTAAACTAAACCAACATTCAATGCCTAAATCAGCTCAGTCCTTAATGGCAATATCTAAATTGTTAATTCCGAAGCATTTAACCATCATCGCTAATTAAACGTATTTACATAGCTTTTGTCGGCGAGTGTACGCGGCGATCAATTAAGGCGCGTGTCGGGGCATTTTTATGCTAATGGCTTGGTTGGTGGTCCGTAGGATATCCCGTGGTATCTGATCCTTATCGGATAGCCAACTTTGGATTATTGGATGTTGGGCTATGATTGGGTCATGTTGGTGATAGCGTAAAGATTGTGATTTGCGTGGTGGCCTGTTGGTAAACGGACTAGACGCGACTGCCAACATGTTCATGGTGGTCGCGGGTTCGAATCCCAGGGCATACCTCTGACTTTTCGGAGTCATGTGTGTATTGATAGTCAATCACCACGCACTAAAACGGCGAAGGAAAACATCGTGAGGAAACCTGCACACCATAGCGATTTATAAAAATTTCTATGGTATGTAAGTCCGCCAACCCGCACTAGGCCAGCGTGGTGGACTATATGGCCTAGCCACTCTCAATCGTACTCTCGATTGTAGAGGAGGCCCGTGCCCTGCAGTGGGACGTATATGGGCTGATACAGAGATGCCGAAAAGTTTATAATTATGAAAGTGCTAGACTATTTGAAAAATGTTTCATGTTAATAATACCGCTTTAAAAGCTGCAAGACCTAATAAAACATTGATTACACAAATATATCTTTCTCTTTTAACGCATAAATTAAAATAAAATGTCAACAAAGTTAGCTTTACTTCTTAAAACGATTTAAACACACAATTAAAGTAATAAATAGTTTTAAAATAAGAACGCACACGCGTTTTGTAATCGTCCCTTACAGATATCGGCTCGATTAAACTTAATTAGCACCTAACTCGATAATCTTAAAGGCATTTTGTGCTTCGATAAACGCGCCGTGTAGCGCGTGGAGCGACGCGTCGGGACCCTTTTGTTTCATGTGTTGTAATTGTTTGGAGTAATGTGAATGTAATTTTTTGATTGTTTTTTTTTCGAGAAGATGTAGTAGACGGTCTGTCGCCAAATCAAATTGTAATAATTGGAAAGTAAAACTTTCTGTAATAGAGTCTTCGACACTGAAGATTTAAATGTGGTATTAACGTTATAGTTTGTATTTTGTCTTGGCTTGTAGCGTTATTAGTTATTACAAAGAAAATATATATAAAAAATAGCGCATTGTCTGAAATATGTTTTCATAGTAAAACAACAAGTATTTATTTATGCCTGTAATGTAAAAATATTAATAAGCCCAATATATTAAAATGTTAAGAGATAAACTGTTCCTAATATATTTAAAACAGCATAACAACAGCGCTTTTGACGTCAGAAGGTCGTAGACAACCTGTTTTAAGTAGGTGATTAGAATCAAACATATTTTAATTACTTGTGTTATTTGTTGTGTGCACGAAAATATGATTTAATTTTAAAAACAGCTTAATTTAGTCAACTGCTGGATGGTGCTAAGTGGCAATGCAAAGACTCTACTTTTCATTCTTCCTATACTTTTCTCACGATTTTATATTTACTTATAGATCCTTACATGTTACAGACATACATAAACTCATGCCTTTTCCCCAAAATTGGTAAGCATGAGGTGCTTCCATGATACCCACATTACTTACATTTTTTATCATTATATCTTATCACTAAAACTTATTTTATTTTTGACTCCCAATAAACTGTATCAAAAAAATAATATTCCTATGATTAGTTGTCTGGAAGAGATCACCTCAAACGATAAGACCGCCATTATACTCTTTTCTGTTTTGTAAATTTTGTTTCTGTTATTTTTTTTATCACTGGGGTACAATAAAGCTTTTACATAAATAAATAAGTAAATATTTTTCTCAACACTGTCGACACCCAAAAACTCTCAATACAACGTTAATCTATCCACTCTTGATTGAGTAAAACCTCATTATAATGAACCTTATCCGAGTTGTGCCATCTATCTCTATCAGTCACGAACTGTCCTCGGAAATTACAAAGTCCGCGCAACCAACTCGCTGCACGGAATATTAAATTCACTCTTGTATTTTTCCTATATCCGTTTTGCCTCTAAACGTACATGATAGTCTAGTGAGGAATGAACTGGACTGCTTGGAGGTAGCTGGTTCGATTCTAAGTAAGTTTTAAGTAACCTACGTGTTTTTTGGTATAGATTCCGAGGAAACTTTGTAACTGAGAATTCTCTGTAGGGGTTTTATGATTTTGGTTTTTCTCCAACTCATAATACGTCAGGGTAGTAAAATTGACCCTCTCAAACGTTTAGAAGGGACTCTCCTTTCATACATATGATTTGTTATATTTTTTGATAGCTATTTCTATACCTAATGCATATCCCCGATAAAGAAACAACAACCACTAAACTATGCACATACAAACATAACCTCATAAACACTTGTCTATGATACGAACGATAAATGGTTCCATCAAAGACAAAACACGTTTGAATAATTTTTCATTCGAAATTCAAACCACGCCTCTTGATTCGTTGCCAAAATGCCGATGCGATACCGGTTTGGCCAATGGGCGGCGGTTATCGCCAACGGCCGTTTCGCCCGGCCAATAAGAAACGTTGTTTAGTTGCCCACGCGCATATTTTCGTTTTGCAATTCAATGAAGTCACTAATTGCTGTTTTGTTTGGCTCGAGACGCCGGAGGAAGCGAACGTCCATTGATGAAATGGTTCATTTAATGGCCGAGTTATAGTCATGATTTATTTGATGGTTTGATATGTTGCTACGTATTTTAGTGTAGTTAAAATGTGTTTTTGTTTAATTGGTACGGTTTAATAATAAAATTTTATTGGAGTGAAATGTTTAATGCATTCGTTAAGTGATTTTGGCGCATAAAACTATTATGTGTAATGATACTTTGGAAATATATTTTGCAATATACTTGTGCCAAGAATTTTTATGTGCAATAAGAAATCTATAGTGTCTTGTTTGTTTATATTGAACTAGGTTTAAATAGTAAATATATACATACTAGACCATTTAATTAAAATTTAAAATGTTGCCTATGCATTTGGTCCTCGTATACCTAAGCATTAATTCATATTAAAGGACAGTCTTATAAGTTTATTTGTCCACTCTTGCTCAAATCACTTCTAAACACAACAATAAATCTAAACAAAACAATAATAGTTTATTAACCAGCGAGTCTGATAAAGGTTAGTATATTTCATGAAATAAAGTTGGTATATGTTTATTTCGAATTTAGAAAGTACTACAACTGAAACTTCGTAAGAAAAACATGCGAGAGACTGCATACATCTGTGGAAAGTTTTCTAAAACCAATATTCTGTTGAGAAATTGAATTTGTAGCATGTAAGCACATACTAAACGAGTCAATAATTTTATTCAATAATTTTATTTGAACAGGGATGTTCCAGATGAGAATATATTGGTACTGTCTTTTGTGAGGTCATAATAATATGTGTTTTATGTGATGCAGAAAATATCAATTTATCGTTGGACTCTCTAAGTTTTAGAAATTATTTAGATATTTTTTTTAACTAAATTCGTCACAAATGGTATATTTCTCGACACGAACAGTTAAAGCTTTGTTATGAGATCATGAGAGTCTGTGGCGTTTATGCCATTAAGGCTAAAGTTAATTTCGTTTGCGAACGCAGTGGAATGCTAAATATTACTTTGTAATTCATGGCGTTGTTTGGTTTTGCCACTGTCCATGAGTGGTCGTATCGCTTATCATCAGGCAAATAGCACGCTTGTCTCGCCATTCATTGCATTAAAAATATGTCTTATTTTACGATTACAAGATGCTACGATACTCTTGCATTTATTTTGTTCATTCTCTTGTCTATTAAAAACATTGTCCCAAAACACTTGTAAACATCTACAACTTTACTGTCTAAACCCATTATAATAAGTGTTTCGGTATATCTCAGGTATGTAGCGTATTATTTAATAGTTTAAATATAAATTGGTTTGGTGCCAAGCCCTCGTGCAAGTCGGCAAGTCGCCGGCGTGCCAAAAACTCCGCTTTGCCGCTGCAGATATTGCGATGGTTCAACGGGTTTGATGTAGGGATACGGGATGGGGCATGGTGTATTTTTAATAAATACACCCAAAAATATGCGGAGTTTTGTAAGATACAAGGTTTGAGAATCAAAAACCACGAAAGAAAAAACACGAACCAAATACTTATAGGTTTCTTCGATTTAAACAAAAGGTACACATCAATGTTGTCTATAATATTTTTTCCGGGGTTCAAATCATACACTGAGAACAATGCTTGTTTGGCCAACAAATAGGTATTGCAAAAAAAGAAATACGGATTTTATCGTGGGTTTAGTTAAATGTTTATATTAACTTCTCGACTCCTCGTAATATTAGTTGCATACTCCCGAAACAGATTTACCTATGTAAATTTTAGAAATCGTGCCAATTGCTATTACCTCTGCTATCAACCTTTTCATTGGTTTCACTAATATGAATTACAAGAGAGGGATTAATAGTGATTATACCTGATTTTTGCCAAAGCACGTCTATCGAGGGGTAATTTATTTAATATATTTGTTTTTATAGCAGTGAATGGCGATACGAACTAGCCGTTCGCCTGATGGTAAGCGATACGACCGCTCATAAACAGTAGCAACATTCCACTGCGCTCGCCATCCTGAGACATAAGATGTTAAGTCTCAATATGTCCAGTAGTTGCTCTGGCTACAATGTCCTTCAATCCGAAACACAACAGTGCATTTAAGCAGTGTTGTTTCACGGGAGAAATAGACATTGCGGTGGTACCTATCCAAATGGCCTCTCACATATGAGAGACCTACCACCAGTAGGTCTATTTAAATAGTATGGTAGGTAATTGTTTGAGTTTATAGTTTCGATGATGACAAACTGAACCACATGCTTTTGCTTCACCTCATAAACAATAAACTACCTTTTAAATTTATTTTTTCTAGAACATTCTAGGTATTCTTACTCCCAGTAATTCACTAGCGCAATACAGAGCGTAGCTCTCGACATCTCACGGGCTTTACCGTCACTGCGCATTCCACTATTAGTCACATATTTTGACGATTCCTACGGGAAGGCACAATTTCACTCGTATTTGAGACTTCAAGCCTCCAAGCCAATTGAATTATGCGATCTGGGAGACATGTCTTTGTAGATGGTGTTTATTATTTTGTATAGTTGTGGATATGCGATCACAATAATTGATATGTTAGGTGACATGACAGTACTTATGATAACAAACATATGTAAATTATTTCTTATTTCTAGGTATTTTGATGTTAGATAAATTTCTTTAGAATATCTTAGTTTCAGATTTATTTTATACATTCGAAAATATTAATTTATGTATAGTAAAGTTACACAATTTATCCTAGAGAGTTTAAAATTTGTAAGAGTTATGTTGTATGTAAAAGCTGCTATGTATGTATGTATACATAAACTCACGCCTTTTTCCCAGAAGGGGTAGGCAGAGATTCCGGGAAACCCATATTCCGCCTCGTATGTTCCGTCCCACGTATGATAGGGGGTGAACCTATCGTCCTATCTAGCCCAAATTCCTAACTCCAGACTGATAATTAATGGAAAAATCCAACATCATTTTGCCCGATCCGGGATTCGAACCCGAGACCGCAGCTTAGTAACCGTACTGTAGTACAACTACGCCACTGAGACCTGCTAAGTTTATTTCTTAAGATATAAATGAAAAGACTTTTATAGTATTCAAATAACCAATGTATCGTAATTAAAAGTACCCGAAGTGTTAAGAACTCTATCTGACGGATCAATTTAACCCAACGAGTTAACTTTCACGCTTGGTTAATTCGCCGGTTAGCTGTTAAGTATCAATTAAGTTAACCATTAGAAAGTGGGTGCTAAAATTCAACTTTCGTATGTTTGACGCGTTAATCGCGTATACATGGTGTTCGAATAAGAGATGTACATGGTGATTCGAATTACACTGTGGAAATGATTAATGATCTAGTAATTTTAAATGATTTTAGATTAACACGCGTCTAGAATGGTAATATTGAGGTCTAGTACTGAGGATATTAAGTTTAAATGATTTTAGATTAACACGCGTCTAGAATGGTAATATTGAGGTCTAGTACTGAGGATATTAATTTTAAATGATTTTAGATTAACACGCGTCTAGAATGGTAATATTGAGGTCTAGTACTGAGGATATTAATTTTAAATGATTTTAGATTAACACGCGTCTAGAATGGTAATATTGAGGTCTAGTACTGAGGATATTAATTTTAAATGATTTTAGATTAACACGCGTCTAGAATGGTAATATTGAGGTCTAGTACTGAGGATATTAAGTTTAAATGATTTTAGATTAACACGCGTCTAGAATGGTAATATTGAGGTCTAGTACTGAGGATATTAATTTTAAATGATTTTAGATTAACACGCGTCTAGAATGGTAATATTGAGGTCTAGTACTGAGGATATTAATTTTAAATGATTTTAGATTAACACGCGTCTAGAATGGTAATATTGAGGTCTAGTACTGAGGATATTAATTTTAAATGATTTTAGATTAACACGCGTCTAGAATGGTAATATTGAGGTCTAGTACTGAGGATATTAATTTTAAATGATTTTAGATTAACACGCGTCTAGAATGGTAATATTGAGGTCTAGTACTGAGGATATTAAGTTTAAATGATTTTAGATTAACACGCGTCTAGAATGGTAATATTGAGGTCTAGTACTGAGGATATTAATTTTAAATGATTTTAGATTAACACGCGTCTAGAATGGTAATATTGAGGTCTAGTACTGAGGATATTAATTTTAAATGATTTTAGATTAACACGCGTCTAGAATGGTAATATTGAGGTCTAGTACTGAGGATATTAATTTTAAATGATTTTAGATTAACACGCGTCTAGAATGGTAATATTGAGGTCTAGTACTGAGGATATTAATTTTAAATGATTTTAGATTAACACGCGTCTAGAATGGTAATATTGAGGTCTAGTACTGAGGATATTAATTTTAAATGATTTTAGATTAACACGCGTCTAGAATGGTAATATTGAGGTCTAGTACTGAGGATATTAATTTTAAATGATTTTAGATTACACGCGTCTAGAATGGTAATATTGAGGTCTAGTACTGAGGATATTAAGTTTAAATGATTTTAGATTAACACGCGTCTAGAATGGTAATATTGAGGTCTAGTACTGAGGATATTAAGTTTAAATGATTTAGATTAACACGCGTCTAGAATGGTATATTGAGGTCTAGTACTGAGGATATTAATTTTAAATGATTTTAGATTAACACGCGTCTAGAATGGTAATATTGAGGTCTAGTACTAAGGATATTAAGTTTAAATGATTTTAGATTAACACGCGTCTAGAATGGTAATATTGAGGTCTAGTACTGAGGATATTAATTTTAAATGATTTTAGATTAACACGCGTCTAGAATGGTAATATTGAGGTCTAGTACTGAGGATATTAATTTTAAATGATTTTAGATTAACACGCGTCTAGAATGGTAATATTGAGGTCTAGTACTGAGGATATTAATTTTAAATGATTTTAGATTAACACGCGTCTAGAATGGTAATATTGAGGTCTAGTACTGAGGATATTAATTTTAAATGATTTTAGATTAACACGCGTCTAGAATGGTAATATTGAGGTCTAGTACTGAGGATATTAAGTTTAAATGATTTTAGATTAACACGCGTCTAGAATGGTAATAGTGAGGTCTAGTACTGAGGATATTAATTTTAAATGATTTTAGATTAACACGCGTCTAGAATGGTAATATTGAGGTCTAGTACTGAGGATATTAAGTTTAAATGATTTTAGATTAACACGCGTCTAGAATGGTAATATTGAGGTCTAGTACTGAGGATATTAAGTTTAAATGATTTTAGATTAACACGCGTCTAGAATGGTAATATTGAGGTCTAGTACTGAGGATATTAAGTTTAAATGATTTTAGATTAACACGCGTCTAGAATGGGTAATATTGAGGTCTAGTACTGAGGAATTAATTTTAAATGATTTTAGATTAACACGCGTCTAGAATGGTAATATTGAGGTCTAGTACTGAGGATATTAATTTTAAATGATTTAGATTAACACGCGTCTAGAATGGTAAATATTGAGGTCCTAGTTACTGAGGATATTAAAGTTTAAATGATTTTAGATTAACACGCGGCCTGACAATGGTAATATTGAGGGTCTAGTACTGAGGATATTAAGTTTAAATGATTTTAGATTACACGCGTCTAGAATGGTAAGATTGAGGTCTAGTACTGATGATATTGAATTTTAAATGATTTTAGATTAACACAGGACAAGCCGTCTAGAGGTAATAGTGAGGTTTTTGTTTTTTTTACCCCCCTAGTACTGAGGATAGTATTTTAAAATGATTTTAGATTAACACGCGTACTAGAGTTAATATGGGTCTAGTACTGAGGATATTAAGTTTAAATGATTTTAGATTAACACGCGTCTAGAATGGTAATATTGAGGTCTAGTACTGAGGATATTAATTTTAAAATGATTTTAGATTAACGACGCGTCTAGAATGGTAATATTGAGGTCTAGTACTGAGGATATTAATTTAAATGATTTTAGATTAACACGCGTCTAGAATGTAATATTGAGGGTCTAGTACTGAGGATTATTAATTTTAACTGATTTTAGAATTAACACGCGTCCTAGAATGGTAATATTGAGGTCTAGTACTGAGGATATTAATTTTAAATGATTTAGATTAACACGCGTCTAGAATGGTAAGATTGAGGTCTAGTACTGAGGATATTAAGTTTAAATGATTTAAGATTAACCACGCGTCTAGAATGGTAGTATTGAGGTCTATTAACTGAGGATATTAAAGTTAAAAATGATTTTAAGATAACGACGCGTCTACGGAATGGTAATATTGAGGTCTAGTACTGAGGATAATTAACTGTTAACAGTGATTTTTAGATTAACACGCGTCTAGAATGGTAATATTGAGGTCTAGTACTGAGGATATTAATTTTAATGAGGTTAGATTAACACGCGTCTAGAATGGTTAAGATTGAGGTCCTAAGTACCTGAGGATATAATTTTAAATTGATTTTAGAGTGTAACACGCGTCTAGAATGGTAATATTGAGGTTCTAGTACTGCTGGGGATGGGGGAGGATAGTACCAGTTTAAATGATTTAGATTAACACGCGTCTAGAATGGTAAATATTGACGGTCTAGTACTGAGGATATTAAGTTTAAATGATTTTAGATTACACGCGTCTAGAATGGTAATATTGAGGTCTAGTACTGAGGATATTAATTTTAAATGATTTTAGATTAACACGCGTCTAGAATGGTAATATTGAGGTCTAGTACTGAGAATTAAGTTTAAATGATTTTAGATTAACACGCGTCTAGAATGGTAATATTGAGGTCTAGTACTGAGGATATTAAGTTTAAATGATTTTAGATAACAACGCGCTAGAATGGTAATATTGAGGTCTAGTACTGAGGATATTAAGTTTAAATGATTTTAGATTAACACGCGTCTAGAATGGATAATATTGAGGTCTAGTACTGAGGTATATTAATTTTAAATGATTTAGATTAAACACGCTCTAGAATGGTAATATTGAGGTCTAAGTACTAAGGATATTAAGTTTAAATGATTTTAGATTAACACGCGTCTAGAATGGTATATTGAGTCTAGTACTGAGGATATAATTTTAAAATGATTTTAGATTAACACGCGTCTAGAATGGTAATATTGAGGTCTAGTACTGAGGATATTAATTTTAATGATTTAGATTAACACGCGTCTAGAATGGTAATATTGAGGTCTAGTACTGAGGATATTAATTTTAAATGATTTTAGATTAACACGCGTCTAGAATGGTAATATTGAGTCTAGTACTGAGGATATTAATTTTAAATGATTTAGATATACACGCGTCTAGAATGGTAATATTGAGGTCTAGTACTGAGGATATTAATTTTAAATGATTTAGATTAACACGCGTCTAGAATGGTAATATTGAGGTCTAGTACTGAGGATATAAGTTTAAATGATTTTAGATTAACACGCGTCTAGAATGGTAATATTGAGGTCTAGTACTGAGGATATTATTTTAAATGATTTTAGATTAACACGCGTCTAGAATGGTAATATTGAGGTCTAGTACTGAGGATATTAGTTTAAATGATTTTAGATTAACACGCGTCTAGAATGGTAATATGAGGTCTAGTACTGAGATATTAAGTTTAATGATTTAGATTAACACGCGTCTAGAATGTAATATTGAGTCTAGTACTGAGATATTAATTTTAAATGATTTTAGATTAACACGCGTCAGAATGGTAATATTGAGGTCTAGTACTGAGGATATTAATTTTAAATGGATTTTAGATTAACACGCGTCTAGAATGGTAATATTGAGGTCTAGTACTGAGGATATTAATTTTAAATGATTTTAGATTAACACGCGTCTAGAATGGTAATATTGAGGTCTAGGACTGAGGATATTAAGTTTAAATGATTTTAGATTAACCGCGTCTAGAATGGTAATATTGAGGTCTAGTACTGAGGATATTAAGTTTAATGATTTAGATTAACACGCGTCTAGAATGGTAATATTGAGGTCTAGTACTGAGGATATTAAGTTTAAATGATTTTAGATTAACACGCGTCTAGAATGGTAATATTGAGGTCTAGTACTGAGGATATTAATTTTAAATGATTTTAGATTAACACGCGTCTAGAATGGTAATATTGAGGTCTAGTACTGAGGATATTAAGTTTAAATGATTTTAGATTAACACGCGTCTAGAATGGTAATATTGAGGTCTAGTACTGAGGATATTAAGTTTAAATGATTTTAGATTAACACGCGTCTAGAATGGTAATATTGAGGTCTAGTACTGAGGATATTAATTTTAAATGATTTTAGATTAACACGCGTCTAGAAATGGTAATATTGAGGTCTAGTACTGAGGATATTAAGTTTAAATGATTTTAGATTAACACGCGTCTAGATGGTAATATTGAGGTCTAGTACTGAGGATATAAGTTTAAATGATTTTAGATTACCACGCGTCTAGATGGTAATATTGAGGTCTAGTACTGAGGATATTAATTTAAATGATTTTAGATTAACACCGTCTAGAATGGTAATATTGAGGTCTAGTACTGAGGATATTAATTTTAAATGATTTTAGATTAACACGCGTCTAGAATGGTAAGATTTGAGGTCCTAGTACTGAGGATATTAATTTTAAATGATTTAGATTAACACGCGTCTAGAATGGTAATAGGGCGGTGCTAGGACTGGAGGATATTAAGTTTAAATGATTTTAGATTACCGCGTCTAGAATGTAATAGGGAGGTCTAGTACTGAGGAATTTAAGTTTTTAAATGATTTTTTAGATTAACACGCGTCTAGATGGTAATATTGTGTCCTAGTACTGAGGATATTAAGTTTAATGATTTTAGATTAACACGCGTCGAGAATGGTAATATTGAGGTCCTAGTACTGAGGATATTAATTTTAAATGATTTAGATTAACACGCGTCTAAGAATGGTAATATGAGGTCTAGTACTGAGGGATATTAATTTATAAAGATTTTAGATTAACACGCGTCTAGTGAATGGTAATATTGAGGTCTAGTACTGAGGATATAAGTTAAATGATTTTAGATTAACACGCGTCTAGAATGGTAATATTGAGTCTAGTACTGAGGATATTAATTTTTAAATGATTTTAGATTAACACGCGTCTAGAATGGTAATATTGAGGGTCTAGTACTGAGGATATTAAGTTTAAATGATTTTAGATTAACACGCGTCTAGAATGGTAATATTGAGGTCTAGTACTGAGGATATTAAGTTTAAATGATTTTAGATTAACACGCGTCTAGAATGGTAATATTGAGGTCTAGTACTGAGGATATTAAGTTTAAATGATTTTAGATTAACACGCGTCTAGAATGGTAATATTGAGGTCTAGTACTGAGGATATTAAGTTTAAATGATTTTAGATTAACACGCGTCTAGAATGGTAATATTGAGGTCTAGTACTGAGGATATTAATTTTAAATGATTTTAGATTAACACGCGTCTAGAATGGTAATATTGAGGTCTAGTACTGAGGATTAAGTTAAATGATTTAGATTAACACCGTCTAACGTATATTGAGGTCTAGTACTGAGATATTAATTTTAAATGATTTTAGATTAACACGCGTCTAGAATGGTAATATTGAGGTCTAGTACTGAGGATATTAATTTAAATGATTTAGATTAACACGCGTCTAGAATGGTAATATTGAGGTCTAGTACTGAGGATATTAAGTTTAAATGATTTTAGATTAACACGCGTCTAGAATGGTATATTGAGGTCTAGTACTGAGGATATAAGTTTAAATGATTTTAGATTAAACGCGTCTAGAATGGTAATATTGAGGTCTAGTACTGAGGATATTAAGTTTAAATGATTTTAGATTAACACGCGTCTAGAATGGTAATATTGAGGTCTAGTACT
Source organism: Hyles vespertilio (assembly GCA_009982885.2). Lineage (NCBI taxonomy): Eukaryota > Metazoa > Arthropoda > Insecta > Lepidoptera > Sphingidae > Hyles > Hyles vespertilio. The sequence goes on from CM042810.1 coordinate 16,469,999, forward strand.
GAGGATATTAAGTTTAAATGATTTTAGATTAACACGCGTCTAGAATGGTAATATTGAGGTCTAGTACTGAGGATATAAGTTTAAATGATTTTAGATTAACACGCGTCTAGAATGGTAATATTGAGGTCTAGTACTGAGGATATTAATTTTAAATGATTTTAGATTAACACGCGTCTAGAATGGTAATATTGAGGTCTAGTACTGAGGATATTAAGTTTAAAATGATTTTAGATTACACGCGTCTAGAATGGTAATATTGAGGTCTAGTACTGAGGATATTAAGTTTAAATGATTTAGATTAACACGCGTCTAGAATGGTAATATTGAGGTCTAGTACGGAGGATATTATTTTAAATGATTTTAGATTAACACGCGTCTAGAATGGTAATATTGAGGTCTAGTACTGAGGATATTAGTTTAAAATGATTTTAGATTAACACGCGTCTAGAATGGGTAATATTGAGGTCTAGTACTGAGGATATTAATTTTAAAATGATTTTAGATTAACACGCGTCTAGAATGGTAATATGTGAGGTCTAGTACTGAGGATATTAATTTTAAATGATTTTAGATTAACACGCGCTAGAATGGTAATATTGAGGTCTAGTACTGAGGATATTAATTTTAAAATGATTTTAGATTAACACGCGTCTAGAATGGTAATATTGAGGTCTAGTACTGAGGATATTAAGTTTAAAAATGATTTTAGATTAACACGCGTCTAGAATGGTAATATTGAGTGCTAGTACTGAGGAACTATTAATTTTAAATGATTGGAGGTCTAGTACTGAGGATATTAAGTTTAACTGATTTTAGATTACACGCGTCTAGAATGGTAATATTGAGGTCTAGTACTGAGGATATTAAGTTTAAATGATTTTAGATTAACACGCGTCTAGAATGGTAATATTGAGGGCTAGTACTGAGGATATTAAGTTTAAATGATTTTAGATTAACACGCGTCTAGAATGGTAATATTGAGGTCTAGTACTGAGGATATTAAGTTTAAATGATTTTAGATTAACACGCGTCTAGAATGGTAATATTGAGGTCTAGTACTGAGGATATTAAGTTTTAAATGATTTTAGATTAAACACGCGTCTAGATGGTAATATTGAGGTCTAGTACTGAGGATATTAATTTTAAATGATTTAGATTAACACGCGTCTAGAATGGTATATTGAGGTCTAGTACTGAGGATATTAATTTAAATGATTTAGATTAACACGCGTCTAGAATGGTAATATTGAGGTCTAGTACTGAGGATATTAATTTTAAATGATTTTAGATTACACGCGTCTAGAATGGTAATATTGAGGTCTAGTACTGAGGATATTAAGTTTAAATGATTTTAGATTAACACGCGTCTAGAATGGTAATATTGAGGTCTAGTACTGAGGATATTAATTTAAATGATTTTAGATTAACACGCGTCTAGAATGGTAATATGAGGTCTAGTACTGAGGATATTAAGTTTAAATGATTTTAGATTAACACGCGTCTAGAATGGTTAATATTGAGGTCTAGTACTGAGGATATTAAGTTTAAATGATTTTAGATTAACACGCGTCTAGAATGGTAATATTGAGGTCTAGTACTGAGGATATTAATTTAAATGATTTTAGATTACACACGCGTCTAGAATGGTATATTGAGGTCTAGTACTGAGGATATTAAGTTTAAATGATTTTAGATTACACGCGTCTAGAATGGTAATATTGAGGTCTAGTACTGAGGATATTAATTTTAAATGATTTTAGATTAACACGCGTCTAGAATGGTAATATTGAGGTCTAGTACTGAGGATATTAATTTTAAATGATTTTAGATTAACACGCGTCTAGAAATGGTAATATTGAGGTCTAGTACTGAGGATATTAATTTTAAATGATTTAGATTAACACGCGTCTAGAATGGTAATATTGAGGTCTAGTACTGAGGATATTATTTTTAAATTGATTTAGATTAACACGCGTCTAGAATGGTAATATTGGAGGTCTAGTACTGAGATATTAATTTTAAATGATTTTAGATTAACACGCGTCTAGAATGGTCATATTGAGGTCTAGTACTGAGGATATTAATTTTAAATGATTTTAGATTAACACGCGTCTAGAATGGTAATATTGATGTCTAGTACTGAGGATATTAATTTTAAATGATTTTAGATTAACACGCGTCTAGAATGGTAATATTGAGGTCCTAGTACTGAGGATATTAATTTTAAATGATTTTAGATTAACCACGCGTCTAGAATGGTAATATTGAGGTCTAGTACTGAGGATATTAAGTTTAAATGATTTTAGATTAACACGCGTCTAGAATGGTAATATTGAGGTCTAGTACTGAGGATATTAATTTTAAATGATTTTAGATTAACACGCGTCTAGAATGGTAATATTGAGGTCTAGTACTGAGGATATTAATTTAAATGATTTTAGATTAACACGCGTCTAGAATGGTAATATTGAGGTCCTAGTACTGAGGATATTAAGTTTAAAATGATTTTAGATTAACACGCGTCTAGAATGGTAATATTGAGGTCCTAGTACTGAGGATATTAAGTTTAAATGATTTTAGATTAACACGCGTCTAGAATGGTAATATTGAGGTCTAGTACTGAGGATATTAAGTTTAAATGATTTTAGATTAACACGCGTCTAGAATGGTATATTGAGGTCTAGTACTGAGGATATTAAGTTTAAATGATTTTAGATTAACACGCGTCTAGAATGGTAATATTGAGGTCTAGTACTGAGGATATTAAGTTTAAATGATTTAGATTAACACGCGTCTAGAATGGTAATATTGAGGGTCTAGTACTGAGGATATTAAGTTTAAATGATTTAGATTAACACGCGTCTAGAATGGTAATATTGAGGTCTAGTACTGAGGATATTAAGTTTAAATGATTTTAGATTAACACGCGTCTAGAATGGTAATATTGAGGTCTAGTACTGAGGATATTAAGTTTAAATGATTTTAGATTAACACGCGTCTAGAATGGTAATATTGAGGTCTAGTACTGAGGATATTAAGTTTAAATGATTTTAGATTAACACGCGTCTAGAATGGTAATATTGAGGTCTAGTACTGAGGATATTAAGTTTAAATGATTTAGATTAACACGCGTCTAGAATGGTAATATTGAGGTCTAGTACTGAGGATATTAATTTAAATGATTTTAGATTAACACGCGTCTAGAATGGTAATATTGAGGTCTAGTACTGAGGATATTAAGTTTAAATGATTTTAGATTAACACGCGTCTAGAATGGTAATATTGAGGTCTAGTACTGAGGATATTAATTTTAAATGATAGGATTACACGCGTCTAGAATTGTAATATTGAGGTCTAGTACTGGAGGATATTAAGTTTAAATGAGTTTAGATAACACGGCGTCTAGAAGTGGTAATATTGAGGTCTAGTACTGAGGATATTAATTTTAAATGATTTTAGATTAACACGCGTCTAGAATGGTAATTTGAGGTCTAGTACTGAGGAGATTAATTTTAAATGATTTTAGATTACACACGCGTCTAGATGGAATATGAGGTCTAGTACTGAGGATATTAAGTTTTAAGATGATTTTAGATTACACGCGTCTAGAATGGTATATTGAGGTCTAGTACTGAGGATATTAAGTTTAATGATTTTAGATTAACACAGCGTCTAGAATGGTAATATTGAGGTCTAGTACTGAGGATATTAATTTAAAATGATTTTAGATTAACACGCGTCTAGATGGTAATTTGAGGTCTAGTACTGAGGATATTAATTTTAAATGATTTTAGATTAACACGCGTCTAGAATGGTAATATTGAGGTCTAGTACTGAGGATAGTAATTTTAAATGATTTAGATTAACACGCGTCTAGAATGGTAATATTGAGGTCTAGTACTGAGGATATTAATTTTAAATGATTTTAGATTAACACGCGTCTAGAATGGTAATATTGAGGTCTAGTACTGAGGATATTAATTTTAAATGATTTTAGATTAACACAGCGTCTAGAATGGTAATATTGAGGTCTAGTACTGAGGATATTAATTTAAATGATTTTAGATTAACACGCGTCTAGAATGGGTAATATGAGGTCTAGTACTGAGGATATTAATTTTAAATGATTTTAGATTAACACGCGTCTAGAATGGTAATATTGCGGTCTAGTACTGAGGATATTAATTTTAAATGATTTTAGATTAACACGCGTCTAGAATGGTAATATTGAGGTCTAGTACTGAGGATATTAAGTTTTAAATGATTTTAGATTAACACGCGTCTAGAATGGTAATATTGAGGTCTAGTACTGAGGATATTAATGTTAAATGATTTTAGATTAACACGCCGTCTAGAATGGTAATATTGAGGTCTAGTACTGAGGATATTAAGTTTAAATGATTTTAGATTAACACGCGTCTAGAATGGTAATATTGAGGTCTAGTACTGAGGATATTAAGTTTAAATGATTTTAGATTAACACGCGTCTAGAATGGTAATATTGAGGTCTAGTACTGAGGATATTAATTTAAATGATTTTAGATTAACACGCGTCTAGAATGGTAATATTGAGGTCTAGTACTGAGGATATTAAGTTTAAATGATTTTAGATTAACACGCGTCTAGAATGGTAATATTGAGGTCTAGTACTGAGGATATTAAGTTTAAAATGATTTTAGATTAACCACGCGTCTAGAATGGTAATATTGAGGTCTAGTACTGAGGATATTAATTTTAAATGATTTTAGATTAACACTCGTCTAGAATGGTAATATTGGAGGTCTAGTACTGAGGATATTAATTTTAAATGATTTTAGATTAACACGCGTCTAGAATGGTATATTGAGGTCTAGTACTGAGGATATTAAGTTTAAATGATTTAGATTAACACGCGTCTAGAATGGTAATATTGAGGTCTAGTACTGAGGATATTAATTTTAAATGATTTTAGATTAACACGCGTCCTAGAATGGTAATATTGAGGTCTAGTACTGAGGATATTAATTTTCAAATGATTTTAGATTAACACGCGTCTAGAATGGTAATATTGAGGTCTAGTACTGAGGATATTAATTTTAAATGATTTTAGATTAACACGCGTCTAGAATGGTAATATTGAGGTCTAGTACTGAGGATATTAAGTTTAAATGATTTTAGATTAACACGCGTCTAGAATGGTAATATTGAGGTCTAGTACTGAGGATATTAATTTTAAATGATTTTAGATTAACACGCGTCTAGAATGGTAATATTGAGGTCTAGTACTGAGGATATTAATTTTAAATGATTTTAGATTAACACGCGTCTAGAATGGTAATATTGAGGTCTAGTACTGAGGATATTAATTTTAAATGATTTTAGATTAAACACGCGTCTAGAATGGTAATATTGAGGTCTAGTACTGAGGATATTAATTTTAAATGATTTTAGATTAACACGCGTCTAGAATGGTAATATTGAGGTCTAGTACTGAGGATATTAATTTTAAATGATTTTAGATTAACACGCGTCTAGAATGGTAATATTGAGGTCTAGTACTGAGGATATTAATTTTAAATGATTTTAGATTAACACGCGTCTAGAATGGTAATATTGAGGTCTAGTACTGAGGATATTAATTTTAAATGATTTTAGATTAACACGCGTCTAGAATGGTAATATTGAGGTCCTAGTACTGAGGATATTAATTTTAAATGATTTTAGATTAACACGCGTCTAGAATGGTAATATTGAGGTCTAGTACTGAGGATATTAATTTTAAATGATTTTAGATTAACACGCGTCTAGAATGGTAATATTGAGGTCTAGTACTGAGGATATTAATTTTAAATGATTTTAGATTAACACGCGTCTAGAATGGTAATATTGAGGTCTAGTACTGAGGATATTAATTTTAAATGATTTTAGATTAACACGCGTCTAGAATGGTAATATTGAGGTCTAGTACTGAGGATATTAATTTTAAATGATTTTAGATTAACACGCGTCTAGAATGGTAATATTGAGGTCTAGTACTGAGGATATTAATTTTAAATGATTTTAGATTAACACGCGTCTAGAATGGTAATATTGAGGTCTAGTACTGAGGATATTAATTTTAAATGATTTTAGATTAACACGCGTCTAGAATGGTAATATTGAGGTCTAGTACTGAGGATATTAATTTTAAATGATTTTAGATTAACACGCGTCTAGAATGGTAATATTGAGGTCTAGTACTGAGGATATTAATTTTAAATGATTTTAGATTAACACGCGTCTAGAATGGTAATATTGAGGTCTAGTACTAAGGATATTAATTTTAAATGATTTTAGATTAACACGCGTCTAGAATGGTAATATTGAGGTCTAGTACTGAGGATATTAATTTTAAATGATTTTAGATTAACACGCGTCTAGAATGGTAATATTGAGGTCTAGTACTGAGGATATTAATTTTAAATGATTTTAGATTAACACGCGTCTAGAATGGTAATATTGAGGTCTAGTACTGAGGATATTAATTTTAAATGATTTTAGATTAACACGCGTCTAGAATGGTAATATTGAGGTCTAGTACTGAGGATATTAAGTTTAAATGATTTTAGATTAACACGCGTCTAGAATGGTAATATTGAGGTCTAGTACTGAGGATATTAATTTAAATGATTTTAGATTAACACGCGTCTAGAATGGTAATATTGAGGTCTAGTACTGAGGATATTAATTTTAAATGATTTTAGATTAAACACGCGTCTAGAATGGTAATATTGAGGTCTAGTACTGAGGATATTAATTTTAAATGATTTTAGATTAACACGCGTCTAGAATGGTAATATGAGGTCTAGTACTGAGGATATAATTTTAAGATTTTAGATAACACGCGTCTAGAATGGTAATATGCGTCTACTGAGGATATTAATTTAATGATTTAGATAACACGCGTCTAGAATGGTAATATTGAGGTCTAGTACTGAGGATATTAATTTTAAATGATTTTAGATTAACACGCGTCTAGAATGGTAATATTGAGGTCTAGTACTGAGGATATTAATTTTTAAATGATTTTAGATTAACACGCGTCTAGAATGGTAATATTGAGTCTAGTACTGAGGATATTAATTTTAAATGATTTTAGATTAACACGCGTCTAGAATGGTAATATTGAGGTCTAGTACTGAGGATATTAATTTTAAATGATTTTAGATTAACACGCGTCTAGAATGGTAATATTGAGGTCTAGTACTGAGGATATTAATTTTAAATGATTTTAGATTAACACGCGTCTATAATGGTAATATTGAGGTCTAGTACTGAGGATATTAATTTTAAATGATTTAGATTAACACGCGTCTAGAATGGTAATATGAGGTCTAGTACTGAGGATATTAATTTTAAATGATTTTAGATTAACACGCGTCTAGAATGGTAATATTGAGGTCCTAGTACTGAGGATATTAAGTTTAAATGATTTTAGATTAACACGCGTCCTAGAATGGTAATATTGAGGTCTAGTACTGAGGATATTAATTTTAAATGATTTAGATTAACACGCGTCTAGAATGGTAATATTGAGGTCTAGTACTGAGGATATTAAGTTTAAATGATTTTAGATTAACACGCGTCTAGAATGGTAATATTGAGGTCTAGTACTGAGGATATTAAGTTTAAATGATTTTAGATTAACACGCGTCTAGAATGGTAATATTGAGGTATAGTACTGAGGATATTAATTTTAAATGATTTTAGATTTAACACACGCGTCTAGAATGGTAATATTGAGGTCTAGTACTGAGGATATTAAGTTTACAATGATTTTAGATTAACACGCGTCTAGAATGGTAATATTGAGGTCTAGTACTGAGGATATTAAGTTTAAATGATTTAGATTAACACGCGTCTAGAATGGTAATATTGAGGTCTAGTACTGAGGATATTAATTTTAAATGATTTTAGATTAACACGCGTCTAGAATGGTAATATTGAGGTCTAGTACTGAGGATATCAAGTTTAAATGATTTTAGATTAACACGCGTCTAGAATGGTAATATTGAGGTCTAGTACTGAGGATATTAATTTTAAATGATTTTAGATTAACACGCGTCTAGAATGGTAATATTGAGGTCTAGTACTGAGGATATTAAGTTTAAATGATTTTAGATTAACACGCGTCTAGAATGGTAATATTGAGGTCTAGTACTGAGGATATTAATTTTAATGATTCTATAATAGCTTTTTTTTCTTGGGCTTATTCTTAAAATGAAGGAGTTAGGTTCGCAAAGGATTCGACAACTCACCACTTGGTATGTACGCAATGACATGCCGCTTCAACTTGCCAATTCGCGGATTTGTGTAGATAACTTTTGTTCTTATGAGTCTCTTCCATACTGACAAGTAGAATAGTCCACTAATGGGCTAATTTAATCACTTATTATAGATATTTCGTATAAATAAATACACCCAACAGTGACATACATAGTCTTGACCCCACACTAAGATCGAGTCTGGTATCGTGGGTATCAGGAACTAAGAGACGCTTTTCGATCCTCACACACACCCATACCTGAAACAAACACCTGTGGTTCACACAAATATTTGTTTCGAATTCGTGGCCTCTCGTTTCACAGCCGACGTCTAACCAAGTGCGCCACGGAGGCTGTGGAAATTGTAATGTATAGATGTAGTTTCTACGTGAATGAGCGTCTTTCGTGATTCGTACGGTTAATTCTTGATTCGATCTCATAGCCAAGTATTGAATAAGTAGATAAATAATAATAAATCTTTATTAAACAGAAATCAGTTTACAATTTGATAAAAACATAATTACTAAACTAACTAAACTAAAAATACAACTCTTTCTATGGGTACCCAAACTAGGCTAAGCCTGTTTCTTGGGATACCAAAAATGAATAATTAAAAACAATTGCTGAAAGATATTACATATATTTACAACAAAAAACAAAACGAACTTATTGCTTATAATTAAAACTTTACATAGTTTTATTTATTATTCAAGGTAACCACATTGGCTAGATCTTTCTCCATGCCTAGATGAGTAGCCCACTAATGGGATAGTTAAATTGCCGATTATGTAGATATAGATGTAATGCCTACGTGAACGAGCGTCGCTTGTGATCGGTTCGGTTGCGACGTATCTCCAATGAATAATTGTTAGATTAGCGAGCCTTAGTCATCGGCCGACGTAGCTTAGATAAGCTTAGGCATGGGAGTATTTTTGGATACTTATCGATGTTCTTTTAGATCATAAATAATGATAATTTATCAAGATATAACACACATTTGAAATTCATCATTCTTCTGGTTTTGTGTTTGTTTTGTAAAAATTGAAACTAAAAACACTAAATAACAAATTGGTTCTTGAATTAATTTGATAAATAGCTCACCGTATGTTTATTTTTGAATAGTTTAGAATAATATTTTGTAGAATTATTTACGAAGACGAAAGTAAATATAGAAACATACTCAATTGCTATCAATTATTATTAGTACGCAATATTGTCATAAAAACATTTCTGTGTCTACATAAATACACTACACAAATAACCACTTAGTTTCACTTCACAGCAACTGAAATAAATACACCCACATAAAGACAAAACCTTAGCAACTTAAGTCCAAAAATAACGTCGACAAATCGACATCGATAAACCACCCAGATCACAGCGACGAAAAGCCGTACATTAATAGGCCGATGTAAACGATCCCCTCGGATAAAGACGCTAAGAATGTTGATTGCCGACTATCTCGATATCGATGAACTAGCTTCACTGCTTTACTAATAGGGACGAGTGTGTCGATAAAATATACACGTATACGTGGACCCCACAATACGTTTTGTATGGTGGGTGTAAGAAATTAAGTAATTTCCGATCTCTCATACCCAGATATGAAAAAAAATGCCTGAGAATACAAAGCCACTAATTACACATTTCATATAAACATCAAAATAATATTGTAATTAGTTCAGTGACTATAAATAATCTTAGGGTACCGCCTCAAAACAATTTCTATGGTACAAGAACATAAGAATATTTAAACCCTAGATTACTATATGATTAACTCAAATCATTAAAACATAACTTAAATAAAAATTATAAAAAATAAATAAAACAATATTACTTCTTCTGTATCAGCCCATATACGTCCCACTGCAGGGCACGGGCCTCCTCTACAATCGACAGTACGATTGAGAGTGGTGGTTAGGCCATATAGTCCGCCACGCTGGCCAAGTGCGGGTTGGCGGACTTACATACCATATTACTTGAACAGCTTATAATTATCAAGTATAGAATCAAATGAAGATATATAAGAATAACATAATAAAATAGGTCTAAGTAGTACATTGCTAATATAAAAACAATCTGTATCAGAGATACAAAATGTGCTTAATGCACCGTATACAAAGCACTATTGGTTTAAGTTAAATAAATATTTAATCAATAAATTAAATAAAATATAGCCATTTGAGCCAACAGACATTTCACTGCTTAGCTTAGTACGAATGGGAAAGGGCCTAGTTTTTATCTACTAATGTGCCTTAGAACTGGTTGGTATTTGGAAAGCCTCCTTTAAACTCTCAGTAGTGCAGGTTTTATCCCGATTTTTTCCTTCATTGTTAAAACCATGATAACTTAAATTGTCCTACGTATAATTTAGCCTTAGAACTGACTCTATTGTTTTTGCTGTCCTTTATTCTAGATTTAAATTATTATATGAAATCACAATCTATAATTTAGGACAACTGTAATAAACACCGGAAGTTCTAATTTAAAACCCAGTTAATTATCATCGACAAATAATTCATCGATAAATAAATAATGCACGGCACTAAATGTAAAATTCGTGTTTAAGCGTTTATGTAGAGTCATTGTTAAGGTTTTGGCGCGTGGTTCATCGACTATCGATAAGTGACATCACAAGAAGAAAGCCGATAAGCAAATGACTCGTATGATCTTTATACAAAGTCTTGCGCAGTCATTAATTACGTTTAAGCCAGCTTTCACTTACTATGTTAGTGTGGTTCCCAGCTTCCATAAAATGTTTTGCTTATAGTTGATAACCTCCGTGGCAGTCAGTTGGTTGGACGCCAGTTGTGAAACGAGAGATGACGGGTTCGATCCCCGCACCGACACAAATAGTTGTGTAATGCACGGGTATTTGTTTAGGGTCGGGTGATAGTGATACCGAAATGTCTGTCGTAGATTCTGAAATCCATAACACAAGACTCGATCTTAGTACGGATGCAGAAATATGTATAGCTGTTGGGTGGGTGTATAGTTATAGTCACCGGGTTTATAATTATTGCCACATCGGATACATTAAGTACAAATACTCTAATTACACATTAATCAACTGTTTCTGGAAATTTGGCAGTTTGACTATATGGTTTGGTGTATTTAATTAGCTATTGAATACATGAATTTGATAAGTTATTTCATTTTGTACATTGTACTGTACAGCCTATTGTATTGTACAGACCAAAAAGAAACTCATGTGAATACATCAGAATGTCAACGGCTCGATATCAGAGCAAATTTAATTTCTACACTTACAATAATATTTTGATTTATTTCACAATATCATTATCACAAATTTAATCTTTCATCCAACCAATCAAAAAAATTACTCAAAACTACCGATATCGATAAACTACATCGGAAATACCCCGTCCCTACGGAAAGCCGGCACTAATAGGGTCGTGTACAGTGATCTCTATGGAACAAAGCGGCGGCCGCTTTAATATTGATTACCCACAAACTGACGGGACGCTAATGCTGTTATCTACCTATGTGATTATTGTGAACGGTCGCGGGATCGATGCTCTGGGGATTTACATCTATTCATATTCGAAAGTGACTGTTTTTTTTTGGAATGGTTTGAATTTGTCTATTGTAGGTTAATGTTTGTACTCACTATAGTATGTAATAATGTGGTTAGTGGACTCTTTATATCCGGAATCTATCTGTTCTTTAAAGTTTATACTGAAGTGATAAGTGGCCTGTAGGTAACTAGAAGCGAACAACGACTGTCGTGGTTTTGAATCCCAGAATACATATATGACTTATTGGAGTCGGGCGATTATTGCTAGTCAACCAAACATTTTAAAAGAAAGAATAGTGATGGAATCTGCGTACAATTAAAATCTTTACATCTCTTTCAGCATTTTTACCCGCGAACTTTGTAATCTGTATCAGCCCATATACGTCCCACTGCAGGGCACGGGCCTCCTATACAATCGAGAGTACGATTGAGAGTGGTTAGGCCATATAGTCCACCACGCTGGCCTAGTGCGGGTTGGCGGACTTACATACCATAGAAATTTTTATAAATCGCTTTGGTATGCAGGTTTCCTCACGATGTTTTCCTTCACCGTTTTAGTGCGTGGTGACTGGCTATCAATACACACATGACTCCGAAAAGTCAGAGGTGTGCCCTGGGATTCGAACCCGCGACCACCGTGAACATGTTGGCAGCCGCGTCTAGTCCGTTTACCAACAGGCCACCACGCACTTTGTAAAAGTACAACATAATTTATTACTCTATATGAAAATAACGATTATAGAGGTATCTCGTGCTAATCACTGGGCGCATATTGTAGATCAAAGAAGGCTGTATTTTCTTCTTTATCTCGGAAAATATAGCGATTCTTGTATGAAATGTGTACATTTTCGTGACGTTTTAGTCGATAGGCCAGCGCGATGAGCGATATCCTAAATCTTTTTAATAATAGAAGACGACCATATCATCGGACGAAGATGAGTTAATTTCATTGTTTATTAATTTTAAACATACCTTATAATATTAACTTGTATTTATTTTAGATAACACTAGTACTTGAACATGTTAGGCATACCGAACATATAATTTTTGTTTTGTGTAATCTGTTCTTTCCCTGCACCGAAAACATCTTCAAAGTAGGATTGCGATGCACTTTAACATATAGCTCTGGTTAGTTCTTAAAAGGCTTTGTCTTAGGGTCAAGAAAGTATTCTAATCGGTCTGAACAGTCCTAATAGCCTTCTGAAATAACCAGAAACGGAACCTACGACTTCTCCACAAAGTATTTAGTATAAAGGTTATTGTATAAACGTTAGTACGTACACAACAGTTGTAGTGTATCGGTTAGCAAACAGTTAATTACTGCCTGATCGATCTCGGCTCCGGGGAGATGCGTAGGGAGGGGACAACTATCGATAGATTTATATCGATAGTTGGAAATTTAAATGTGGTCTTGAAAAATTTGTAAATGTAGAAATTCAAGTAAATTTGATGCAAATTAATATATGGTATAATTCCTATAGGTATGGCACATAGTGGCCCACCTTTAATATGTTACGCATTATGATTTGTTTGCTAATCAAGTCAATAAGTTAACGAATCAAAGTTCACAAGTGCAATGACGTAATAATTATTATTTGTTACATTTCAGTGATATTTTTTTGAAGTCAGTTTTTTTTCTTATTTGTTTATTAAGTTCACAATTTATCAACTTGCCTCCAATCCTTTCCGAGAATTCATCTCACCAAATCATTGCAGATTCTAGAAACACAAAATTCATTTTGGTTTCTATACCTGGAATCGAACCCAAGATTACACAAAAACGCTGCCAATAGTTTTATTGGTCACACTCAACAAACTCTAATACAAATGTACCTACACATAACATTTAATTCTAGTGTTTACAACCACTTCCGTTTAATTGTGTCGCGTTCCATGCACTTTGTTTTATAGTTTTGTTATTACACGTTGCAATATCCATTTTTATGAACATATTTATGAAGTATATTAAAAGTACCCCTATCAATACACTTGGTGTTCTTAAATGCGTTAAATACTCCCCTACATTACACGTAGCGGTGACCATAAAACCATATTACATATGTTATGTGTGAGTGCCTGGGTATCGGTAATCGAAAATAAAGTTTTATTTTTGACACAAAAAATTGTGTTTTAAAGAGGGCTAGGATCTTCCTCTACCTGGTAGAGCAGTATGATAAAAATGTTAAACAATAATAATATACCTAAACCGACACCTCAAGACAGATCAGTTTGGCACAGATATATTAGGAGAGCCGAGTCTACATATAATGGTAATGAGCAAAGAAGAAGCGGGACAAATATTTGTGATTTATGCAAAAATTTACATTGGGATTGAACCTTCGTTTCATAGTCTTCTCGCTACAGCACAGAACACCACAATTTCAAAAGGTTTGTACGTGTTCTACTGCCGTTTTTTGGAAAACTCTTGAAGCTATTGTGTTCGTCACTGAATACGGTAGTGCTGGCTTGGTAGAGTCTGGTGACATCCTTCTTAACATCTCGACTCGAGTGGCATAGTCACAACTTACTCTGTATTCATATGAAAGACATGACAACAAAGGCTTATCCAAGGCACCAATTTTACTCGACACACTTTGCGTGAGACACTGTAATGGACTTTTGCTACATCGTGTGAAGTAATAGAATTTAGAAAAACTACCACTTTGTTAGCGGAGGATGCGATTGGTAGCAAGTTAATAAGGTGACGAGATACTGATGTTTGCTTTAATACAATTCAATGCGTCGCTTATCTATGAGACAATGTTTCTACCCCGGTCGATTTGACCCATTGACACAGTAGCTTCAACGACTCATGTCTACTTACTACCGTGACTCAAGAATCTCGTATGCATTACTGTTTATTCAGGAAAGCCTTACAAGAGATTTGCACCAAATTCGTCGTCAAAATGTTAGTCACCGACCCACCTAGGCATCCTAGTTATGCATTAGACACAACTCATTACCGACGGCCGTATATCACGGGCACAATGCGCGTGTCTAACCCCCCTTTATACCCCCCCCTTTACCCGCTATCCCTCCCCTTCCCCCGTCATCTCTCGCGTGTAATTGGCTCGCAAATTAATCCCGCGCCGTGACATTTGACTCATACTGAATGTCCACTTGTGTTTGTACGCACCTTGTTAAAGCGTGTATAGACGACGTAAATTGTATTTATGTGTGCAGATTAGCCTTTGGCTGTTTAGGGATGGGTATCGAGGTTATGGATATTTAATAGGGTATCAATGGTTTTAATTACGGTTGAGGATGGGAAGTTATGAAGACCATCCGATAGCTTTAGATGTTAGTATGGGTTCAAACCCAGGATGATTTTTAGGGAATCAAGATCATAAAATACATAACATTTCATAGTGTGATTTCTTTAAACCATGCTTTATCCATTTTTTTATTGCGATGATGAGACAAGCATGTCATCCGCCTGATGGTAAGCAATACGATCGCTCACGGACAATAGCAAAACCAAACAACTCCACCATTCCATTGCGCTCGCCATACTAAGACATAAGATGTTAAGTTTCATTATGTCAGTACTCTGACTTTTTGTACTTTTATTTACCGATAGCTTTGGTTCCGGCGCTACAGAACATCCCTTATTTGAATCAAAACATGCTGCACATTGTAGTTTAAATTGGATTGTACAGTAATGAAGTGTTGTAAATAAATGCACCGAGCGTGTATTTATTTACAATTAATTCATAATAATCTCGATAACACAATATTAATATCTCTATAAAATGATTTAAAAGTATTTCAGCCTTACGCTACATAGAGGTAGTTTTAAAAACTATATACTTTCGGCTTAGGCCCTTATTTTATGACTCAATAACACGAGCATACGTTTATCATCAGTCTTAAATATTGTATTTTTTTTACTTCCTGTAATTCTGTTATAAACCTATAGCTAAAGTAGGTTTTAAAACTGTCTGTGAATAAGGCTGTTATAAGAAATGTAGTGCAAAACCATTGAATATTCACATTATCATATCATCCGAGTATCATCATATATTTTATCGACTACTTTTAAAAACGTGTCTGCAGGTCTGCCTCTAGCATATTTCTTATACTGGGTATATCAAGACTGCAACCGAAAACTTAGTAGGGGGTAGTATTACTAACTACAAACACAATGGAACCAAAAATTACATATTTTTTTGTGATTTTTTGAATATCGTCGTGTTGAGTGGTAAATCCATCGTTAATGCTAAAATAATTATTAAAAACCTTGCGTACCCTAGCGTCTTTAAAAATAAAAGGGTGTACACTAATATTTTAGAAAGAACACTCGAATACGACGATAGGAAAAAATTCATTAAATTAACCGTTTTTTTTTTAATATTTTGTGTTGTATTGTGTTTTTAGTCACTAAAACCACCATCTAACTTCATTTTCAGTAGTAGTCTTGATACACCTGTATTAAATAAACATAACTTTTAGCACTTTGATAGCTCATTAGCTTCCAAGGTTGTCACCTCAAAACTCTTCCTAAAGCTTAGTGCACACGCACAGAGCAATCCTGTGTCGAGACAATGTGATTAACCTAGTTAGTCGGGGGGGCACGCGGCTTTACAATGCGATATGTATACACAAACCGACATAATAATTATTGATTGCACATTAGTAGCGCGTGAGCGGGACGCAGGTACATAGGGTTGGCACTGCAATTGTTTGATTATTTTTATTACTATATTTTTATAAATCTTTTGAGGTATGTCTATATGTTGAAAACGTAGAGAATATTCATGCTTGATTTGAAAAGTCACACTGCGTTACGACAAATATATTTTTTAAATATTCAAATTTTCCTTTTGCTAAAATACCAACAGTCGCTTAATAATTGATTTTTAAGTAATTTTTAATGGTTATCTTACTGCAATTTTTTTATGAAAATAAGAGAATTATTTTGCATCGTTATAAAAAAAATATAAAGTCCGGGTAACAAATTATAGGTCATAGAAAGCTGTTTGATTAAACAATAGAGTCACCCAATAATTGAAAGACGTCCGGATGGGGATTTTATTTAACAATGGTGAAAACAAGTGTGTCGCGTTTCGGGTTTTCTTAAGCCGTTTGTGGATACAAGCGATGTATACACCACCGATGCGACCGCGATGTATACACCACCACGCGAAACTCCGGATTCGGGCAGATGTTTAAATGCGTCGAAAGGCATGACATAAACATATCGCGTTTGAGGATTCTTTGACTGAAGGCCAAACTGCTGATTTTCACAGTACTAATATTTAGAAATTCACATACCTTCATTAGAAAACAAAGTCAAAATGTAAATTAATAGTCATAAATTTCTTCCATAAAAGATTTGCCATAACCCGCGTGCATGGTGGCCTGTTGGTAAACGGACTAGACGCGACTGCCAACATTTTCACGGTGGTCGCGGGTTCGAATCCCAGGACACACCTCTGACTTTTCGGAGTCATGTGTGTATTGATAGTCAATCACCACGCACTAAAACGGTGAAGGAAAACATCGTGAGGAAACCTGCATACCATAGCGATTTATAAAAATTCTATGGTATGTAAGTCCACCAACCCGCACTAGGCCAGCGTGGTGGACTATATGGCCTAACCACTCTCAATTGGTAGTCGATTGTAGAGGAGGCCCGTGCCCTGCAGTGGGACGTATATGGGCTGATACATAACCCGCGTGATATGTTGCGGTCAGCCCTGCCCGAGTTTAACAGATAGTTATGTGTGACATATCAAAGGGTTAATTGTATTGTTGTGTACTCGTTATGTTTACCTACGTGCCATCGATTTTCGTGGCCGTTTGTACGTCATTGTTGGCGGTCATGCTATGGGCATTATGATGAGGATATAGTAGTTAGGTACTTTGACTTATGTTATTTTTAGGAGTTTATTATAGACTGTTGTTGTGAAATTGGTTAAGCCGGTTTTAAAAGGAGCGGGCTCAGGTTCAGTCCCCGCACTGGTATAAATGTTTGCGAGATCGATTTATTATTCGCTTTAGCTCTGTGTATTGTGAAACCAAGCGTTTATTTCTTGTTCCAGAATCTTTTGATTTGTCTATAAGAGAAATGATAAACACAAAGCGAGACTTAAATAATTTAAA
Organism: Hyles vespertilio; assembly: GCA_009982885.2. Classification (NCBI taxonomy): domain Eukaryota; kingdom Metazoa; phylum Arthropoda; class Insecta; order Lepidoptera; family Sphingidae; genus Hyles; species Hyles vespertilio. The sequence goes on from CM042810.1 coordinate 16,487,924, forward strand.
CAACTTAGTTTCGATGATTCTCGAGCAATCACATTAAAAAACAACCGTATTATATTCATAACCAATAAATTTTCTTTCCTAATTCCAGGTAAAAATCTGGTTCCAAAACAGAAGAACGAAGTGGAAAAAGAAAGACAACGTGAGCAACGCAGAAGTAGCTGAAATGAAGCAGCAGAACAAACCCACAGAAGAGAAGAAACCAGAAGAAGTTAAAGAAGACCCACTAGCTATCGACATGTCGAAGAAAAACTGCAACAAAATACTGAGCGAGAAGCTGCGGGGATCCAAAATAGTCACCCAAACACTGCCCAAGCCTAGAAGAGTGGAGAAGGGAGTTATTCTCGAAGCGATATGCGACACGAACGATATAGAAAGTCGCATATCTATAACGAAGATTACGAACAAATTGTCGAACACCGATCTGTCTGGAGACGGGAAGGTGTCAGTGAAAAGTTTCGGACCGGACGAAGTGAAAGAAATGAATTTTGACACGATAAGCAGGGATGTTGAAATGTGAACTCGTTCTTAATTCTGTTCAATGATTTTTGACATATTGCCTCTAAATTCAACCTCAACTATAAACGATCCGAGAAAGTTATTATACATCTTGCTTTATGAAGTAATTTTATGAAACACAAAATAACAGGTTTTGTATGTGCTGTATTGCCAAAAGTTTTTAGATCTTGGCAAAATTTACAATCGTTTCTGCATACATGAAGTGCGATAAATTAATGTATAATTAGCGCCATCTAATGGAATGTGTTAAAATCATTGAACAGACAAAACAAAAATGTAAATATTTTTAAGTTTGTGTGAATAATGTCGTTTTTGTATGTTTTAAAAGCAAGCTTTGTCGATTAATGTATGCTGTGTTAGATTATTGTGGCATTTCCGTTCTGTCCGTTTATTCGTTTAGCTTACAGCGCCATCTGTTCATTGAATCTATTAAGAGTTAAAACACATAATATAATGCAGATAATAACATATTGTTATTTGAAAACACTTTTATTTGGCTAATTTACAATGTGCCTTGAACAAAAACTACAATTTAATAGGATCTCATGTAAAATTGCATCTTTAGTTAATGTGTAATTTTCGCCCTGTACCGTATTGTACCGTGTATTTACTCAGTTACATATAAATGTTTTGTGCAATATTCAATTTTAATTTAGAATATATAGTGATTATTAATTTTGTTATAATAGTGTATTTAGCTTTGTGACAGTCTAGAAGTAACTCCTTATACTGACTAATTATACATCGGTTCCTTTTATTTCTAAAAATAATCTTACTTATAACCCTCAAACTGTTGTTTTAGTATTTATTTTCCATGTTTTTACTTATTACTATTTATCCATTTAAATATTTTTCAAAGAATAATTTAAGCTATACCAATATAAAATGAAATGACAAATATTAATCGTTAATTTATTACTTCATTTTTCTCTTAGTTTAACAACGTTATACCCACAGATCACTTCCAATAGATACCGCATTACGATAGTTTTGTTTTGAACCGAAAACGCCAACGAAGGGAACTGCGCGGGGGGTGGGCGGGTTGCAGCGCGGTCACGTGGACTTCACTGGAGAGATGAGGCATAAGTCGATAAATAAAAATTTTTTATCGATAGTTCGATTTGCCAGTAAGTTCATGTGTTATGATCGCTTCTATAACTTAATTACCAACTTGTTAAATGTTTGATAATATTTTTTCACCGGCCTGATCTGATAAATTATACCAACCGGCAACCGCTAACTACGAATAAAATAGGATTAAGATTTATACTTTAGTATGTAACGGTTTTATTTCTATTATTCACCGTGTATTTTTGTATACCATAATGGCGAAATACCCAAATTAAGTGTGTTGATATAAAAGATCAGATAAAAATATGAAATAGTAAATAACTAAACCTCACGCCCTAAAGGGCTACAATAACTTATACCGTTTCTTGAATTGTAACGGCGGCTGTAGTAAATGTAATATCGACAAGTGACGATGAAACCCACTTGACGAACTATGAATGTTTTTGAGACGATATATACAACGTATGTTAAAATTAGTGCAATAGCTTGTGCTACTGATTCTCAATAAACTTAGTATACTAAAACTTATGATAAATACCCTCCCATTATATTTGAAAACGTATATTTGATAACGTACAACTAGAGGGAAAAAAGGAAATTTAATTACGCCAAAGATAAATAAAAAAATATTGTAAAAGTACCTTGTTAACAAATTTAACTAAGTATTTCAAATTACATAAAATAACGTAATTATGGTAATTTGCAAGTTTTATTTAAATCAATATATATTTTGTGACATTGTCATTTAATAAAATTAATTTACATTATTGTTTTACAATATCGATATTTCTGGGAATTATATTATAAACATGCGTCAAACACTAGAAGAACGCGTGATTTCGCCAAAAAAAGATGGTTTATTACGGTTATTGCTATGCGAAAAAGAGACGGCTGATTCTCCATCCGAACTCGACTGTTTGACATTGATACATTAACCAGTATAAATTGAGCTCGCTCGGGACCAAATTAATTTAAAGAATATTAGTTATCGATGAAAACTTATTGCGTTTTTTTAGATACTTTATTTTTTTGAGTTTTTTGCACACCATTTTATTGAACAAATCATTATTAACTGTAATATTATGTTCCCAAAATGTAATTTTCGCTAACGTGCGACGACATGTGCGGGTCCACTACTTGGACAATACTGATGACGCGACATTTGGCATCGGTTTATATCTATCTGATAGCTTATATGTGTTGGGCGCAACCGCTGCCTTGCATGAGGTATCTATTGGGAGTGATCTGTGGTTATACCTTATTCATTGAAACAAAGAAACAAATGTGAAAAAACTATGTATGTTTTTCTAATGTAAGAATAACAGAATAAAGCGCAAAAAAAACTTAAACATTAATTATTTCGCTTAAATGAAAACTTTGTGCACAAATTCTTTCAAAACATAAAATATTTTACAACATGTGTTATTTGATATTAAAATGCAATAAACGTTTGTCCTGGAACAAAGAAACATGTATACGATTAAATTAATGTAAAATGTTTGTAAATAGACATAGAATTTTTGTACGTTTCATACTTATAATAAGACAAGCTCGCCTCATACAAAAAAGTCTATAGTCTACTGCGTACAGAAACGTAGCACTTTATTTATTTTTATTGACACAAGTTCTATTACACTGTGAGTCTTTTTTTTACTTTATTTTTATAGAAAATATTCATACCAGCTTAATAATTCACCAGTTAAAAGTCCTTTAGTATCTACTAATTAAAATGTATTTGATAATATTACTACAATTTACTTTTGCTTGGTCATAAAAGGCATAAAATAATTATCGCCTGGACTTATAAAATAGGCAATTACAGTGTTTTTTTTTTTGAAGATAACGACAACGAACACCAAATATCTTTTCCTATAAAATAAATCAAGCTCTAGAATTGTTCCTATTTATTTTCTACTATTTTTAGTTCTGGTAAAAATATGAAACGAGATAAAAAATGGGAATACATATTTTAAGCCTTAAATTTAAATTCATCTCTCTATTAAAAATGTTTAGTTCACTATTTTCAGAGATCTAATACAAGTTTATTATTTGCTAATATATCCTTGCATGAAAATAATATATATTTACGTATTTATTTAAATATAATAAAATTACGCAGTTCATGCTTTACCCTGCCAGGATATGGAAGAAATAATTTTATATGGAATAATTATATTGTCTTTATGAAACAGCTTATAAATATAGATAAATCAATTTTATGTAAACGATTGCTTTTAGAATACATTAAGAACCATCTCTATTATAAACAAAGCACAAACAGATATTTCGAATGATTTATTTTATTGTATTTTGTGGTAAAAGTATCAATTGATGAAAGTTATGATCATGGCATATTTTAACAAATAAAACCTGTATTTTATGAAAATACTGAAAATTATCGTTTGTTTAGCTTAGTATACTTTGTGTTCAACTGTAAATAATATGTCATAATAAGATACCAACAAAATGTGTAATATAAAATTAGAACGAATTTGAAAATTAGTTTTTACATCGGAAGAGTGCTGTATCAGTAACTACGTAGATCTAGTGTAAGTATAGCGAGTATGGAATGAGAAATAAAATAGTTTTTCAATATTATGTTGTGTTTATTAGTATTAGTTCCAATTTATTAAGAATATCGGAGATCTGGTGACCGATGGGGTCGGAAAGTGCTCGAATGGAGGCCGCGTAGCGGAAAGCGCAGCGTAGGACGTCCACCCACAAGATGGTCCGACGACCTGGTAAAGGTCGCGGGACGTCGCTGGATGCAGGCTGCCTCCAATAGGTCTCTGTGGAAATCATTGGGGGAGGCCTATGTTCAGCAGTGGACTTCCTTTGGCTGATGGATGGATGATGATATTGAGAATATCCTTTAAAATGGTAAATTTAAATAATGAAAGTACTTGCGATTTGGAACTTAACATAAATATAATTCTACGACGTGTTATTACGTAGCAATCAACGATTTTCGATATCAAGATATTTGTTACATTGTTATTATTTATTATAAATTTAATAGAAAGTAATTAAAATAGTACAAATAGTCTCGCAAAACCAATTGCTTAGTTTGTCTGCGAGTGACCAGTAGGAGGAATGCTAAGTAAATAAAAGACAAATACATTATAAGATGGCTATAATTTTAACGCAAAACTTTTTTTTTTTATTGCAGTGAATGGCGAGACGAGCAAGCCGTTCGCCTGATGGTAAGCGATACGACCGCTCATAAATAGTAGCAATATTCCACTGCGCTCGCCATACTGAGACATAAGATGTTAAGTCTCAATATGTCCAGTAGTTGCTCTGGCTACAATGCAATCCGAAACACAACAGTGCATTAAAGCAGTGTTGTTTCACGGGAGAAATAGACATTGCGGTGGTACCTACCCAGATGGCCTCTCACATATGAGAGACCTACCACCAGTATTTAAAACTTTTAAATTTTAAATGTATTGATGTCATAGATGGCGCTTTCATTAATATAAGGCGAAAGAAAATACCACACAGCTCCGCCATACTACTAATTTGAATAGTTGGTTATATTGCCATCTATAACCTCTTTCTGAAATCAGATTTGTACTGGTAGCGACATCTCTGATTCTATATTGTTGACTATTTACGGTCATATTAGATATTTTGGTACGTATGGTTGTTGCTAGATGTCGCTTAAATACACTTGTTGCTCAGAAAATAAGTTTTATATTAAAAAGTAGGATATTTTTATAAATCTAAAGTTTTTATGACTGATGTTAGCTATTTTAATTTTTATAATTGGATTCAGAATGTAACTTTCTCAAAAAGGTTCCATAATTGATGCATAGATGTCGTTAGCATCGCTGATGTAACATTTTAGGATTGTAGAAGAGTACTTTCACAGCCTTATTCAAAGACAATTTATTTTAGTTATCGAATAATTTGTCTCTTTCGTACGAAGTTTAAACGAAGAAGACAGTACTAGGTAACAAAAATAGGTTTTAAAACTATTTTTATAGACGGCCGTAATGATAATAATATGTTAATATCAGGTAAAGAAAAGTTTAGGATGTACCCACCTAGTAAATTTTACATAATGAGTTGCACCTTCATATTTTTTATTGTCTATCTAGATGGGTGAGATAGCTGCCCGCCTGATGCAGTCACTCTTAGACTTCTCCATTGCCAGGGACATAGCCAAGCTGCTTATAGTGTGGTGAGTACTCTTTTTAAACTTTTTTATAAATAAGCTTCTTTCAAAGGACGTGTTATTTACTTTGCTCGTGGTAAGTTATGTCACCAGAATACTAACACCGAAGTGCGTTTGAGGACCCGTTATAGTATTCCATGTATTTCAAGACTCGGTTTATCTCATGTATTCCCATTTTGTATTGACACAAGTACATTAATTAGCTTATGCATATCAGGTTATAAAATCCATTTTACCTATCGAACGTCTTGTGTTCCTCCCTTACAATTAATTTAATAGGCTTTCGTAAGGGTAAAAAATCGTTGATTAAAATCGGTTTTAAATCTCTGTGTGAATAATGTTGCAACATTTTTGTTCTAATCTAAAAAAATACAAGAGTGTAGATATTTTGATCGTATGAACATTATTTTCGTCTCATAGTAAGGTGGATGTCATTATACCGATTATTTTTTATTCGTTAAATAATCACTTTAAAATATATTGTCAGCGAACCAATGGAATCTTCACCTACCATATACGTCCCACTGCAGGGCACGGGCCTCCTCTACAATCGACAGCACGATTGAGAGTGGTTAGGCCATATAGTCCACCACGCTGGCCTAGTGCGGGTTGGCGGACTTACATACCATAGACATTTTTATAAACCGCCATGGTATGCAGGTTTCCTCACGATGTTTTCCTTCACCGTTTTAGTGCGTGGTGATTGACTATCAATACACACATGACTCCGAAAAGTCAGAGGTGTGCCCTGGGATTCGAACCCGCGACCACCGTGAATATGTTGGCAGTCGCGTCTAGTCCGTTTACCAACAGGCCACCACGCACTTCTACAAAAAAATCTTCTTCTTTCTAAAAATCTATTACATAATATTAATTAAAGTAATACAAGTACAATAATTTACAGTTAGTACGCGACCTTCAATCAGACAACCGTTGTCGGACGCTTATTAATAATTCGTTGTAAATAATTAATTAAACGTGACAGATCGGTGGCTGGTTGTCAAAAGTTTGTTACTCTCGTCTTACTTCAAGGGCAATGTCAAGCAAACAACTTATTAATTGCAGCTTATTGGTTAATTATGGATAAATTGAGCATTTTATTACAATTTATTTATTAAATCCGTGACAAAGACGTTTGCAAATATTTATGTGTTGTCCGCTTGCTTGACTGGTTTTACAATTAAAATCGAATAGTCGTGTACTCTAAAAATGGTATTTAATAAAATACTTACACCCATCAGTTAATTTCTAAAGGGTCTGTTATGATTAGCACTATAGGGAACTAAAGCGAATTGGAAACTCAAAGGCTTTTAACAAGAAAACTTACTTGGTTATGGGAATACTAATGTCAGTATTATATCTAGTAACTGCTATACTATTTTGTAGGTGGTGAAGTCGTTACAAAGACTTTTTTTATTGCATTTCATGGTGAGACGAGCATGCCGTTCGCCTGATGGTAAGCGTTACGACCGCTCATGAACAGTGGCAAAACCAAACAACACCTTTAATTACAAATGCATTGCTTGGCATTCTACTGCGCTCGCCATCCTGAGACATAAGTTGTTAAGTCTCAATATGTCCAGTAGTTACTCTGGCTACAATGTCCTTCAATCCGAAACACAATAGTGCATTTAAACTGCTGTTTGGCGGGAGAAAAAGGCATTGCGGTGGTACCTACCCAGGCGGCCTCTCACATATGAGAGACCTACCACCAGCTATAGTTGCCCGAATCGATCATGGTTTTAAAAACAGAGTGTACTTGGCAGCAGTTTGAATGTTCAATGTTCGAATTTTTTGTGTAATACTGAAGAAACTGGAGTGGATACAAAGCAATAATTGTTTGTCTTGTCGACAATGTTTGTCCATATCATCTGCCTTCTGTATCAGCCCATATACGTCCCACTGCAGGGCACGGGCCTCCTCTACAATCGACAGTACGATTGAGAGTGGTTAGGCCATATAGTCCACCACGCTGGCCTAGTGTGGGTTGGCAGACTTACATAGCCTTCAATGTTCTTCAATTAATCTAACCTCCGTGCTTCTTTTACCAATTTTATTAACATTATTTACCTTAAAGCAAAACCGAGCGGCAATCTAGTGGTGAAAATAAATTTGTAAGTTGTCAAAACGAAGGCGTTACAGATACGCAAGACTGATTGCCACGATTACGGCAGGCGCGAGATTAGCCCCCAATTTTAAAATGTTGATTACATTAGCGAGGGCCCCTGCCACCCCCCCCCCCCCCGACCCCCGCCGCCCACTTGGCGAGTCTTCGCGGCAATGACAGCTTGTTAAATTTTTAAAAATCTATCTTTTGTTGTACGGTTGGCAGGAGAGTTGGTCTTGCCAATTTAAAAACATTGTGTACTAAAACATTGCAGTTTTTCACTTTAATATATCTAGTAAAACTGGTTGTAGGGATGGTAGAGAACTCATTTTTGTGATTATTTGATTTTATGGCAGTGCACCGGCCAACTGGTTAAGTGCAGGAAGTCGCTGACCGCAGGCCGCTTTAAATAGGTCGATTTGGAGATCCTTGGGGGAGGCTTATGTTCTGCATTTGACTTCCTCAGACTGAAGAGAGAGAAAGAAAGGGAGAGATTTTATATTGTTATATCAGCGTGGTAGAATTTGTGCCGGATATGGCGATAAGCCCGCCTCTATTATCGTGGGATGGAACATACAGTGCGAAACCTGGATGACCATTGCTACGAGGGGAACCACTGAACTCCTTCTGGGAAAAAGCTAAGTTTATGTACCTATATTGTATTAAGTTTGCCTGTAGACAGCCTCCGTGGCACAGTTGGTTAGACCCCCGCCTGTGAAATGAGAGGCCGCGGGTTCTATCCCTCACCGAGAGTGTTTGTGCGGCCCACAAATATTTCTTTCGGGTCTGGGAATTTGTGGGACCGAAAAGTCTCTCGTAGTTCCTGATACTCACGACGCAAGACTAGATCTTAGTCTGGGGTCAAGACTATGTATGTGACTTTTGGGTATTATATATTTATTTATCAGTTTACTTAAAGCCGTTGGTCATTGACTAAATTAGGTTTTGTATTTTGTATTTACAGTGTAGTTTTTTGCTGTCTGTACCATCGTCCAATTCGTTCAGTTTATGCGATGATATTAAGGAAACGCGCCGACGATATCCAACTCAAATACAACTTTTGTAAGTCTTAAATTTCAATATTCGCGCCATTTATTACCGACAAAAAATATTAGCGATCTGTTATGTGTTTTTTATTTAATTAAACGTTGAACAAAATGTAGCTTAATATATAATTTTAAATATAGATTAGTTAATTTTGACTGCATTAAATAATAACATTAAGATTGGATAATCGGTCCAAATTTTCATGTGCTTTAATACTGTTGATTGTTTCATGAAATAATTAATATGGAATTAACAATCTCTATCAACCTTACCTAACCTAACCTTTTACAGATACGAGTATATTAGTATATTTTCATGTAATGCTATATATACATAAATTGTATAAAGGCGGACTTAATGCCTGAAGCATTCTCTACCTGTCAACCTTTGGGTGGTGCAGAGAGAGTGCACGATAGGCGCATAAAATACATGAGTAAAATATTTAAACGTCGATTAATAAATATCAATATATATGTACCTACACACATACATATAATATATAAATATATATTATTATTCCTTAGCAGAAACATAAATAGTATGGATACCGTATAGGATAAATTTAATAGAAAATATCACTTAATTTGAAGTATTGTAAGAAACGTCGTAAATTGGGAAAGCAGTAATATACTTAAATCAGGGGTAGGACACAGGTTGTATTGTACAAATTAGTATGTTCTCCTTTACCCCTTAAGGGTGATTAGTCGAGTAAACAGGGGTTAAGAATGTGACGCGAGTATGAAATTGTACAGTATGGAAAGTTATATTTCTTGGTGTTTAGTTCACTATTTTCTGTTGCAATATTTGATAATTAGAATGTAGGTATTCTCATCAGAAAAATTGAAACCCTTTGCAAGAATTATTAGAAAAAGGTGCGCTCGTTTATTTAGGAACACATATCAAATGTCGTTTAATAGTGCATAATATGAGATCTTTAAATATTAACGTTCTAAATTCAAATTAAAATACACATTTTACTGATAATCCTTACAAAACGTAAACTTGCACGGCGTTTCTATTTTCTGGTGAGATGTGTGTCTACTTTCTACATAGCGTCATTTTTATCTGGGCATAGCTTGCTTCTCTACTTTATTTAGCAGTTTCCCCCATTCATTGGCATTCTTAGCTATAAGACGATTGAATAATATTCCGATAAATCAATTTACCGGTAGAGCCATTTTTGCTACATAAGTTTACTGGTGGTAGGTCTATCATATGTGAGAGGCTGCCTGGGTGGGTACCACCGCAATGTCTATTTCTCCCGTCAAACAGCAGTTTAAATGCACTGTTGTGTTTCGAATTGAAGGACATTGTAGCCAGAGTAACTACTGGACATATTGAGACTAAACATCTTATGTCTCAGGATGGCGAGCGCAGTGGAATGCAAAGCATTGCTTTGTAATTCAAGGTGTTGTTTGGTTTTGCTACTGTTCATGAGCGGTCGCATCGCTTACCATCAGGTGAACGTCATGCTCGTCTCGTCATTGAAAGCAATAAAAAAAAAGATTATTATGTGTATTTTGACTACTAAACACATGTCTAGTTTACCAGTTCATACTTAGCATTACTGTCTATATAGGTAAAAATATTAAATTGCACATGAAATACTCAAGGCTAGGAAAGAATATATGTGGTTCTCTCGCAGTAGGTACCAAAACAATGTCTATTTCTTCCCGCCAAACAGCAGTGTAAATATTTTGTTGGGTTCCGGTTTGAGAGACATTGTAGGCAGACAAATTATTGGACACATTATTGAGACTTAAAATTGTTTTGAAATTCATGGTGTATTTTTTTATTTTGCTGCTGTCTATGAGCGGCCGTATCGCTTATTATTAGGCGAATCCTATGCTCTTTTTTTTTTTTTTTATATCATAGGGGGCAACCGAGCATGCGGTTCACCTGATGGTAAGTGAACACCGCCGCCCATGGACATCTGCAACACCATAGGGCATGGAGATGCGTTGCCGGCCTTTGAGGTGGGAATACGATATATTGCTATATATATTGCTCGTCTCGAATCACAAAAAAAAAGTAAAGTAATGTGTCTTGTTCCCTTAAATTATCTAAATACAAATACATAATTATGTTGGAAAAACATACAGCCATTCACACTAGCATATTTTCGTAAATCCCAGTTGTCATACTGTACCTCCGTGAACTGTATAACCGGACCGCCTGAGTCAAAGGTTAGCAATCTGCTGGGCCGGTGTCCGACATTAAACGAACGAGCGTCCCATTAGAGGTAACAGGAAACAAAACATCCATTACATTATGGTCTTGTAGTCCCAGACTAGACTATAGGAAATGTCAGGTGTTTATTGTGATAACTGTTTTGTTTGCGATGACTATAAATATTAGAGACCTAATGATTTTTGTAATGGTGTAGGAACCGCTGACGCGATTATAGAATACTGGTGTGTACTTTAAATCAGCAGTATAAATGCACTGTAGTGTTTCAGCTTGAAGAAAATTGCAGGCAGCGTAACTACTGGACATATTGAGACATAACATCTTATATCTCAGGATGGCGAGCGCAGTGGAATGCCAAGTATTACTTTGTAATTCATGGTGTTTGGTTTTGCTATTGTCCATGAGCGGTCGTATCGTTTACAATCAGGCGAACAGCATACTCGTCTCGCCATTCATTACAATAAACAAAATCATATTGACATGAATCCCATTGCTTTTCATTAAATTCCCAACTATCCCAGATTAAACACATTTCATAAAAAAATTGCAACTTAAAATTATTATAAATGACAAATATTATAATCCAATTCAAGTTTGCATTCATCAAACGGCTGTTTGCAACTTCCTTTTAATTTCCTTACAACCTAGAGGGATCTTTAAGTTACAATATCATTTAAAATATTGAATATAAACCATTTAGCATGAATAGAAGCGCATTAGTGCTGGCCCAGTAATCGAACTCGCTGACTTTACGCACCTTTACTATGCTATTGACGTGTAAAGCGCGCTATTTGTGACACAATTTTGCGACTTTTAATCGCAATTCAGATGCTTTCACTGTATTTTTGAAATAGTCAATGCAACTAATGAAAAATATTTTGCACATTATTTTTATGCCACAATCTGGTCTTGGTGAATGAAATAGTAGGTGTTGGAAACAATGAAAATATTTGTTGTTGAAAATATAGTATGTGTTGGAATTATTACTACACATAGTAATTCATTAGGAAGTAATGCATATCATTCATATGTGTTTTCGCAAACATAACTTATATAATAATATACTGAAGATAACATGTAGGTAATTTTTACAAATAATTGCCACTGTGCCGTACTGCATTTACAAACTTCTGTCTCTGAAAGCCAATTTAGCCAATACGTTAAATAGTCGTTAAAATATCGTAAGACTTTTTGTCGCATCATTCATGGCGAGTTTTAAATGTAAACCAAATGAAGCGTGCAATTAGCCACATTCACTGTCCGACAATTTGTCCCCGACACAATCGGGAATCGAACCCAATGCGAGCAGATGTGAGATGTCCACAAAAAAACATGTAATTAACTTTCACGCTCGTTGACTTTACGTTATTATCCGTTTTATTGCACTATTTGTACTTATTAAGTGATTTAAGTTATTTGAAAAATAATTCTCGTACCCTACATTAAATTTAACTTGGGATTTATCTTTAGGATTTATCGTAATGATGGGAAGTACCTCATTATTTTAGTTTTTAGAACATTTGCTTTCACGCAGAAGTTCTTTTTCTCATTTTTTTCGCTCATGAACAGTAGCAAAACCAAACATCTTGGATTACAATGCAATGTTTGGCATTCCACTGCGCTCGCCATCCTGAGACATAAGATGATAACTGCCGTACTCAGAGACATTTAATGTCAATTAAATCATTACTTAGTGTAGATTTTACGTAAAAACATCTTTACTAAGGAACGGTTTAATTGACATTAACTGTCTCTGACTGCGGCTGTTAGTCTCAATATTTCCAGTAGTTACTTTTGCTACAATGTCCTTACATCCGCAACACCACTGTTTTGCGGGAGAAATAGACATTGCATATATACTGGCTCTACTACTACTAGCTCGACCCAGTTTTGCTTAGATGCTGATAATAATCATAGGGTAAGTGTTTTGCAACATATTTCAGTAATGCAAGATATCATACAGCGCGAAATGGTGATGTCCTGGTAGCACTCTGACTACCCTTTTGAAAACGGCGTGAGTTTATGTATATTCATTAATGTTCCGCCCCTATTTGTCATAGCGTGATGTTATATAGTCTATAGCTTTCCTCGATGAATGGAATAACCAACAGCAAAATAAATTTTCATTTTGAAGGAGTAGTTCCTAGGATTAGACCGATAAAAAAAATACACTTTTCAGCTTTATAAGTATAAAGTATTCTACAATCAGCAGATATACCTAAACAGTACATATTATCACCACCATCATAAAGTATTGCGAAATCGAGTGTATTGTCCCAAAAAACGTGGCTATATCGTTGTCCCGATCATAATGAGCCTTAATCCCGGTCCCGCCGCGTCCCGTAATCCGATTACTTGTAATAGATCGGTGCCAGTTTTCGCGCCGTTTGTCCCATATAAAGGGCCGGAGAGAAGGTGACGGGGGGTCAGACCTCCCTCGAATTTGTCGCCATTTTTTATTTTTGCTTACAATAAATACTTTACGAATAGGTCCTTCTCCTTATGGTAAGGGTCACGGTTTTCGATAAACAGAAGCAACAGCAAATAACATAGTATAGCTAGTTAGCTAGGTAGCTGTTGTTTAGCAGCAGAAATAGACAAAGATACAAAATAAGGTGTACAAATTACCGGATTTTAAGAGACACATTTAAAATAATTACTTGTTATTGGCCGCTCCCAACAGGTCGATGTGGAAATTCATGGGGGAGGCCTATGCAGCAGACTTCCTGTGGCTGAGATGATGATGATGATGTAGATAGCATAATTAAAATCTTGGTATAAAGAATAAACACACTAAATCTACAAAAATGAAAATTTTGCGGCCTCTACGAAAGTGAGAGCGATGCTATAAATTATTAACATAATCCAGGACACGAAAAAGAAAATCTACAACTATAACGGCATTTGCATGATAATGCAACAATTTTTTTTAATGTTCCCAAACTCATTTCTTCATATTTAACCCCCTAAATACCATTTCCAATACGACCCTGAATTCCCACCGATACATTATTAAAATTGCACCTATCGGCTACATTTAAATTTCAACCATACTATTAGTACACAAAGTTCAATTTCCGTTCAATTATTTAATCAATGATTTTGCCCTGAATGGAGTAAATACACTAATACGATCGACAAAATGGACAAATTTTGAAATTGATATAATATTATTCTGAATGACATTTGGCTAATAACTAGAAATTACGTGATTTCGGAAATTATTTGTTAGTTTTTTGTGCCATAGTTTAGATTGACGTGGGTTCTGATCTGATTTGGTCAGAGAATGTCATTGTTGTAGGTATCTTAAAATTATCCAGTGTAGAGAATGCCATGGTGGTACCTTGAAAGAAAGATAGGAATATTGAGTTCTATTCTTCGATTGTATATTATAATATTTTTAATTATAACTAAGAAAAATTTGCATCCCCAACCTAGAAAAAAAAACATAATTCTACAAGATTCACAGACAATAGAAAAATTCAATTTCACTTTGCCTGTCCCGGGATTCGAAGCTGAGACCTCAGCTTTGGAATCATACCGTAGTATAACTGCGCCAATGAAGCAGTTTATTTAAACATAATATTTATATACATATGCTTAAGCCTTTATATACTTTTGTACGTTGATGACATCATTGCTTACTTTATGCAATAGATTTGCCATTTATGTAAGAGTTAATCATTGTTTATACGCTTCGAGATGCACATTTCTATATAAATAACTTAAAAATAAACAAAACGTTAGGATATTATAAAATTAAATTAAGTACATACAGTACTGGTCACGCGGATTGGTTTAATATTTTTGTTAGCGATAAATGTATGTATCAGCCCATATACGTCCCACTTGAGGCCACGGGCCTCCTCTATAATCGAGAGTACGATTGAGAGTGGTTCGGCCATATAGTCCACCACGCTGGCCTAGTGCGGGTTGGCAACGGGTTGGGTTACTTAACGAAAAATAAATATTCTTATTATGAAGATATTTAGTAGATAGTGGGACAGAAAAGTTTAAAAATCCTTATTCGCAATAAAATCTTTATTGTTGTTACTGGATACATGATTGTTGTCACTTTTTTAAGGTGTAATTAATAATAAAAAAAATTGATGGTTTCCAGACCTTACCATCAGGCGAATGCCATGCTGGCCTGTTCATTCACTGCTATAAAATAACATTAGATACATAGGTATAATATCCAAGCAAATAAGCATATGTACTCCTACTTCTGTCAGCTCAGCACTATCTCAAGGTAGACTGGAAGAGAATGCCTCTGGTATTAAGTCCGCCTGTGTTCAATATGTTTGCATACAAAAGTTTTATAATTAAAAAAAAAAGTATGGGGATTTAAATTTAATTTCACCGTACGCAACTATTTACTCACTTCTAATATATCGAAAAAATATCACATTTGTTTATTTTTCGAATGTACTGACAAACATACAAAACGTTATTTTAATCACATATAGAGATTACGTTGGCCTTTTAAAAACCAAGCATCCCGAGAGAGTATTATAAGGCAATATATAATGTGCTGTTGATCGCCTTATCACTGTAACTTATGTGCAGATTATGGCAATAAAGACTTATTAAATATATACGTGTTTGTTTGTGCCGTCCGTTCTTTATATTACTTAGGGTCAGTTTATATGATGTTCATGAACAAAGAAACGTGAAAATAATAGTTACTGGTGGCAGGTCTGTAGAGAGATCGCCTGGGTCCACCACCGCAATGTCTATTTCTCCTTCCATACAGCAGTAAATTCACTTTTGTGTTCCGGTTTAATGGACATTGTAGCCAGAGTAACTACTGGACGTATTGCGACTTAACAACATATGTCTCAGGACGGCGAGTGCCAAGTGCCAAGTATTGCTTTGTAATTTATGGTGTTTGTTTAGTTTTCCTGCCTCCGCAAGCGCTCTCGCCTACCATCAGACGACTGGCAAGCTCGTCTCGCCATTAATTGCATAAAAATAAAATAAAAAATATGTACAAAAACTTTGAGTGATGGAAAGCATGACGGTCATATTGAAAGAAGTGTGAATGCAGGAAATCGAGTGAATGGTGCGCTACACTCCTTTATAACTATTAATGCCAACGTTTATGTATGATAGTGAGAGAAGAATCATGAATTTATATCTATACTAATATAATAAAGCTGAAGAGTTTGTTTGTTTGTTTGTTAGTTTGAACGTGCTAATCTCAGGAACCGCTGGTCTGATTTGAAAAAAATATTTCAGTGTTGTATAGTACATTTATCGAGGAATGCTATAGGCTATATATCATCACGCTATGGCCTATAGGAGGGATGCAGTAGCGTCATTTCTAGCAAATACGAGGAAATTCATTCGTATTTCAAGGTCCCATTGGTCGATATTCTAAATTGATAGTCGGAATTAAATATTTTGATCGCCGTTTTGAAACTTGTATCTGCATCCGGGCGGAGCCGGGCCCAACAGCTAGTGGTATATAAAAGTACGCCAACCCGCAATAGGCCAGCGTGAGCAGCTATACGGCCTAACCCCTATCAATCGATTCTCTATTGTAGAGGAGGCTACGGGCCTGTAGTAAGACTTATATGGGCTGACAGCAGTACAGTATACAGTTCCAAATTATAAATGAACACATGCTGTCGTACTTAGTTCTATATTTTGACAGCCTCCGTGGCGCTGGCGGTTAGATGCCGCCTGTGAAACGAGAGGCCGCGGGTTCGATCCCCGCACCGAGAGAAATGTTTGTGCGGCCCATAAATATTTCTCTCGGGTCTGGGTGTTTGTGAGACCGAAAAGTCTCTCGTAGTTCCTGATACCCACGACACAAGACTCGATCTTAGTGTGGGGTCAGGACTATGTATGTGACTGTTGGGTGTTATTTATTTCTTTATTTTATTTATATATATATTCGGGGTTAAAAATAATCTGCAATTATAATCTGCAAATCATAAATTGATAAAACTCTATAGCTTTTATTGGCCTAAATCACGAATGCATTAAGTTATTAATTGACTTCTGATTTCCTTTACAACATTATAAATGCTCAAATATCAAAGAATACTGTTGCTAGTGTAATGTTTACTTATTGCTTTGACCTATCAATTAATTTTGATGAGAATGCTTGACGGTTCAAGTTAATTAATTTGCTTCTATAATAAACTATTCCTTAATGTTGTTGTTATTTGTATCATTAAAAGGTGCGGGTTCGTTGAAAAACGCATTCAATATTTACAGACTGGCTCGGTGGCGTAGTTGTACTACGGTACGGTTACAAAGCTGAGGTCTCGGGTTCGAATCCTGGGTTGGGCAAAGTGATATTGGATTTTACTATTCAGTATCAGCCCAGAGTCGGGAATTTGTGCCCGATATGGCGATAGGCTCGCCACCTATCACATTGTGGGACGGAACATACAAGGCGAAATGTGGGTGTCCTGGCACCTCTGGCTACCCCTTCTGGGAACAAGGCGTGAGTTTATGTATGTATGTATGTATTTACAGTTAAAATATTTGACAATATATCGAAGGACTTATGGTGCTAACATATAATGTAAAGAGTCAGGTCGTTTTATCTTCGGTAGTTGAGGATATCTTGGCTTGTATTTGTGTTCTGGTTGGTAGTTGGTTCGATTTGGAGCGTGGATTAGATTTGGGTCGTAGAGGCGCGGTAGGATCTTGTATTGTTCTGTAAGTTCGATGCATAAATATATTATGAAGATCTGAAATAGAAAAATAATAGTTGTATATTTGGCGTTATTATGTATGTCATGTAGCCTACTATAAGATATCGGAATACCTAGAGAATTACACATTTCTAGATTAAAAACTAAGGCAATGACATAATATTTCAGATATTATAAAAGTTTTGTATCATCAGCTCCAGGTTTTAATTTTTACGTGTAGTCTGGTTCACTTCCATATCAGACTGTGATAGTCCACCGCATAGAACGGGATTCATTTACAACGGAGTTTCCGATTTAAAGTGGTTAGGCCATATTCCATGGTGCTGACCTAGTCCTGATTGGCAGGCTTTACTACGGAAAATCTATCATAAATTAAATAAACATAAATACCAGACTATGATAGTCCACCACTTAGAACGGGATTTATTTACAACTGAGTTCACGATTTAAATTGGTTAGGCCATATTCCACGGCGCTGGCTTCGTGCTGATTGGCAGAATTTACGGCGGAAAATCTATCATAAATAAAATTCACAAAATTATTACTAAGCACGAATTGAACTCACCAAAACAATTTTATTCTTCATGTTTAGTCTGTTTTGAACAAAGGTTCGCTGGGAACTGTTATTGTGTCAGTCATGCTCGTCACACTATTTAATTATGTATATTTTATGTGTCATCGGTTTTGAGAACAGCACTTGAGTAAATTAATCATATTTATTTTATTATAACTCTTGGAAATCGCCTTGGTTTTGCCTCGATGTATGTTTTTGTTTTAAATGAAAAATAATTTAATTAATTATAATAAATAAAAATGGATTTATTTAATTTTAATTACCAACCAGCATTAGGGCAGCGTGGTGGATTCTATGGCCTTACCACAGCCAATCGTACTTTCGATTCGATCCATGATCTCGGAGGCCCATGCCTTGCAGTGGGACGTATGTGGGCTGATAGAGATAAATACATTTTATTTAAAAAAAATGTCGAATGTGACTGAAATCATTATTTTAAGGTCCTTAACTTACTGGCGTTTTATGAGCGTTGGTGTTTCTTCAACGTCTACGAAACATCGACGATGCGCAGACGCTAGGTTGACGTGGTTCTGACAATATTACTACTGCTTTTCTGGTTAGAAATATCCTACTACCAGCACTCATTGCGTCATTACAACCTTAATAATAAACAAATAGACATTCAAACATTTTCGCCTTTATATTGGTTGTCTATCGTTTTATACTCCTTATAAATTAATTGCAATATGTAGAGCGTTCTAGAATGTGTTGTAATTTATACATATTGACTTAATATAATGTTGATAGATGAGTAACGACATTATAACATACATACATTGTCATCAATATTTACAATATGGTTCTGGTTAAGATATTGGAGTCGTATCAACAAAGAAATAAACAGGAAATTTGCTAAATGCTCCCGTTGACACATGTTAGGCCGAAGTACATCCGTGCTCATTAATAATGTTGTGAATATCTCGCTATTCAACATAAAAGAGTCAGTTCTAGAGTCTTGGACTAAATTTAATCCCTCCCTCATCCTATTTTTTTTTATTTATTTTTTTATTGCATTGAATGACGAGACAATCAAGCCGTTCGCCTGATGGTAAGCGATACGACCGCTCATAAACAGTAGCAACATACCACTGCGCTCGCCATCCTGAGACATAAGATGTTAAGTCTCAATATGTCCAGTAGTTACTCTGGCTACAATGTCCTTCAATCCGAAACACAACAGTGCATTTACGCAGTGTTGTTTCACGGGAGAAATAGACATTGCGGTGGTACCTACTAGATGGCCTCTCACATATGAGAGACCTACCACCAGTAAAATATTAGGACCTTGAATAAGTTCCCGCTGTTTCTTCAAAGATGACAATAGCAGTACCCCGTTTGGGAAATTCGGAATGGTAATACATATGCAAGGCAGCAGTATATCTAAGCCTAAATTCTAGTATAGGATAGTTCATTTTAGTGTAACCAATTTTTTTTTCTTAGTTCTGAAAATTTCCACTTTTGTGCCAAATAAAGTGTATTTGCGGGGAATTGTATTGCACTACTTCATTCAAAAGAAATCTGCGGCTGAAGTTCATAGAATTCTTGTTGAGACTTATGGAGACAATGCTTTGTCGGATACGATGTGCAGAGACTGGTTTCGACGCTTCAAAAATAATGATTTCAAACTTCAGGATAAAGAAGGTTCTGGCGCACCGAAAAAAATTAAAGATGGAAAATTGGAGGAATTACTCGATCAAGACCGATGTCAGACGCTAGCAGAACTTGGAAAAAGATTACACGTAGATGAGTCAACTGTTGCAAAACGTTTAAATGTTTTAGGAATGATCATGAGGCAGGGACATTGGGTACAGAATGAATTGAAGCCGAGAGACGTCGAACGGCGTTTTCTCGCGTTTGAACTACTGCTTCAACGGCAAAAAAGAAAAGTTTTTTTTTCACCGTATCGTGACTGGCGATGACAAGTGGATACACTACGATAATCCAAAGCATACATAATCGTGGGATAAGCCCGGTCATGCATCAACATCGTGTGCAAAGCCAAATATTGATGGTTCGAAGCTTCTTCTCTGTATTTGGTGGGATCAGCAGGGTGTAATTTTTTACGAGCTGCTCAAACCCAATGAGACTGTCACGAGGGATCCCTGTCTACTTCAATTGATGCGTTTAAGTCAAGCCCTAAAAGAAAAACGGCCGCTATTCGAGCAGAGACACGACAAAGTGATTTTGCTAGATGACAACGTTCAGCCTCATGTTGCAAAACCAGTGAAAACCTTCCTGGAAACACTTCAATGGGAAGTTCTACCCCACCCGCTGTATTCACCTGACATAGTCACTTCTGATTTTCACCTATTCCGTTCGATGGCACATGACCTAGCTGACCAGCGCTTTCATTCTCATGAAGAAAGTAAAAAATTGATCGATTTTTGGATAGCCTCAAAAGACATGTCGTTTTTCCGACGCGGAATTCATATACTGCCAGAAAGATTGGAGAAAGTAGTTGCTAGTGATGGACAGTACTTTGAATGAAATGTGTTAGTTCCTTGAATTTTTAACAAAAAAAAATATTTTGTAAAAAAACAGCGAGAACTTATTCAAGGTCCTAATAAATAAAAGTACATTTTATTAATAAGGCCCTTAAAGCTTTACAATTTCAAGTCTTGGCCATTCCTGACCTAAAAAATATGTTCTTAAGTTAGATACTGCTAGTCTTACATGTAAACCCAGCAGTTAAAACCCTGAGTGAGTGAGCACGGGCGCTGTATCGTCCCTACATCTCCGCATATTCGCTCACTTTATTTCTATACATTTAATTTGAATGTAGATATTGTTTTCAATGTACGTTTATAAAGTCCACTAGGAGGTATCGTTGTTCTTTAGTAGAGAAAAAAAGTGGGGTAACAGGTTAATTGTTTCGTGAGCGAGATTTTTTATGCCCAATATCCTTTTCTTACAGTCCTTTTCGTGTACTTTACACTTAAAATGATAAGGAAATAGTCCTTATCATTTTAAGAAGCTGGTAAAGCATCTACCTTCTAATATCCAAGCGTTGTAAGATTTCATTAGTGGCGGTGTCTATTGTTGATTTTGATACCTAAATAGACGCGAATTTTACATATAAATGTTAACTATGGGTATTATCTCGCATTTTGGCTATGAAACTCTGGGACCATAAAGTTTTTAAAGTCTTCAAAACATCAATAAAATCAGAAAATATCCTCTTAAATTATGTACCGAAAATGATTGCTACTAACTACCAAATCTATTATCGCTGATGTCCAAATGATTTCTATCGTCCGTCACAACGACAATCACACACACAACTACATACAGTAGCAGTCATTAATTTAGTAGCGAGTGGAAGCTAACAGGTAGCGGGTTCAAATCCCCGCGCCAAAGAAACCAAAAGCGGTAAGCCGAGTCTGATAAATGAGTGGCCATTGTCGGCTACCGGTATTGAGACGAGCGATCCTACATTTATTTTCCATTTGTGGTTCTGTATATTACTAATTTAGTTAGAAAACAAAATCCTGACTGCCGCGAATACGGCTTCGAATCCTGAGCATTTGAATATTTTGTGTGTTCCATTAATTTTAAGGATAAATGCTACAATCTTCTGCAAGATGCTTTGAAATTGAATTACGCAATACTCACATAAATTATATTATTTAAGTACCAGAGGACCAATACTTCTTCCTTCCTCGCGTCTTTTGTCCTACCCATTCGCCTCTTATTTTGACGAGACAAGAATATACCACCAATCCAAACAGATTTTCATTGGCGATGTTACTCATTTACAATGAAGTTTTTTTTTTGTTTTTATTGCATTGAATGGCGAGACGAGCAAGCCGTTCGGCGATACGACAGCTCATAAACAGCAGCAAAATTCTACTGCGCTCGCCATCCTGAGAAATAAGATGTTAACCCTTAATTTGATAACGTACACTAAATATATTATACTGTTATATGTGAACTCCGTGGATGTTACCTCGTTGGCACGCACCCTCTCAAGAGAAGACGAAACACATGTGACAGTAGTTTGAATGTCTTTGGATTATTATTGATCGTGACTTAGTGCAAAGCGGATACCTAATTTTATTAAATAATGTAAAACCACTTCTGGTAGTTTATATCAGAAGTGGGATTGCTCACTACGTCCACTTTGAAATTTTCAAAAGTCAGTTGGTTTATTTTGTTTGAGTGTCCGTGAAACACAAGGTTGCGATTGATAATCTCTGGTAAGCTTGTTTTGTATTGCTGTAGTAGAAAATGGGCCGATCCCGATCTCGTGACCGGTGTTATTCTACTACCAGCCGCTCGCGCGGCGAACGCTTGGTGAGACATCGTTCGCGCAGTTCAAGTAGAGGGTATACCCCTCCGGTAAGAAAACGACACTTTACTTGTAGTCGCAGCCGTAGCCGAAGCCGCAATGAACGTCGTGGTGAACGTCACACGCGCCGAGATCATAATAGCAGTCGCAAGAGCAGTCGCGATCGTAGCCGGAGTTGTGACTACGGGCGCAGTCGTGGCCACAACCATTACCGCTGTGATAGTAATCGGCGAAACGATAATCGTGAGTTTAGTGGTTATGAATCCTGGCACACTATAATGTCGCGTCTTCAGGCTTTAGAGTCGCAAGCGTATGATTCGCATTTATCAGGTCGATTAGCCTCTACTGAGTCACGCAACCCGAGCGGAACAGAACAGATTGTCGAAGCGATTCAATCATTGAAATCGGTAAGTACACATAGCTATTATGTGTCTAATTTTAACCCTAATATACATGACGTGGATTCCTGGTTTGAGGAAGTTGATCGGGCCAAGGTTGCAAATCGGTGGGATGAACGCGAGTGCCTCGCTCGTGTTGGTAAGTGTTTGAAAGGTGATGCAAGGTCATGGTTGGATGAGTGGGTTACCAACGACCGTTCATGGACCAACTTTAAAGAGGACTTTAGATGTTTATGTACCAAAAAGGTAGATCGGGCAACAATCTTGTATGAGGTAATGTCCACTAATTCTAATGGTTTTCGTACTTATGCTGAATATGCACGAAAATCATTACTTCAGTTGTGGGTTGTTAAGGGCCTTAGTGATGACCTAATCACCGATATTGTGCTTCGGGGTGTTACGGATCCCCAAGTTAAAGCAGCGGCTATGAACGCAAATTTAGCTCCGCGGGACCTGGTAGGTTATTTGGCTACCTTCTCAAAATCGGAAAATGCAGATGCTCGTGCTATGCGCTATCCGATTGCGCAAAGTGGTACCGAGAAAACGACAGTTACCAACCGACCGACTCCGGGAATTGGAATAGGCGTTAAATGTTATTTATTTGATTGGCAACACTGGCAGGTGTTACGAAAAGACGTGTTTTCGGTTACAAAATTTTATTTAATTTAGTTTTTAATATTAATAGCTATAAAAGTTGTGTATTGCGCTGGACAAAGAGTTAATTCACTTTACTTACATTTACGCTATTTATGTGACGCAATTTAGTAAACACTGCCTGCCGGCACGCACTTAAACACTTGCACTGAGATTGGACTTGCACTTAATTCTATCAGACGTTACTATGGCTACACTAGCGGATATCCAGAGCACTCAGAGCAAACTAGAGGAGAGTTTTTCGACGCGCATGGCTCAACTGGAAGCACAACTGCAGACAGGGGGTGCAGCCAAGGACACCGTCGCTCGAGTGGCAGAAGAGTTCAGGACCTTTCGGGAACTCATGCTGAACATGCTCCGGCTACTGCGGCAACAAATTACGGAGTGCACCAACATGGTGGATGCACTGGAGACCAGGCATAGGCGTAAAGCCCTTCTGTTTCTAGGGGTGCCGGAAGCTGAGACAGAAAATTGTGCCAATACCGTCCTGGCTATCGTCAATGGCACCATGGCACTAAAAGAAATTTCATCGTCCTGTATAACAGTATGCCATCGAATTGGCACTCCGAATAAAGAGCACCACAGGCCGATCCTTGTTAGGTTCTCCAGTTTGATTCACAGGTCCTCTGTGTGGGCTGCAAAGACTAAGTTGAGAGGCTCGCCAACTTCAATCAAAGAGTTCCTGACGAGGTCACGACAAAACATCTTTAGCAAGGCACGTCAGCACTTCGGTATGCGAGCTTGTTGGACTCAGGACGGCGTAATCATTGTTAAAGCTCCAGACGGAAGTCGTAATAAATTCTCCACAATAGAAGGACTCAATTCCTTAACAGGGAAGTATCCGAATGTGACTGAATCGTTTTCGTCGACAGCACGAAGGAGCCCCGGAACATCATCTACGTCGCGCTCGAATGTGAAGTCGCGTAAGCCATAGTGTTTTTCAATGCTTCAATGATCTGAGTTACGATTGCCAGATGTTTTGGATCGTTTTATCTTTACTATATTATTTTATACCTTTTTCAATGACCACACATTGTGTTGTTGTTTAATTTTATAAGTGTCACTATTTTTGCTGTACTGTATATTAGCCTACCCTCTTTATTTTTATTTTTTTTTTTTATGTCAATACTCGGTTAAAATGTTGCGTTCCAAAACTAAACATTTTCCATTCTATTTTGTATTTATGTTTCTAAATTTCTTTTTTTTTCTAATTTTATTTATATTTTTGTAACTCATTTTCCTTATTGTTTTTTTTTCTCATGTTTTAATTATTACTGTGTTTGAGTGTGTTAGCTGGCGGGTGGTGCAGTTATGACTGGCTTTTGATATATTTCATAAAGTAGTATTAAAATTAGTATATAATATATATCATATGTATGGTGTGTATTTTTTTTTCTTTTGCATAGTTGTACGTATATATGAATTCAGATAGCTCATATTATTCTGTCAATGAATCCAATTCCACATGTAGTGATGATAGTTTCTGTTCAACTACTGATGAACCTGGACATCTGGTACGTGAAATATTCAACTGTCAAGGTCGTCTCCACTTGAACGTTTGCCATATCAATGCGCAAAGTATACCGAGTCATTATAATGACTTGATGACAACTTTCAGCGACACTAACGTTCATGCCGTTCTAGTATCCGAGACTTGGCTCAAACCTCACCTTCCTTCGGCCATTTATCCTCTTCCCGGCTTCATTTTGATCAGAAATGATCGGATTGATCGAAGGGGGGTGGAGTGGCGATTTATCTCCGTAGCGATTTTCCATATAAAATTTTAACTTCCTCCTCTTCCCGTTGTGATACTTCTGCTGAGTATCTGTTTCTAGAGGTTTGGGTCAGGGGAGTGAAGTCCATACTTGGAGTGGTTTATTGTCCTCCTGCAATAGATTACTTCTCCAGTCTTGAACTAGTTCTGGAATCTTTAGGGTCGGATTACGTACACCACATCATCATGGGAGATTTCAACACCAACCTCCTTGTTCCATGTTCCACACGTTCCCGTAAACTCCTTGACATTCTCGAGTCTGCCAGTTTGCATGTCCTGCCTCTACAAGCCACTCATCACAACATTGATGCAGATGACACCTGGCTCGACTTAATCATTATTTCTGCCCCTGGCAGTGTTTTTTGTCACGGTCAGTTTCCCGCTCCTGGTTTTTCCCACCATGACCTCATCTACGTTTCATACACCCTTAAACCCCCTAAATCCCATCCTAAGGTATTGTTCTTGCGTTGCTTTGGTCGCATGGATCCAAAGAAGTTGTCTGCGGATGCTGCACAACTTTGCTGGGATGAACTGACAGCAGCTACCAACATTGATAATAAAGTGGACATGTTTAACACCCGTGTTCAGGCGCTGTTTGACATCCATGCTCCCGTCAGGAAAGTCAAATTAAAACGAACTCCAGCTCCTTGGATGACGGATGAGGTTCGAGCGATGATGAGGCGCAGAGATCGGGCATTTCGAAAATTTAAGCGATGCCGTTCGGACGACAGCTGGACTCTTTATAAGGCCGTAAGAAATCGCTGTAATCAGGTGATACGAAACACTAAACGCCGACACATTCTCGATAACATCACCTCCTCTTCATCTGCTAATATCTGGAAGTTCCTTAGGACTCTAGGTATTGGCAAGCAGAAAGACACTAACTTCCAACAAACCATTGGCTTAGATGATATTAATCGTCACTTCAGCACATCTTCTCCGATGGTTCATCAAGCCAAATGTCGTTCTTTGAAGTTTATTGCTAACCTCCCCAAGCCTGACATAGATTCTTTTAGTTTTTCTCCAACTACACCGGATGAGATTAAGAAGATAATCATGTCCATAAAGTCTAATGCTGTGGGCTGCGATAGCATAAGCCGTCGCATGATTACTACAGTATTAGAACATCTCCTCTCCCCTCTTTCCCACATTATTAATTTCTCTTTTAGCAGTGGTGTTTTTCCGTCCTTGTGGCGGAAAGCCTATGTTATTCCTCTCCCTAAAATTTCAAACCCTACTCTCCCTACCCACTTCCGACCTATATCCATCCTTCCCTTCCTATCCAAAGTGCTAGAAGCCTGTGCCCACAAACAACTGTCCAAATTTGTGTACTCCAATAATTTATTGAGCTCGCTGCAGTCTGGATTTAGGCCTGGCCATAGCACCACTACCGCTCTCCTCAAAGTAATTGGTGACATTAGAGCAGGCATGGAGGACACCAGAATCACCGTGTTGGTGCTGGTTGACTTCTCGAATGCCTTTAATAACGTCAACCATGACATCCTCTTGTCCATCCTTTCCCATCTCAAGATCTCACCAGTTGCGTTGGAATGGTTCACATCCTATCTTCGAGGGCGCCGGCAGTTGGTGCGCATCAATGACTCTTCGTCGGATTGGTGTGACCAAGAATCTGGTGTGCCTCAAGGCGGTATTCTTTCTCCTCTTCTATTTTCAATTTTTATTAATCTCGTAACCCAGAATCTTCAATGTTCGTATCACCTCTACGCCGATGACTTACAGCTTTATGCTCAATCTGGTGTGGACTGCTTGTATACAGCCATTGCCAAAGTTAATAGGGATCTGGGGTATATTAAAAACTGGTCGGATGATTTCGGCATATCCGTAAACCCGCTCAAATGTCAGGCTATCTTGGTTGGTAGCCAACGTATGATGAACAGAGTCGATTTATCAACTATACCACCGGTTACCTATGATGGGTCACCTATTGCATGGTGCTCTGTCGTGAAGGATCTTGGGCTACTAGTAGACTCTACACTAAGCTGGCGACCCCAAGTTATTTCTATAAGTCAGAGAGTCACTAGTGTTCTCCGAATGCTTTATCGTTTGAAGAACTTTCTCCCTGTGAAGACCAAAGTAATGCTCGTTCAAACCTTAATCTTCCCTATAATTGACTATGGTGATGTATGCTACTACGACCTGAATGCAGATCTTCTCAACAAACTCGACCGCCTTCTCAATAACTGCATTCGATTTATTTACAATCTTCGCAAATACGATCATGTATCTTCTTATCGTTCCCAACTTCAGTGGTTACCCATTCGTCAACGCCGCAGCCTGCGCGCTCTCACTACGCTCTTTTCTATATTAACATCTCCTACTGCACCATCTTACCTAACACATCACTTTCAATACCTAGGGTCTAACCACGATAGAAATCTCCGCTCGTCTCATAGTCTCCTTCTTCAATGTCCAACCCACAGTTCTGATTTTATACACTCCTCCTTCACGGTGCAATCCATTCTTTTATGGAATTCCCTCCCACTCGAAGTTAGAGCGGCCACTAACCGTTATGTGTTTAAGGTAAGAGTTCGGGAACTGTTTCATCAAAGAAAAGTCGCTAAATTGACAGATTAAGTAAGTTGTATATATTGTTGTATGTATGTATGTGTATATATTTATATATATGTAGATATATATTATGTTGTATGTATAATGTATGTATGTTCATTTTAATCTTAGTACAGTGTACACTTATTTAAATATTTTACCAATTTTTTTTATTTCTCCCCTATCTAAATGTAAATAAAACCTGCTGTACTCCATTTCTGCTTCACCCAAAGGTAGACTGTTAGAGAATGCCCCTGGCATTAAGTCCGCCTGTATACTGTTTGGTATATAAAGTTAATAAAATAAAAATAAAAATAAAAAAATATGTGGTAAGTTGGGACACAAACAGTTGCAATGTTCTAAGAAGTCGAAACTTGCTGCCACTGGTTCTGCAACTGAGCCGGCCCTAAAACCGACCGCTGCTAAGATTGATCGATTCGTCTCATGTGCATACTGCAAAAAACAAGGCCATCACATACGTGATTGCTTTGTAAGGAAGCGTGCGGATTCAGGTAAAGTCAACTTTTGCTCAAGTTACTCAGCTCAAAAACAAAAAGACGTCGTTGTTGGTGTCATCAATGGAATTCCAGTTGACATACTTATAGATAGTGGTGCTATAGGGGTGTCGCTTATCTCTTCAGTGGTAGTAAATCATCTTTCTTGTACCAAGAAACCCACCAGTCGACAAATAAAAGGCGTAGGTAAGTTAATTACGCATGTTAATTTTTACGTCTCTCTCGTGGTTCAGCTGGAAGACGTTTCATTAGATGTGGACTTCTTGGTTGTCCCTAGTGAGTGTATGAATGCTCCAGTCATTATTGGCACCGATGTGCTGAATCGGGAGGGCGTCACATATGTACGTACCAAGGACTTGCAGAGAATCATATGGGCTCCTGAATGTGCTGTTTCTTCTGTGCATGATAACCGACAACGCTCGTATAAAACCAGTTTAAGCGGTCCTCATTTGGTTGATCTCAATAGGATCTTGGACGAGTTCTCCGAACACATGATTTCAGGTACGGCCACTTCCACGGTTACAACAGGTACCATGAGCATTCGTCTAAAGGACGATACACCAGTTCATTATAGACCGTACAAGATGTCATATGACGAAAAGTTGAAGGTACGTCGAATTATTCAAGATTTACTTTCGAAGGGTATCATTCGTGAGTCAGAGTCGCCTTATGCAAGCCCAGTGTTGCTTGTTAAGAAAAAGGACGGCTCTGACCGGATGTGTGTCGATTTCCGTGCGTTAAATGCCCGAACGGTAAAAGATCGATTTCCGCTACCCCTAATTGATGACCACATTGACCGTTTGGGTAAAAGCACCTACTTTACGACTTTGGACATGGCGACTGGGTTCCATCAAATAAAGCTTGATGAAGAATCCATACCACTCACCGGCTTCGTGACGCCAGAGGCCCATTATGAGTACGTAAAAATGCCATTTGGGTTAGCAAACGCGCCGATTGTATACCAGCGCATTATTAGTAAAACTTTGCAGAAATTCATCACTGATGGGAAAGTTCTGGTATACATCGACGATTGTTTGATCTTGTCTTCTTCCGTTGAAGAGGGATTGCAAACTTTGCGGGGAGTACTACAAACATTGACGGAAGCTGGGTTCTCGTTAAATCTGAACAAATGTTTCTTTTTGTGCACAGAAGTAGAATACCTGGGGCGGGTGATATCTAACGGTGAAGTGCGACCCGCTACTGGTAAGGTTCAGGCTCTTTCAGATTCCATTGCACCACAGAATGTTAAACAGGTTAGACAGTTTCTTGGGTTGGCGGGGTATTTTCGAAAATACATCCCAGAGTATTCCACCAGAACTGCTTGCATTGCGCGCCTGACTTGTAAGGACGTGCAGTTTCACTGGACTGCGGAACATGAAACTGTACGTCAAGAAATTATTAAAATTTTAACTGGTGCACCCGTACTTGCGATATTCGATCCAAGTTTACCTACGGAAGTTCATACGGATGCAAGTAGTCTTGGGTATGGTGCGGTTCTACAACAGGTTCATAGGGATGGTAGTCGGCGTGTTGTGGCCTATTATAGTCAGGTCACAAAAGGTGCTGAACCGAAATACCATTCCTATGAACTCGAAACCCTTGCGGTAGTAAATGCATTAAAGCATTTCAGGCACTATCTCATTGGTATTCAGTTTCTGGTGGTAACGGATTGTAATGCCTTAAAATCCACCCAAAATAAGAAAGACTTGTTACCGCGTGTGGCGAGATGGTGGATTTATCTACAAGATTTTAATTTCACCATTCTTTACCGAAAGGGCACCATGATGCCGCACGTGGACTATTTAAGTAGAAACCCATGTAATGTTAACAATGTCGAACGCCCACGTAATTGGGCTCAAATTGCTCAAGCAGGTGATGAGGAGACTCAAAATATGATTCGATTGCTTGAACAAGGTCAATTGGATGCGTCAAGGTATGAAGTACACAATGACATATTATATTACCGATATATGCCGACGGGTGAAGACCCGAGGCTACTTTGCTTTATACCTAAAGGTAACCGTTTGAGCCTCCTCCGCATCTTTCATGATGAGCATGGCCATGTAGGCGCAGATAAGGTAGTGGATCTAATTTTAAGACATTTTTGGTTCCCTAGTCTTAGAAAGTTTGTCACTAAATATACTTCTCATTGTTTAACATGTGTCGCCCACAAGCGTGTACCGCGAGCACCTTTACAGCCAATTACATCCTGGGAAAAATCCGAAGTTCCTTTTGAAACCTTACATGTTGATGTTCTCGGGCCTCTCCCTATGTCCAAGGGTTATAAGTTTGTCATGCTTGTGGTAGATGCGTTCACAAAATATTGTCTCTTGACACCTATATGTCGACAAGATTTAAATGAACTGAAACGAGTATTTAAAATTGTGTTATCGTTGTTTGGTACTCCTAAGTTAGTTGTATCAGATAGGGGACGCATGTTTGAGTCGACGGGCTTCACTTCATGGATGAAGGTCCTTGGTGTACAGCTTCACTTCATAACTCCTGAAATGCATCATGCAAACGGACAGGTTGAACGTTACATCCGTACGGTCTTGAATATGCTTCGTATTGCGGTCAATCATCAAAAAGCTGAGTGGGCTGAAGAACTATGGCATTTACAGCTCATTCTTAACCTAACAAAGCAGAAAACTACGCAGACTTCTCCTCTTAACCTTTTAATTGGCCATGAAAGCGCAACGCCTGCAATCCGAACGTTGGTGCGAGATGTGGCATTGAATTTAACCAAAGGCAACCGGGAAGCAAAACGGGAAATGCTCAGACAAAGGACGGCCGAACGGTTGAAAAACAATCAGACTCGTCAAGACATAATGGTCAATGAGCGCCGGAAGCCTCCTCGTGAATTCCAGAAGGGTGACCTGGTGTTTGTTGTCAAGTTTGCTCAATCTCAGGGTAAATTGGATTCTGGCATGCGGGGGCCCTATAGGGTAGTGAAAACCCTCTCTAATCACCGATATGAGTTAAAGTTACTTGCTGGATCATATGGAAAGTCTACTTATGCGGCTGCTCAGTATATGATTCCATGGAAAGGTGAATGGACCCCTGAGACGTGTGCAATATTCTTTGAAGGTGTGTGTTCACTCTTTAAGTACCTGTCTTAGATTGAAGCTGGTACCTTGGTTTGTTCCTTTTAAAAGCTTTTCGCGAAGAGTCATCGAGGGAGTACAGTGTCCTTTTCCCTCGGTGTGAAAGCTTTCCGTGTTCGGAGAGTCGTCGAGGGAGTACAGCCTCCTTTTCCCTCGGCGTGAAAGCTTTCCGTGTTCGGAGAGTCATCGAGGGAGTACAGCCTCCTTTTCCCTCGGTGTGAAAGCTTTCCGTGTTCGGAGAGTCGTCGAGGGAGTACAGCCTCCTTTTCCCTCGGCGTGAAAGCTTTCCGTGTTCGGAGAGTCATCGAGGGAGTACAGCCTCCTTTTCCCTCGGTGTGAAAGCTTTCCGTGTTCGGAGAGTCGCTAGGGGGATTAAATGCACCCTGACCCCTAGTGTAGATTTAAGTATTTCCTCGGTAGGGGCCCATACCGAGGACCTGTGTATGTGCATATGTTTAGACTTTTATATGTTGAATGTTTTAGCTTGTATAAACTTATTTGACTTTGACTTTCTGACTGGTTTGACTTTTATGACAATCTCTAACAAATTTACTTTGTTACATGTAGCAATGGAGCTCTGAAGTAATTTGGACTTTGGTTTCAGAGACTAATCATGGTGTGGATGATGAGTGTTTGAATCTAAATAAATAGATTCCAATGGGGCTGGCCCATCCTCAACGTTTGACTGAACAACTAGGCCTTTGCCACGCCTGGTTTCAACGTCTTTGCAAGAAAAGGAACTTGCCGATGGCGTTGGATCATTACTTCGGTTGATTTCTACATCTTTGGTCGACGACGACTAAGCCTGTCGGGACGCCAGGGTGTCAGGAGAGGCCGTGTTATATGTGAACTCCGTGGATGTTACCTCGTTGGCACGCACCCTCTCAAGAGAAGACGAAACACATGTGACAGTAGTTTGAATGTCTTTGGATTATTATTGATCGTGACTTTGTGCAAAGCGGATACCTAATTTTATTAAATAATGTAAAACCACTTCTGGTAGTTTATAATACGTATACTTTAAAAAATTACTGAGTCACTCCGTTTGAAAAAATAATAAATTTATTTCTACTATGCGATAGGTCAACATTTTATCTGTCAAATAAAACTATTTTTTTAGTTTAGATTTTGGAATGACATAAACATTTGACATGTATAAGTGTTTGAAAATGAATCTTCAGCGCCGCTTCTCGGTAATTACCATATTTTTGTTGTTTTCTATGTAAAAACATATAGATTTTGCTTTTACATATGTTGCAAAATTATTATTAAATAGAATTACTAACTAATGACTAACTTTCTTGCAATATTTTCAGTGATAATTGACGCTAAAGGTCTATGTATAGCGGGCTATACATTTCGCTATATTGTACAAAGTGAACTTATTTACATTAGTATAGCGGGCTTTACATTTCACTATACTCAAGTAAGAAATATCTGTAAATATATAGTATATTATACAACAATCCGATATGTACAATTCTAAGCATAAGATTATGTATAGTATATTATTTATTTATTTATTTTATTTATTTATTTGGTACTTCATATACAAATAGTATACAGGCGGGGCTTAATGCCAAAGGCATTTTCTAACAGCCAACAGAGATAAATTCAGAAGGTGCATAAAAATGGGTTGAGACGTAAATCGAGGATATATATACTCAATACTTATACTAGTACCTAATCTCGAGAGGGAGCGAATTCCAAAGTAGGATAGATTGAATAAAGAAGGAAGAGTGAACAAAGTTTGAATTATGAGAGGGGCACTTAAGGAGAAGGTTGTTAGCTGATCGAAGGTTCCTATCATGGTTACTACCTAAGTACTGGAAATTTGGAGTTAAATAAGAAGGTGGGGAAGAGGACGTAAGAATAGAGAAAAGCGTGGAGAGAGCGTGTAGCGAGCGACGCTGGCGAATAGGTAACCATTTTAATTGAGATCGGAACGAAGAAACATGGTCATACTTACGAAGATTAAAAATGAATCGAATGCAGTTATTGAGAAGCCGGTCAAGTTTGTTGAGGTGTTCTGCATTCAGATGAAAATAGCACACATCACCATAGTCAATTAAAGGGAAAATCAAGGATTGCACAAGCATTATTTTGGTTTTGACAGGAAGGAAATTCTTGAGGCGATAGAGCGCACGAAGAGTTCCCGTGACCTTCTGGCAGACAGAGATTACCTGAGCCGTCCAGTTCAGGGTCGAGTCAATCAGTAACCCAAGATTCTTAACGACTGGACTCCAGACAATTACTGAATTATTAAATATAATAGAGGGGACAGTTGTTGGATCCAGTCTGTTGAGCATCCTAGAGCTACCAACTAATATGGCTTGACACTTGGACGCGTTAACTGTCAACCCAAAACTATCTGACCAGTTCTTTATGTGGGTCAAATCCCTGTTCACCGAGTCGATTGCTGAAGATAAACAGTTGACATTTGCCTGGTAGTAAATTTGCAAGTCATCGGCATACAGATGATACGCACACTGAAGTTTTCGGGTTAGTAGATTAATAAAGATAGAAAATAACATAGGAGATAGTATGCCGCCTTGAGGAACGCCAGAGTCTACGCTACGCCAATTGGACGATGATTCGTCAACACGTACTGACTGCTGACGTCCCAGAAGATAACTAGAGAACCAATCCAGAGCCGCTGATGAGAACATTAGGTGAGAGAGGATAGCGAGAAGGATATCATGACTGACGGTATTAAAGGCATTGGAGAAATCTATCAAAGCCAATACAGTGACTTTGGAATTCTCCATGCCCTCTCTAATATCGCCAGTCACTTTTAGGAGGGCGGAAACGGTGCTGTGGCCAGGCCTGAATCCAGATTGCAAAGGGCTTAACAAGTTATTGTTATGCACATACTTGGATAGTTGTTTGTGAGCGCAGGCCTCAAGCACCTTAGAGAAAAAAGGTAGGATCGATATGGGACGGAACTGGTTGGCGGTTGTGGGATTAGCAACTTTAGGAAGAGGAATGACGTAAGCTTTCCGCCATAATGACGGAAATACGCCAGTCTCAAGGGATGTATTGATAATATGGGAAATTACTGGGAGAAGAGGTTCGAGGATTGGGATTACCATGCGACGGCTGATGTTGTCACAACCCGTGGCATTGGATTTGATGGATAGTATAGCCTTTTTGATCTCATCAGGTGCCACTGGAGAAAAATGAAAGGAATTAATATTAAGACTGGGAAGGTTGTTTAGAAAATCCAGAGTACGATGTTTGGTATGTTGGTCAAGAGAAGTAGCGGTGGAAAAGTGACGATTAATATCATCCAAACCAATACCCTTCGGAAACTCCGAATTCTTAGTTTTTATTATACTATGGGTATAAAAAAAATTACGGATGAATAATTTTTTTCTTATTTTTTTCGGTCTCTAATGGAATATAATATAACGATTATTTAAGAAAAACATATAATTTAAAGAAAAATATATCTTGCCAAATTAAGGGTTAAGTTTCAATACGTTCAGTAGTTACTCTGGCTACAATGTCCTTCAATCCGAAACACAACAGTGCATTAACACTGCTGTTTCACGGGAGAAATAGACATTGCGGTGGTACCTATCCAGATAGCCTCTCGCTTAAGAGATACCTACCACCAGTAACAGTATTTAATTGATTCGGACAGAGACAACTGAATACAAATCTTCCTCATAAAATTTAAGCGAGTTACTGAATGCCTGCATCCAGTATCTTCTACAAGCTTTGTTTAGTCTTCAGTTCATGCCAGTTGCTGGTAGACGTCCATTGCCCATTTCTGATTTTGCTATTTCATATTGATCCCTACGAATATTATGAAAAATCTGTATTTTCATCAGGTCATATACTTCCTAATGGACTCCTCTACAATCGAGAGTACGATTGAGAAGGGGTTATGCTAGTCGACAATACTGGCCCAGTGCGGGTTGACGATTAAAATATTATTTAAAAATGGTTCAGCAAATTGATAGTGACGTCCACTGACCCCCAAATATGGAAAATAAAAGAGTTCCGTAGTGTTTTGTGCGGCGGTGTATTAAATGTTAAAACGATATTATGGCTCGGAGTTTATTGACATCGTCTCACAAAGGTGCATTTTTTAGTGCATCGTTAGCTACCATGGCAAGTTACTTTTATTGCGTATAAGAATGTACATGTATAGGACATCACGTAATAATGTAACAGAATGGACAGAATAGTTATAGATACACTCATTTTAGCTTTTAGAATGAACGGTGATAAGTTTTAAGTAGTGAAGTAAAGTGATTATTGTACTGGATAGGAAAAGTGTTTTTACCATTTTACCTGTTTGATTTTTACGTTAAATTGAGCTTAAAATACCTGATATAGTAAAGGACTCGATAGTTGGTAGTTGGACTTTTGTATAGATCCCGGTAGTCATCGTCACTAAAATTTATGAATGAGCCACGTTCCAAGTTAGTAGCCGTAGTCTGTGCATGTCAGATATCAAGGAGATCGGCATAGGTGATTGCATCAAATAGGGAGACTTTATCAATTTCCGCCTGTAGATAGCCTGAACATTAGTTTGAAATGCATCTTCGTCACTTTGATTCTCTCTCTCTCTTTATCTCTTCAGTCACAGTAATTCAACTGCTAATTATAGGCCTGCACTCGCCATCCTGAGACATTAGATTTGAAGGTTCAATAAGTACAGTAGTTATTCTTGTTTTGACATTGTAGCCAGAGTAACTGCTGAATATTGTGACTTAACTTCCTATGTCTAAGGATGGCGAGCGCAGTGGAATGCCAAGCAATGCATTAGTAATTCAAGATGTTGTTTGGTGTTGCCACTGTTTATGACCCGTCGTATCGCTTACCATCAAGCG
Source organism: Hyles vespertilio (assembly GCA_009982885.2). Lineage (NCBI taxonomy): Eukaryota > Metazoa > Arthropoda > Insecta > Lepidoptera > Sphingidae > Hyles > Hyles vespertilio. Next base: position 16,524,428 of record CM042810.1, read on the forward strand.
AACGGCAAGCTCGTCTCACCATTCACTCCAATAAAAAAAAGCACCAGTGCAGGCTTAATAAATTAAAATAAAATTATTATATATTGACTTTACCGCTAATTATAGCATTTAGCAGGGTCTATTAGTGTCCCCCGACCACGTTGACAACTGTCATGGTGACAGTTTCCTGCGACACCGTGTCCTATAACAACACGGAACTGGTGCGTGCTCTCACACCTCTCTGTTTATTTATATTACTAGTGGATACTCGGGTATTCATATCCTGACTGCATGGGAATGATGGAAGGAAAAAAAAATATTTCGAAAGATGTCGGTATGTTTGCTGAGTGTGGTGTATCTTTTCAAAGATTTGCGTATAAAGCAAACGATAACATGCAAATTATTTTATTGAGGTTTTCGTTGATATTAATATTCACCCTGATAAAAACAATAGTGGTTTAGATATTCTATATAAGATCTCTTACTGACCGACGCAATTTTGCCGCGTTGTGGTTAAAGATCTTTATTTATTCAAAGAAATTTACATTTTAATCTGTGATTAATACAACATAATAGTTTGCCGCGTTCCTGGTTATCTATATCAGCACATATACGTCCCACTGCAGGGCACGGACCTCCTCTTCAATAGAGAGTACGATTGACAGTGAAATAGCCCTATACAACTAGTCTAGTGCGAATTGGCGGACTTTTACGTACCATAGAAATCAAATAAATGTCAGTAGACTAGAGATATTTGATACAGGAATGATATTTACCATATTTTTTCGAGAATAGTATTAATTATGCGGAAAGCCATGTTATCATTTTAAAGGTGCGTAACTTTCCCACCTTTGGTAACATCCGGGATTTTTTGGTCATCCTAACTTTGTCTTATAGTTGTTATTGTTATTTCTTCGAATGTGTGTCTATTTCTATACACCTTATTCATAAACTGTTTTAAAAATATTTTTTAGCTATCGTGTTATTTATCTCTGCCGAACGACTTTTGAATTTAAGGAGGCTACTCTATGATACGATACGAACATCGAATGTTCGGACGCCGTACGTAAAACTTCACTAATGTGTCTAGATACTCCACAAAATGTTGGAATCCTCCATCGTACGTCGTAACCATAGACTAAGTTCGGAGAGAAAGACAAGTATAATAGAGGATAGTATTTAGAAGTTGGAAAGTTATATTTTACACCGGACGTATCGTATCATACAGTAACCCCCCTATTTGAGCGGATAAGACAAAATCATTTGATAACTAAAGGTTTTAAAACCGTCTGTAGATAAGGCCTTTAAAAGCTATAATTCTAAACTTATTGTGAAACACAATTTATGTAACAAAAATACTTTGATCTCATATTGACTGCTCCACAAACTCATAACAATATACTATCCAGTTAGCCACACAAACTACACCATCCTTGAAATTCACACCAGGTAACCATTCATAGAGTGAAACAGTTCCGGTCACTTCCTTTGCTTGACAATAAAAAAATACTCGAAACGGACAAAAAGGACAATCACCGTACGCTACATTAAAACTAGTAGAATTTATGAATGAACAGAAAAAAGTTCATTGAAGCTTTTGACTGGTGCAAGCTTTGTGGCGCGTTTCCGCCAAGCTTTGTATGAAGCTTTTAGGTGACGTATTGGACGTATTGTGGGTGGCTGGTGAAGTTAGAATTGCCGTTTTTTTACGAAATCGCTAGATACGAACTGATGGTAATTTTTAAACCTAACTACGCAGCATGCAAGAGAGAGGCTTTAGGCAAAGTACTTAACTTACATGTGTCACTAAAAATTGCAAAAGAGCAGTTATATAGTAACTTAAAAGAGTGAAAATATTTTATTGTTTTCGAACGGATTCATGTGCGTTAGGTATTCGATAAGATATAAAATTATAAACTTGACTTGTCCGCATCATATTATGCAATGTATCATATTATCAAGCCTAGATTAGGATTTTATTGCAGATACGCCACTTTTGTGTGTATATCCTATAATTATCCATAAATCCATAAATTATCCTGTCTTATCCAAATATTTTTCCAATGTTGGAAATTAGAATTCTTTAATAACATGCATCCCTTGTCATCCTCATTATTATAATTGCAAAAAATAGTTCTTGTGTACATACGTATGCAATCAGGCTGGTATTATTTTGTCTAATTGCAACAGATAGAAGGAAGAACTGTTGTAGTAATCGTAAATGTATCGAAACAATTTAAAAAATACCCTGACGAAATTTGTGGACGTTTGAAAATATTCCTAATGTCGATTTACTGTCCGCAACATAGAGTAGAGGAAACTAGGTTTTTGCAATAATTGTTGGCAATTGTCGTTGCCTTATTGACTTTCATTCGGCCCATTCACGTGTTATTGGATTTGGGGATTAATGTCTCGCCTTCTGCTGTGTTGCAACTGATTCTCAGTATTTTGATGAAATTAACTGTAATAGACTGGCAGGATTGTTAGATATTTGACGGACGTTTATAAAATGAGTATTTTTAAGATTGCAATTCTTGTGACGGTCCTTATTTTATTTAAATGGGATTACGTCGGCGCAATATGATAGTTCAGCCATTTTGCAGAATAATTTCTGTAATAATTTCATATATAAGCCCTTCGGAAGTAGGTTTTCTTAGTCTATCACGCAATTGCTGGTACTGAACCTAAGTAGACCTCAAATAGCTTTGTAATACGTTTGAGAGGGGCTAGGCCATATATTAGCAGTATACAATATAACTAATCATTTTATGTAAAAATCAGACTATTCCAAAACTAATGAATATTGAAAAAAAAAACTATTAAAATACTTTCCGTGGTAGTTTATGGTTACATGTAATATTTAAGTTTTATTTTATGCAAAAAAAAAAAAAACAGATAATTCCAACACTAATTATATCTGAAAATTAAAAACTGTAAAATATCTGGTTTACAAAATGACTATTATTCTGGGACTGTAAAATCATTCGGCCCAATAAACTAATTGCCTTAACGATGTTCCGTCATCAAGTATCATTAGCTGCAACTATTTAAAAACACCCAAAAAAATTGTATCCACGACCCGTCTCAGACAGCGTGGCACCGATCATTTGCGTCAATAGAAAAAATATTTCAAAATATCAAGGGAATTTATACCCTATGAAAATAAAAATAAGGACCAAAACATTCATTTGAGATTATTATTTTCACCATCGACTATATTTCTATAAATTAATAACCTGGAAAGTTACTTTTCAAGCGAATTTCCACCTTAAAACTATAGCATTTAAAACTTTTAAGTAAATTATTAGGCGCAAACTTAATGTTGTAAACAAAATATAAACTCATTTTAATTTTAAGTAAATAAATTCAACCTTAACATCACTCAGTTAAGGGTGAGACAATTTTTGGTCGAACGCAAAAACATCACAGCACGTACGTAGCCGAAAATCCTTCTCAATCAAATTGTGTTTCTACCTATTTATAAATAAGGTTTAATTTTATTTGTATGTAAAAGTGTAACTTAACAGGAGTGTCAAGGTATCCATTTAGCTGTCAAAGCGTTGGAATGTCACGGTAATGGATCGTTGTAGGAAGGAAGTTGCAGGTATAAGAAAAAAAAAGAAAAATACGTCATGCGTGCGCGCCGCATTGTATAGGGGGTGGGTTTTGTGATTTTGTGGCGGTTTTTATAAAGTTTTATTAGTTTGTAACATAAAAAAATGTATTGTGTGATGACTTTTGACGTGCGATGCGGATTTATTAGTCGTAGTTAAGAGTAATGCGCCAGGTGAGGTGTGGTTAAAACATCATAGTAGTTTGGTAACTTTACATGGAAGTTAAATCTTAACTTCGATCGTGAAATGACAAATGAAAAATAATAAACATATTTTTTTGTTACTAGAATCACATTATAAAGCTTATAAAATGTGAAGCGTCTAGATGATCTTTAATTTGAATTTTCCTACGTTTATTGCGCGGGGTTAGTTTAACATCGCCGCGCTGGCTTGATTTCATTGGGCTCATAGGATTTCCTCTAATAGCAAGTATATTTGAAAATTATTCAAACACCTATAAAATACGTAATTAAAGTAAACTAGTAATTTGAATCCAGCCTCTTCACTCTAAATGATACATTTTATTATGCAACACTAAGATTATGCTTACAATTCATCAAAAATATTATCTGCTTACCGATATACGAACAATTTGTTTGCAAATTCATCTAAAATTAAATTAATATACATAGGTAACATATTTAAAAATAAAGGACGGTTAATCAAATTCTGTTTTTAAAAATGTAGGATAGTAAAAGAAGCAATTAAAATTGTATTAACGTAAAAGAAACTTGAGACACGTTAACGATCTCCAAATCAGTCTGTAGATTTATTAGCGTGTTAAAATTACACAAATTTCGAGTTCCATCAGTTTTCTCACATTACAATAACAGTGTCGGATGACGCGCGAGTGCGAGTGAGAGGCGCGTGCGAGCAGGACAGATATAATTATTATGTTGTGCTTGCTCTTTGGCCCGCGCTAATGATGCCTGAATCATTTATAATTAATACTATGATAGTAGGGATGGTAAAGTGATAACTCGGAGTTGTATTTTGTCGATAAATTTGCTGATTATCTTTTGGAATTCAAATTGATTAGAGGTTAGTGCGTCATGTATTAATTCATTTTCTTTTTTTACAGCGAGATGAGCAATGAATATTCAATCCAATATTATAGAACCTTCATATTACGAAATATTTGTTTATGAGTGATACATTTTTTTTTTGCATAAAGAAATTAAAATGCTAATAACATTAAGAAGTTATCCAAATAAAAAAATTGTTCATTTCATTTTTGAAGTTGCTTGAAACGGAAGCTAATAGGAGTTATTGAGATATGTTATTCACAAAAGCATAATTACCTTTTTTATGATGGTTTTCTATGCGACAAAACTTCTGTTCAAATTTACGCAGCTTATTCATTTTGTAGTGTCAGCTGGATACAGAACGCTCTATCATTATATTAGGAAAAAAGAGGCGATTCTCAATTAATCATCATCGATAATATTTATCAAAGCTACGTCCAACTCTAAACGCAACCCGTCAGCGCTGCATTGATACAAACGTATAGGTAATCCTTTCGGCTACCGTTTTATGCCGACTTTATTGCGTCGGATTATAAACCTGGCCAGCTCTACGTATAAACCGCACAAATAAAAATGTAACACAATATCCACGGATGGAGTTATTTAATGCCAGATTTATAGGTATTTTCAATATGGTTGAGTTATTGCTCTTTTGATTCGTTTTTTTTCGGCTTCGGCCCCGCCGGATGTGTGGATACCTGCCCTTAATGAGCTGAGTTTCGGCTTTAAATACTATTAATAGTTTATTATATGGCCGGTTTTAAGGTCACTTTTTATAGGCTTAATATTTTATGTGAAATTTTGTTTGGATTTTTGTGAGTTATTATTATATTGTATGTAGTTTCGCTTCTTAAGAGTAATATATTAAAACAATTACATGATTGTTTTTATCTAAATTAAAATTAGTAACTATTTAAAAGTAAAAATGGTCCCGTTTTAGTCCAAAGAACATTTCCTTCATCGAAAATATTATGGTAAATCATAAAAGCCATAAATCATAATATTAATTATAGATCGTGACTTTTTCAATAGCCAGCAATTCATTTAGTTTCTCTAAGATTTGGAAAAACTATGTAGTACATACTAACTATAACACTAGCATAATATGTGGCAATTTCATCGCTTTAGGGAATTTCATACAGACAGTTAAAAGATGGATATTGTAAAAGGAATAAAGGACAGTATAAGTTGTATATTTATATCGGATTTTTCTACATAACCTATTTAATATACAACAAAAAACAGAATGTGGGATCCATATGTAGGAACTAAATAAATAATTGGCAAAAATGACGACTTGAAGGTATAAAGTTTAATTTGCGATGGGCGATGAAGTCGGAATGATTGCGTTGTAAAACTTATGATTGTTATTTAGGGTCTTTATTGCGGTTGTTCAGACTGTGAACGACCTGACGCATGTTTTACACATATTTATATTTTGTTTATCACAAATTGAAATAGCATGATTGATATTAAATAATTTGTTTTTGAAGATTAAGTTGTAGGGTAGAAAGTGATAATTTTCGTAACCGTTTTCTTGTGAAATAATGTGATTACCTCTGCTCATATCATCAAAATTCTTGTCTTAGGCACTTCGCTGGGACTTTCAGAACGGATTAAAAGAGTGTTGATGGTTAGGAATAAATGTTCCAATTTTATGACCTTTCGAAAGAAAAGAGTAATGCCGTGAATTGAGCAAGTCAGTCGGTATATTTTGAATGAATTGGCACCAATAGATATTCGTTACGAAGCTCAGTACAATAATTTGACTTGAATCTTCGAACAAAGTAAAAAAGAGAGGTAATTTTTTTTCAACGCGTTAACTTATACGAAATTTTTAACGATTTAATTTCATATCATTTAAGAAACAAAAACCGAAACTCTCAAAGAATTTATATCAATCCTAATCTATAGCAACTTTTTAATATTCGTTACAAAAACTGCTTCCTCCGACTGTTTGGTTTAAAAAACCCAAGTGTAGTTCCTTTTTACCATGTCGTTGACAGTTTAACCGATAGACCTTACAACTAAGAAAATAGGCAGCACGATGACAGAATCATAATTTCCTTTGATGTTTTATACTTTTTGTGGGTGGAATGAGCGATGACATTTCTAGATACATGTGTGGCAATTAGGGATTCCTTAAGGGCTCATTATACACCCAACAGTTGTAAGCAATATTGATGTTATATCTACAGTATCTAAGTATTGTGTCGTGGTCCGAGGATAATATATTTAGTAACCAGAATATACGAAGCATCATAAGTTTTGGAATGCTATTCCATTTTATTTGAAATTGGCAATTTGTTGATTTAATTTTGGCTTTCATCCATTATGTAAAAAGGACTGTACTACGTGTATAATGTTTTTAGGTAATTAGTATGTACAATATAGTTATTTAAATTTATAATGATACATTTACAGCACTAGATAATAATTATATTGTGTAGGTATTATGACGGACGACATGTGGACGACCTGGTTAAGGTTAAGGTTGTAGGAAGCCCCTGGATGCAGGCCGCTTCCAGCAGGTCGATGTGGAGATCCTTGGGGGTGGCCTATGTTCAGCAGTAGAGTTCCTGTGCCTAAAGAGAGAGCGAAAGAGAAGGTATCATAAGATATAAGTATTATCCATAGTTCATTTTCGGTTCGTCACACGGTCATCACGGTTCATCTTTCTGGAAAAAGAGGGACTCTTTCCGATGAACTCTTTTTTTCCAGAAGCCGCCTCACAGGAAATGGACCTGGCTGAGTCCTGACGGTTCTACGAGAAATGAGATAGATTTCATCTTGACGACGAATAGACGGATGTTCAGTGATGTCTCTGTGATCAACAGGGTGAAAACCGGTAGTGATCACCGAATGGTTAGGGGCACATTGAATATAAACGTCCTATTAGAAAGGCGTCGCTTGATGAAGTCTACGCTCCGACCTACTCGCGCCCATATCAAGAACCCCGAGAACTTTCAACTCGAGTTGACAAATCGCTTTGTTTGTCTAAAAGAAAACCTTACAGTGGACGAGTTAAATAGCGGTTTGGTAGAAACTGTCCATACGGTGGGATCTAAATATTTTAGACCTCGCCGTAGAGATAGACCACAAAAACTCTCGATCCACACTCTTGACCTCATGGCCGAACGTCGATCTTTAGCGCTGCAGTCTTCCGTTGACGCCGAAACATATCGGCGGCTCAATAGACAAATCTGGAAGTCCTTGCGACACGATGTCCGTGCTCACAATACTGTGAGCATTAAGGAGACAATTGAGCGAAACGGAGGCTCCAAAGTGTTTGCAAGAGACTTGTCTATTGGGCAAAGTCAGTTGTCTAGGCTGAAGACGGAAGACGGCCGCGTGGTATCGACGAGGGCAGAGGTATTAAGGGAGATCGAGAGGTTCTACGGACAGCTTTACACCTCGGTTGCCAAACCTGCTGTTAGCTCGGCCGAAGACCCGAGAGCCGAGTTGATCCGACACTTTAGCGATGATATCCCGGACATCAGCCTGTGTGAGATTGAGATGGCCCTGAAGCAACTTAAAAACAACAAGGCGCCGGGTGAGGACGGAATAACTTCAGAGCTTCTGAAAGCGGGCGGAACGCCGGTACTGAAAGTCCTTCAGAGGCTCTTCAATTCCATTCTAATCGAGGGCTCGACGCCGGAGGTATGGAGCAGGAGCGTGGTGGTACTGTTCTTCGAAAAAGGTGATAACACTTTGCTGAAGAACTACAGACCCATCTCGCTCCTGAGCCATGTCTATAAGTTGTTTTCGAGGGTCATCACAAATCGTCTCGAACACACGTTTGATGACTTCCAGCCTCCCGAACAAGCCGGTTTGCGAAAAGGCTATAGTACCATAGACCATATTCATACGCTACGGCAGGTTATACAAAATACCGAGGAGTAAAACTTGCCGCTTTGTTTAGCGTTTGTGGACTATGAGAAAGCCTTTGATTCGATGGAGACCTGGGCTGTGCTACAGTCTCTTCAGCGGTGCCACATAGACTATCGGTACATCGAAGTGTTGAGGTGTATATACAACAAAGCCACCATGTCGGTCCGAGTACAGGATCAGAGCACGGAGACTATTCCACTACAGAGAGGCGTGAGACAGGGAGATGTCATATCTCCGAAACTGTTCACTGCCGCGCTGGAAAATGCCTTCAAGCTCTTGCTTGGAAAGGATTCGGCATCAACATCAACGGCGAGTATATTACTCACCTTCGATTTGCCGACGATATTGTAGTGTTGGCAGAATCGCTGGAAGACCTTATCACTATGCTCGAAGACCTTAATCGAGTCTTCCAGCAGGTGGGTTATGCAGGTGGGTTATATCCATGTTATGCCCACCCCTATTGGAGTTGGGGGCTCGACTCTCGAATTTGTAGACGAATATGTCTATTTAGGACAAGTGGTCCGGTTAGGCAGGTCCAACTTCGAGGGAGAGGTCAATCGTCAAATCCAACTCGGTTGGGCAGCGTTCGGAAAACTTCGCGACGTCTACTTGTCCAAAATACCTCAGTGCATAAAATCGAAAGTCTTCGATAGTTGGGTATTACCAGTGATGACATACGACACCGAGACATGGCCTCTCACTGTGGGCCTCATTAAAGCTCAAAGTCACTCAATGAGCCATGGAGTGGGCTATGCTCGGAGTTTCCCTACGAGATCGAATCAAAAATGAGGACATCCGTAGGAGAACCAAGGTTACCGACATAGCCCATAGGATTGGCAAGTTGAAGTGGCAGTGGGCCGGGCACATAGCTCGTAGAACCGATGGCCGTTGGAGCCGAAAGGTTCTTGAGTGGAGGCCACGTACAGGCAAGCGAAATATCGGACGCCCGCCTACAAGGTGGACGGACGATCTGACTAAGGTTGCAGGAAGTCGCTGGATGCAGGCCGCTTCCAACAGGTCATTGTGGAGATCCTTGGGGGAGGCCTATGTTCAGCAGTGGACTTCTTGTGGCTGATATGATGATGATGATGATTATCCATGGTTATAGAGGAACACATTTATTGGCGTTCTTAAGTGTTTATAAAATACAGCGCGTATGCACAAAGCTTAGAACATACCACTCTAATGAAGTAGTTAAGAGTCAGTATGGCAACTATTTGAGTATTTTAAACTCAAAAAATATTGTAGGTGATGGTCTGAGATCTTGAAACCCTAAGTTCGATGCTTAGATTGTGTAATCCACCTTTTATAAGCTTTTTTGGTTTGTAATATTTCATGTGGATTGTCTGGTGAGGTGCGTTGGTGTTATACCGTAATAAAAGTGCGTAAGGGGTAGGAATGTAAACTCATATGAAATATAGAAGATTTCCCGCCAAACAGAAGTGTAAATGCACTGTGTTTTGGATTGAAGGACATTGTAGCCAGTGTAACTACTGGCCATATTGAAACTTTAACATCTTATGTCTCAGGATGGCGAGCGCAGTGAAATACCAAGCATTGCTTTATATTTCAAGGTGTTATTTGGGTTTGCTCCTGTCCATGAGCGATGGTATCGCTTACCAACAGGCGAACGGCATGCTCTTCTCGCCATTCATTGCAATAAAAAAGGTTACGTTCTTACCCCTTCCATCCTTGTATTATTATCTTAACATTACCTTAGTATTTTTGTACTGCAGATAACGTATTCACATCTTTGATACAGATTTAAGCTTCGCAGAGTGTAGGTGGCGTTAGTGTCGCCTCTGCCTACTCCCTAAAAAGACATGAACTATGTGCATAAAAAAATTAAAATCACTAGATTACATACTGTTTTCTCCATACTTGTTTGGTGTAGTACTTTACTAATATTACCAAGCCCGCGCTGTCGCAAGCCGTCATTAAACATCCATCGGTATCGCAGCGTAAATAAACTAGTGTTTATACCTCTATTTATTTATATGTCTCATTTATTTATAACGGATAGGTTGTTGTGGTATTACAAGTAAAGAGGGCATTAGTAATTTCTTAGTAAATGTAGGATTCAAAATTACCCATAGACTTATGCCATACGTGACGAAAAGAGATCTTAAATGTATGTAAAATTCACTAAACAGTAATAGGCCGACAATGATTATAATAGGTCAATATGAGTAGAACTTGTAAGCCCTTCAATCATTAAGGATACAATGATATGTAGCGTATATTTTTTCAACTCCCACAAAAATGGCTGATATGGGAAATGTTATCAAGCACCCAATTTCGATCCCTAATAACCGTGGTTCATAAAGAAACAAAATGCTACAATCTAAACTATAAATTAAAAATAATAAATATAATAAAGGCAATATTACAAGGCACGCATTGTGAGGCGGGTTCTCACTTTGACTCCTTAACCACCGGTGGCTTGGGTCTTGAGCCTCCCCACCAATGGGTCAATATTTTTTGTATATTTTATATGTATACAGGGTATATCAAGACTGCTACCGAAAACGAAGCCGGGTGGTAGTTTAAGCGACTTCAGACACCATGCAAAAGAAAATTTTGGAAAAAAAAGCGACATATTTTTTTGTATATTTTTTCCTATTGCCAGATTTGGGTGGTAAATACATTTTTTCCTAAAATAACAGTGTATACCCTTTTATTTATAAATTCTCTAAGGTATAAAACAGTTAAAATTATTATTTTAGCAAAAACTATGGACTTACCACCCAAAAATTACGGTATTTAAAAAATCATTAAAAATTAATGACGCGTTTCTTTGCGAAATTTTTAGTTGCATTGTGTTTGTTGTCACTAAATCTACCACTTGGCTTCGTTTTCGGTAGCAGTCTTGATATACCCGGTATATACATATTTTAATATGTGTATATAAAAAAATAAACAAAATAAAAATTTATGAAAATAATAATATGGCTTTGTGCATGTCTTTCACCATCTTAATATCATGAAGCAACCAACACAATCCAAATACTTTTGTTTTACAAGTTAAAACAAGTTTGGGAGTGAATAACAGCCCTCAGTCATTTACATGTAATAAAAAGTAGCCTTTACTTGAGCGGTTGATTAATGAGCGAGCGGACCCTCGTTAAACCCTATTATTTATAGCATTTTAAAATGTTTTAATGCTCCGGAGCATCGGTGCTTTATCGTCACACGCGACAGTTAAAAATCTTGACTTTTGATCGATAAGTGTCAAGTGCTGGACAGGAGTTTCGGTCGTATAAGAGACATTCAATATATATATATTTTTATGTCACTGAATGGCGAGACGAGCAAGCCGTTCACCTGATGGTAAGCGATCCGACCGCTCATGAACAGTAGCAAAACCAAACAACACCTTGGATTACAATGCAATGCTTGGCATTCCACTGCGCTCGCCATCCTGAGATATAAGCCACAGACAGGCTACAATGTCCTTCAATCCACAATAGTTCATTTACAGTCTGCGTTTTATTGCTATTTAGATTGCGTTTGTACTTCATAATGAATTTTGATGCGACTCATTTCTGAAGTGCTTCGGAGATGTTTGCACAATACTAAACAAATGATTTCTATGGAATGCTATGAAAGCAGACTGTATCTCTAGAAAAAGAATATGGGACAGTTGTAACATCATTTCACTCACCATCGCTTAACATCAAGGGAACGGCATGCTTGTCTCGTCACTGTAATAAAAAAAGACAAACTTTTAAAAGGTAAATTCACCTAACACTTAATTTTGATTACCTCATTAGCTCCGTCGCTGTATTCTAAAAAATTAAATTCCAATGACTCATAACAGCTTCTGTTGAAGATGCTTATCATTATAATTGTAGATGCGAGATATTGTCCGGCAATTGACAGTTGGGTTCAAAAAACTTCTGATATATAGGATCGACTTGTGAACTAATGTGTGGCCTTTAAATTTAATGCTGGTAATTAGAAAGCTGCCGTAGTTAATGATTTGGTAGATATTGATAGTACTCTACAATAATTTAGATCAGTACTGGGCGAAACTGTCGTTTTGGTTTCATTGGATGAAAGGAATAGGTATTTGGATTGCTATTTTGACATTTGTCATTCGTTTTGACTGCGTCCGTGGCGCAGTTGATTAGACGCTGGCTGCGAAACGTGAGGCCGCGGGTTCGATCCCCACAGTAAGAAAAATATTTGTGCGACCCACAGGTATTTGTTTGTGAGACCAAAAATTCTCTCGTAGTTCTTGATACGAGTATAGGATGAAAACTGTATGTAATATCTTGAAAGCAAAACACACAGAATATTGTCACATTGGTTCTTATGTAGCTCGAATAGTGTAAATATATCCTCCTACTGATAATATTTAACCTAGTAGTACAACGCTCCGGCCAGCACTGTACATTTTTATTGTAGCCCTTGGAGGCAGTGACAATAACTCAGTTATGGCCGAGGATATCGACGCTCCAGTGAGATCCGAGTGATAAAACACACGTTAGACGCAGGCGCATACGTGTGCGGTGACGTCATACTACCGTCTTCATTATATGGATTAGTTCTAATGATGACTAGGCAGGATCGGAGTTAGGCTTGTGGCTTTTGAAGTGAAGTGAGTCGTGGCCTGGTGGTAAACGGTTGCCAACAGGTTCAAAGCGGTCGCGTGTTGGAATCTCACACCTCTGACTTTTCACTGAGTCACGTGTGTACTGACAGTCAATCACCACGCACTTTAACGGTAAAGGAAAATATCATGAGGAAACCTGCATGCCATAGCGATTTGTTAATTTTCTATGTTGTGTAAAGTGCGCCAACCCGTACTAGGCCAGCGTGATGGACTATATGGCCTAATCATTCTCAATCTAATTCTCGATTGTAGAGTAGTCCTATGCAATGCAGTGCGACGTATATGGGCTGACACAGTACAGTATAATGTGGGGTCAGTATTATGTGTGTGACTGTCAGGCGCGTCTTCTTCTTCTACCTGGCGTTATCCTTGTCGGTGCCAGGGTCGGACTTCCTTCTAATTCTCTATTTCACCCAATCTTCGGCATCCTCTATAGTAAGACCATTAACCCTCATCTTTCATGACGACAACTAGCCAGCGTTTCTTTGGTCTACCCTGGGTCGAGTGTGTGTTTACCAAAAAATAATGTTACAAAATAAGAAATATTATATCCTTCCGTAACCTCATATTAATTCCAGCAATCAATAAAAGGTCCTTTTCATAATAAAACCCCTAAAAGCTACTGGATCTTAATTAAAATTCCATAAGATAATTAAAACGTTCATACTCGATGCAGCAGTTAGCAAGCGGTCGCGAATTGTTCGTTATAATACAGCGCGATTGGTGTTGTTAAATCTCGACGCTTCGGTTTTATTGACGCCATTGTAATTTGCACTCGTTGGGGCCATCATATTATTTAGTTTATATGTATATTGACTGGTTGCCGATGACACGGTAAATCCAGATTTGAAAATTATCAAAAATATTATTCATTGGTCGTAATTATTTATTAGAGTTATGACTGTAAATAACTAAATAGGAATGGGTATAAATTATAGATCGGGTAATCTAAATTGATATGAGTTTCAGTTCCAAAATATCTCATTGGTCGGAAATAAGGTAATGAATAACGTTAGCCAACAAAGCTATAGAATGATAAAGCAAATTAACTTACAATGTACCTAATACGCCTCACTTCTAGGCATTGATATCTTGGGCCCTACTATATTCATCCGAAACGAAGTTCGAAACTTCGGACGATCGAAGTTTTTCATACGATACAAATGTATCTACTCTGTAAAAGTTCGTATTTGTATAACGTACATCGTAACTATAAGTCTATGGTTACGACCATAAGTCAATAACGACCAAAAGTATATGTAGGTACATTCGTATCGTATATAAACTTCGATCATCCGAAGTTTCGAACTTCGTTATGAATATAGTAGGGCCCCTTTAACGTTATGTCATAACAGTAAGTTGATTTAGAGCGGATTGTAGACTTTGAATTACGTATACAGACACATCTTCGAAAAGACATAAAGAAGAAAGAAAATAAAAACGATACAAATCTTTGAAAATCCATATGCAAATATTGAGCAGATGCTGCTTTTGAAGAATAACATATGTTATTAATGATTAGCAAGAAGTCCTTAGGTACACATCGTGTTTATTGATTGAGTTGCAGCCAACCGTTTATGGCGAGCAATAATTGGAGCCGAGGGCGAGATTGTTTTGCATTTTTACTCATCGATTAGCCTTGTATATCTTCTCGGTTTACGGCAGAATTAGACTTGGAAAGATTTTCAACCGTTTTGTTATTTTCGACATATATACTTCGTTTTAGTAGCGGATACAGCTGCGGCCTCCTTCGTTACGATATGGCAGAAATACTCCTGCAGAGACATTTGAAAGAAAAAAAAGATAGAAAAGTTTAAAATTGGGTTTTAATGTCAAGAACACCAAACGACTAGTTTGTCTGGCTGGAACATAGCTTGTTCAAGGCCCTGAGGTTAACAAAAAACATATCAGAGGCCTTGGAATTTTGGCTAAAGAAGTTGATAATATGTCCATTAGCAAAGTAAATACTGGACATACATACACTTTAGTGTCCTTCAAAACAACAGTGCAGTAACACTGTTATTTGGCGGGAGTTAAAGATATTGCAGTGGCACCTTCCCAGGCGGCCTCTTACATATGAGAGACCTTCGACAAATTAATTTTAAGGAATTCATTGTTATGTAGTTTATACAAATGATAAACACAGTTTTGCCTCATCGGTTTAATTGTGAACGAAACAATAAAGAGTGTAGTAACAAGTGATAAGTAACAAAAGTAACAAGGTTTTATATGGACCATAAAGGGAGGTTGTTAAGCGGTCCGACTCGCGCTAATCTCTTACCACGCGTTACGTTTGTTTTGTTATTTTGATTACATGTGTAGGTTGATAAATAATGACTATATATGTATGTATGTATATTGTTTATTATTGATTTTTATTTCACAGTATATTAGGCCAATCTGCAATAGGTTAGCGTGGTGGACTACATGGCCTAATCCGTCTCAATCGTACTATCGACTGTAGAGGAGATCCGTGCCTTGCAGTGGGACGTATATGGCCTAATAAGAATACAAATTGGGTGTAAATGAAAAGGATCGATTGTGCTCACCAAACCACAAACTCAGATTATAGTTTTGGTCAGGATTTGATGCATGCTTAATGGCGTAATCTTTTAAAACCTATGTCATACCATGTCAGAATCAGGCTCTATTATTATAAATTTAAAAAGGGAAAAATCACGGTCGCCTAAAAGTGGTAGGTAGGTATGGGGCATTTCGAAATCTCGATCAAAAAACGAAACACGATAGCGAAGTCAGTGCTTTATGACTGTTCTGTAAGACAGTGGATAAGTTCAAGTAATGTTGGGAAAAAGCACGGTCGCCCAAAAGTGGTAGGTATTGGGCATTTCGAAATCTCGATCAAAAAACAAAACACGATAGCGTAGTCAATGCTTTATGACTGTTCTGTAAGACAGTGGATAAGTTCTAGTAATGTTGACTGACTTCTAATCTAGTAATGAAACTACAGTGTAACTGTATCATTTTTTGAGCTGATAGACAAAGTAATACACTCGTAAACCACTCGAAAGTAATGTAAAACCCACGGAGCTCGTCACTGCCCCAACAAGATAATGTCATTGTCTACGATAGTAATTCATTTGACGTCTCACTTACACGCGCCGTTTTATTCGCCATTAAACGTTTTATTGCTATTGTTACTTGTGATTGGGTTTCGGTGATTGGGAAAGTATTGGGGATATAAGACAATAGAAAAATGTCCTGCTTTGAAGGAAGGAATAAAACATGTACTTTGGATCTGGAAGTCTTTGTACGGAGGTAGATTGATTCAGTTTGAGTTATTCAGTTATTTTATTTCTTCTAGAAGAAGAAGAAGATACATAGTCCTGACCCCACAATAAGATCGAGTCTTTTGTCATGGGAATCAGGAACTATGAGAGACTTTTCGGTCTCACAAACAAGAAATAAATAAATGCCAAAATAATGTAGGTTTAGCACTATATACATTTAGAATCAAAGAAAGTATAATATATTAAAATGCAATGGGTCAAAGTTAACCTTATAAACAATATACTAATAGTGAATATATTTATTTCGGAAGGTTTTTAAATAACTCATACTTGTTTTTTTCTACTGGCAAGCCTTAAAAATTATCATCCAATGGTAAAATCATATAATATCTAGTATGCCGAAATTTGTAATGAAACATATATAAATCTAATCCGTAAATGACCCGATATAAATCGATTAAAGTCTTTTATAGACACTAATAGTTCGAGCACTCTTATCATTTCATATGTGGGTAGTCTGAAGAACTTTCACCTCTGGCCGCATTGCGTTTAACGTTATTCAGTGTTTAGTGACGTGCACAAAAGTACATTTTACATACTTGTGAAGTGCAGGAAGCATTTTGGCATGGACATATTGTATTTTAAGAACATTCCGAGATTCTGTTTTGATGCTGTGACTTGGTGTGTTGGTGTGGTTCAGAATTTCGCAGCGGTTGTTAAGGTAAGTGGTTTCCTCATATTAATTGATGTAAAATAATGTAATTGCAATAATGTATTGCGCGATTCTAATTATGTATAGTATCGGTATCGATCTTATTCATAGACAATTTCAAAACAAATAGTTAGTGAATGTTTTGCCCCTTTCAAACTACTTTTGAATTCAGTTTGAATGAAGAAGACAAAACATGTGGTATCTAAATTAGGTTTTAAAACTTTATAAATAAGGCTGTATGTATTTAAAACGGAATGATCATGTTGGAATACATATGCTATTTCTAACTCACATTGTAGCTAGTAATTACTAGGAATATTAACATTTAACACCTAATATCTCGGGATGTTCTTCGCAATTCCTGATGACCTAGCTAAAACAGCAATCGTTGGTAATAATAATAAATGTTATTCAAATCAAATAAAGATTACATATAACGTTGGCCCAAACTAAGCGAGTATTGTACTAACATTAAAAGTGATAACAAAATAATAAAATGTATTGTAAATGTTTTTATCAAAGCAAGCTAACAAGACACCACAAAAATACAATACTAATCAAAAAATTCGCATAAAACCAAGTAAAACCGAACCGATAAATTTGTTTTTAATCCGGCGTTTTTTATCTGTCGCGACAATAAAATATATGTTATTAATTAGATCCGTTGGGTGTAGATAAATCACCGTACGGATGGAAGGTGTAAATCTTAACCAACGTGAATCACTCACTGATCTCTGTATGTTCTATAACGTAATGCGAGCGGTCGTATTCTGGAATTTTACGATGTCTGTGACTATTGTGGTATATTTTTTGGTGTAAACTGTGTGTGATATTACTGATTTTTTAATTGTGTGTAGTTAGGGAAAGTGTTCAAATAATATTTTTAGGTGTTGTAAGATTTTTTTCGTTGATAAGGTTCCGCATTTTTTTATTTTATTTTAATATATTTGGTACACCTACAGCACAGTATACATGATATTCTTAACTTAGAGTAATTACCTCTAGAGAGAGCCGAAATGTACTATACATCGCAAAAATGAGACACACCGATACGAATTTCTTTATGTCAGAATGAGATGCAAAATAATGTTCTATTTCATGTGACGTGCCGCGTTTAGTTGTTGGGCGAAAAAAGAATTTCGCCAGACAAAGCGACGTCGTTCAAGCAATAAAGCAACCTAATGTCATTGAAATAGGGTCTATTTTAAATCAAGGCCACAATATGGCGCTTATTTTCTTGTGTTGCTAGATATAGCTATTGATGTCTCATGTGCGGTTACAGCGTGAATCTCTCTAGAATTCTTAACCTCTTAACCCTGTCATACGCATCCTGTCATTTTATACGCGGACAGTGGAAGGATCAAGTAAATGTAACAATTAATCTGATACAGGTATATTTGCCAATAACAGGCGAATACAACATCCGTTTTGATTTGCGCATGTATAATTCTTTAATTCAATCTCAGGTTAAGTTATAATTTAGGTAAATAATAATATTAAAAAGTGTTGTTAATATGTACTTCTTGGATTTCAAAATATAACTTAAATTGCTTTTAGAACATTGTCGAAATGTTTTCAACTTTTACAAGTTTGTGTTGCGGGAAGTTAGAAGGCAAAGGGCCATAAACAATGTCATTATTTTCAGTAGGCTCATTAATGAAATGATATAGAAGATATTAATAAATTAAAATAACAATAAGTTCAATGTTAGTGTCTTAGACTAAGCTTAAGCTCAAAAAGGATTAAATTTCACATGATATGACACAATCATAAAAATATCACTAGCGAAATGTAAATCTTCTTTATCTTAGGGTGTGAGACTGAAAAGTCTCTCGTAGCTCTTGATACCCACGACCCAAAACTCGATCTTAGTGTGGGGTGCGTCTATGTATGTAATTGTTGTGTGTTCTTTATTTATTATTTAATTTTCTTATGAAATTTATCACAATAAACTAAAACAAAGGACATGGCCAGTTTTTGTATGGCGCTGTGCCTAGTACTTCGAATCTCGTCTACATCAATTAGTTTTGCATTGTTGGGGTAAGGTTTGTTCCAAGATTAATACAGAAAAGTTACAAAGCCTAGGAAGTTCAGGGTTTTTAGATATTTACAAAAACATATCTCATTTTGAGGTTAGGTTTTGTAGGTCATCTGTCAATTTATTGAATCGAATAAAAATACGTTTACATAAATGCTTTATCATCGAATTTGGAATTTAAAGGAACTAATATTTTATAAGTTACACAAAATATACACCGAGACGTATTTTAATTGTGCCACAATGTAAACAAATAAACAAAGCATGGTTCTTGTCAAGCAACTGTCAAGTGTCAAGTATTTTACTGCAGCGTTTAGTTGTTGCAATGAAAGTGTGTAAAAATGGGAAGAATATATGTGTAAGTATATACTACAAACATTGCTTTATATATATTTAGTATTGTTAATTATTATGACTTATTACCTACTTATAGATTATTTTTAGGAATATTTTAGACTAAGTTATTATTTTTTTCCTACACTTGCTTTACTCCGAACGAAACGTTAATGCGGTGCCAACAATGGCGGAAATGGGTCATCAATCAATGCAAAATCTTATTAAACTTTATATTACTCTCCAAACTTCTACAGAAATATGACGTATTCTTAAATTAATAGTAGATTTTTTATATTCATTCAATAATTACCTTGTTTTTGTACATGATAAAAAGTAACTAGGCAGAAACTGTCCAGGTCCTTTCTACATAATCCACCGACAATCGACTACTCTCGTTCACCAGAATACGTCTCAGATCTCAGTGTGTGGCCGTCAGAGCGTTCAGTCCGCGCCGTACTCCACATTATACCGCATTATGTTTTATACGAATATTTACAACACGCCCGCATACGACACTCTTTGTCTCCTAACCTCATGTTTTTCTATTAATCTGGCCATAAAACTATTAAATATTTATTGTTTTATTAAAATCTTTTCGTTGGACTAAATTGTGAAATGATTGGGTGAATCACGTTCCAAGAAATGCATTAGATACTTTTGCAGTGTTAATGGATGTATAGGTAAGGTTTTTAGTGTTTGGAGGTGTATCTTGATTCGATTGATATTATGCTGCGTTGAGACATATTAGGATAAATACCCTTCGTATTGTAACTAAAACTATTCCATTAATATATAAAGTGAAAATACATAAATAAACTCACGCCTTTTCTTAGAAGAGGTAGGCAGAGGTGCAACCATGGCACTCACGTTTGGCCGACTAATTTCCGTCCCACGATGTGGTAGTAGGCGAGCCTATTGCCTTATCGAGCATTACTCACTCCGGGCTGATATAATAATGAATAGAAAACCCAATATCTCTTTGCCCATCCTGGGACTCGAACCTAAGGCCACAGCTTTGCATACCGTAGTACAACTGCGTCACTGAGGCAGTATAAAGTGAATGGTTTGATCTATTGCAGAGTAATAGTAGTTAAAAATCTCGGAATATATTTCTAATCAGTATTAATTGTCGTTAATACATTATCACGGATATAGTTTTTAATATTTTAAATGTTCATGATTTGTATTGTAGTTAGAAATATTGGCGTTACGCCTCGCATCAACATTAATCTATATTCTCTACCTTCTGCTAGTAAAATCGGGGCAACTTATGAAGGAACATTCCTTGCATTCTTTGAGGTCAATTCTTACCACATATCCTAACATACAAAGAAACGTGTCTAAATCAGCGCGTGTCAAACAAATCCGTACATTATCCGTACCAAATCCACGCCAACACAATCGCCGAATTGCTTGAAGCCCTCACTTTAAAATGGAGTCATAAATAAACGGTAGATGCCACCTTATCGCCGCAACAAATGAAGGCTCACCCCCGATAAACACCCCCTACCACCCGGTAGGGGTGTCTGCCATCCCTTTCATGTTTTACATTATACAGATGTAGAAAAGGAGCGTGTTGAAGTATTTGGTTGGTGCGCAGTTGTCATGGTAACACAATTTTTGCCGTCGCCTTCGATTCTTGCGATCGTATTGTATGTACGTTTTGGTGGGCGGGAGGCACGGCTCTTTCTAAACTGGTCGTGTTCGGATTAGCTTTTAGCTTTTAAAAGTCTTTTGTGTAAAAGAAATTGACTTACATAATTGTTTTGCTACTTTTGCTAGTTTTCGAGTGTTTGCTACGATTTAGTTGAGATTATCTTGAAAGGTCCGATTTGGTTGTTATTTTAAATGTGTGTATTAACGTTAATTGAGTTAATGTTAATCAATCAATGTTTTGATATTGTGATGGACTGAAGACTAAGCCAGCATTCTCTAAGTATACGATTATCTTTGACCAAAGCCGTTTAAGCTCTTGTCGGATTTTGTAATCACTTATTATAATTTATCTTTGTTCTGTGAAAATATGTTTGTGAGACTTATTATGTCTCTTATCGTTCTCTTTTCTCCTGGTTGTCACAAGCATCATCCAACAATATTATCTAATTGGGTAAATATTTCAGTTCACCGTATACAACAATTATATACTCCTAATAGTGACCTACATAAGTTCACGTTTCACGTTTCTGTTTTTTCTATATATAATTTATCTACACTTCGCTTACTATAGGCTCTTTCTTGCTCTTGAGCCACAGGAATTCCAATGCTGATCATAGATCTCCCCAAGGAACTCCATCCACACCTGTTGAAAGCGGCCTGCATCCTGCAACCTTAGCCAGGTCTTCCGTCCACCCTGTACTATTTGGTGAATTGAGTTTATTAGACTATTTGGGATCTGGAATCGTCCTAATATGGTTTTATCTATATTGCAGGATATAGAATAGAGCCATACTTCGATGGCGTAACTGTACTCAGCTTACAAAGCTGAAATCTCAGGTTCGAATCCCGGCTGGGGCAAGGTGATATTGGATTATTCTATTAATTATCCAATATTAATTATCAGCCTGGAGTCAGGAATTTGTCCCGATATGACGATAGGTTCGCCACCTATCACATCGTGGGACGGAACATACAACGCGAAATGTGGTTGTCGTGTTAACACCTTTTCTTACCCCTTCTAGTAAAAAGGCGTGAGTTTATATATGTACGAATGCAGAATAATACCATCAGTATTATTCTAACTATCCAAATCAACTCATTCCTGAACATTTTTTATCCCCTGGGTTTGCCTAATGTAGTTTAACGCTCCTGAATAATTGAAATTCTTGGATATAAACGTTGTTACAAGTAGGATAGGTTGAAGCCGAGTGTTTCCGATGCATCGAAAGTATTATTACTGTTTTGCCATTACTAATTGGAATATTAAAGTTCGTGGGTATCAGGAAAGATAAGATAATGCGATCTCAAGGCACTCATATTCGAAACTCTTTAATTTATACTTGATTTTGTGGGGGAATCGAACCCACAGCCCCCAACTAAAATAGACATGTCAGTCACTGTGCAATTTATGCTATTGTACTATCAAATTTATACTTACATTATAAAGAGGAAAGATTTGATTTTGATTTGATTAGCAATTTTTTTTTCTATTGAATAGGCTCTGAACATTTAAAAAATTATTTCAGCATTAGAATTCTACGATCTTTAGCGCTGCAGTCTTCCGTTGACGCCGAAGCATATCGGCGGCTCAATAGACAGATCTGGAAGTCCTTGCGACACGATGTCCGTGCTCACAATACTGTGAGCATTAAGGAGACAATCGAGCGGCACGGAGGCTCCAAAGTGTTTGCAAGAGACTTGTCTATTGGGCAAAGCCAGTTGTCTAGGCTGAAGACGGAAGACGGCCGCGTAGTATCGACGAGGGCAGAGGTATTAAGGGAGATCGAGAGGTTCTACGGACAGCTTTACACCTCGGTTGCCAAACCTGCTGTTAGCTCGGCCGAAGACCCGAGAGCCGAGTTGATCCGACACTTTAGCGATGATATCCCGGACATCAGCCTGTGTGAGATTGAGATGGCCCTGAAGCAACTTAAAAACAACAAGGCGCCGGGTGAGGACGGAATCACATCAGAGCTTCTGAAAGCGGGCGGAACGCCGGTACTGAAAGTCCTTCAGAGGCTCTTCAATTCCGTTCTACTCGAGGGCTCAACGCCGGAGGCATGGAGCAGGAGCGTGGTGGTACTGTTCTTCAAAAAAGGTGATAACACTTTGCTGAAGAACTACAGGCCCATCTCGCTCCTGAGCCATGTCTATAAGTTGTTTTCAAGGGTCATCACAAATCGTCTCGAACGCAGGTTTGATGACTTCCAACCTCCCGAACAAGCCGGTTTCCGAAAAGGCTTTAGTACCATAGACAATATTCATACGCTACGGCAGGTTATACAAAAAACCGAGGAGTATAACTTGCCGCTTTGTTTAGCGTTTGTGGACTATGAGAAAGCCTTTGATTCGATCGAGACCTGGGCTGTGCTACAGTCTCTTCAGCGGTGCCACATAGACTACCGGTACATCGAAGTGTTGAGGTGTATATACAACAACGCCACCATGTCGGTCCGAGTACAGGATCAGAGCACGAAGGCTATTCCACTACAGAGAGGCGTGAGACAGGGAGATGTCATATCTCCGAAACTGTTCACTGCCGCGCTGGAAAACGCCTTCAAGCTCTTGCGATGGAAAGGATTCGGCATCAACATCAACGGCGAGTATATCACTCACCTTCGGTTTGCCGACGATATTGTAGTCTTGGCAGAATCGCTGGAAGACCTTAGACCTTCGAAGACCTAAATCGAGTCTCCCAACAGGTGGGTCTTAAAATGAACATGGACAAAACGAAGATCATGTCGAATGTCCACGTTGTGCCCACCCCCATCGGTGTTGGGGGCTCGGCTCTTGAAGTTGTTGACGAATATGTCTATTTAGGACAAGTGGTCCGGTTAGGCAGGTCCAACTTCGAGAGAGAGGTCAATCGTCGAATCCAACTCGGTTGGGCAGCGTTCAGGAAACTACGCGACGTCTTCTCGTCCAAAATACCTCAGTGCCTTAAATCGAAAGTCTTCGATAGTTGTGTGTTGCCAGTGATGACTTACGGCACCGAGACGTGGCCTCTCACTATGGGCCTTATTAGGAAGCTCAAAGTCACTCAACGAGCTATGGAGAGGGCTATGCTCGGGGTTTCCCTACGAGATCGAATCAGAAATGAGGAGATCCGTAGGAGAACTAAAATAACCGACATAGCCCACCGGATTAGCAAGTTGAAGTGGCAATGGGCAGGGCACATAGCGCGGAGATCTGATGACCGATGGGGTCGGAAAGTGCTCGAATGGAGGCCGCGTAGCGGAAAGCGCAGCGTAGGACGTCCACCCACACGATGGTCCGACGACCTGGTAAAGGTCGCGGGACGTCGCTGGATGCAGGCTGCCTCCAACAGGTCTCTGTGGAAATCATTGGGGGAGGCCTATGTTCAGCAGTGGACTTCCTTTGGCTGATGGATGGATGATGGATGATTAGAATTCTACATCATCCCTGATGAATATAGGCAATAGAATATTTTAAAAAATGTGTATCTGCACCCGGGCAGATCCGGGCCGGACCGCTGGTATTCAGTAATTTAACAGGGTTTTTATTTATCACTACATAGTATAAAACAAAGTCGCTTTCGCTGTCCCTATGCCCCTTGGTTTGCTTAAATCTTTAAAACTACGCAACGGATTTTGAAGCGGTTTTGTTTTAACAGATAGAGTGATTCGAGAGGAAGGTTTATATGTATAATACGTACATATTATTGTACAGAAATCTATTTGTATCCGGGCGAAGCTGGTCCGGGCCGCTAGTGCTATATATTTGCCTATACATGTACACTTGAAGAATTACGCTAAAACTTTAAAGTCAGGTCATCAAATAAAATAAAATATTCAATTAGTATTTTTACTAACCATTTATTTCAACCATAGGTCACCACTCACGCAGATGAACAGTCAGTGTCAGTTAGTAACTATTTCTTGAAAAACAACTTAATTCAGTAACTGTCAAACTTTTCTCAGTAACTTTTAAGACTGTGCTTATAAACAACATGTCTCAGTAACTAGTTTATCACCACTTGTAGTATTATTTTTGTATTTATGGCAATTAATAGATTTTTTTTTATTGCATTGAATGGCGAGACGAGCAAGCCGTTCGCCTGATGGTAAGCGATACGACCGCTCATGAACAGTAGCAATATTCCACTGCGCTCGCCATCCTGAGACATAAGATGTTAAGTCTCAATATGTCCAGTAGTTGCTCTGGCTACAATGTCCTTCAATCCGAAACACAACAGTGCATTTAAGCAGTGTTGTTTCACGGGAGAAATAGATATTGCGACATTAATTAAAACTAAATTTTCTCAATAAAAAGGGTAGGCAGATTTCATAAAAATAAGACTAATATAGAATTTGAACCAACCAGTATGACTGTTCTTAATTCATGTTGTTTCTCAAGGCATAGTATGAAGTGTACAAACACAATAATTTGGTGGGTTTATTAACAAAGCTTCTGAGTCATCTATTTATAAATCGTATTTTCGTGCATTTACAAGCGTATTATATTAACGAAGCTCATTTATATTTTAACTTACTTGATTGTTGTTAGTGTACAATGTTTGTCACTTTTTGAATTCGTTTTGACATTTTTAATAATAAAAATTATAATAACTTCTGTCCAATGACTTCTGTCTATTTCTAATACCTATTTCACTTTGTTAGAGAAATAGATTTATAACATGAACAACAAGCATTTATATTCGGAATATAATACTATAAACATGTCAAGTTTAATAAAATGTGAAGCGAAAAATTCTGAAATAAAAGTATTTTTTACAGATTTTGTCGTAAATTTGCTTTGAATTTCGCTTTTTTTAACTTCCCAAATAAAAGAAACAGTTTTATTTCAATGTGGAAGATTCACGTAAATGTAAGAAATCATTATGAGAGTAATTCTGTTCCAATTTTTAAACAACGCTAGCGGACACCTCACATTGCGAAAGATCAAGCTAAACAATTAATTAATAATGACAAGTCTGTATAACAAAGAGGTGGACAGAGGTTATTAGTTTTTACTGTTTTCATTATTTTTTTCATCGATTTCAATCAAATATATAAATAAATCACTTGAAATCAGGTCGTGCACAACACGGATGGCTTTCAAGCTAAAGGTTCGGCTATTACTCCTCGCAGAAGTAGCAGATTCTCCCCACTAATGTAGGTATTTATTTATTTAGTTGTTTATTTATTTATTTAGTTTTTTATGTATATATTTTATTTGTATATAAAATTATATTAGTATATATATATATATATATATATATAATAATCAATTTTTTTATACATCCGTTTAAATATTATTATTTATATTTTATATATTTTCTCTTTTCGGTTATTGTTAATTTTATTAATAAGCACCTGCTTCCGTCTCTCTGCACTACCTTAAGGTTGGCTGGTAGATAATGCACTTGGCCATTAGGTCCGCCTGTACTACATCTGTGTTCAAAGTGTTTAAAATAAATAAATAAATAAATAAATTAAAACTAAAAAATACTCATATATTTTTTGAAAAGTCGTTAGGATATATGTCAATCTTACGAATTCAAAAAGTGACAAATTAATAATGTCCAAGCGTCGTGTGTGTATTCTACATTACATTCGTTAAATTCGTTTAAATAACTATATACAATTACTTAAATATAATGTACATATTGCCTTCCACGCGACCACAATAAAATACTTCATGTCTTACATTTAATATGTACAGTAACATAATTAAAATTAATTTTAACTGTACACTTAACATACTTTAGGAAAGATAGGACTTCGATGTTAGTTTGTGAAAATGGTTGATTGGTTTTTAAAATAATGTTTCAATCCAAATTACAATTTTACATTGAATATAGTAACTATCAAATTTTAATCAGTAACTCTTGAAGACCGTGTAATGCACACAAAATTAGTAACTAATTAAAAACAATTAATTATTTTTTGTTTTCTTCATAGTTTTAAATTACAGAATTTTAATATAGAATGTTTTAGAACTTTACAAAAACCGAAAAACTTTACATTAAGTATATTTTTTAATAGAGTTACAACATAAAACCAATCAACCATTATTCTTTAATTAACTGACTTATTGAGAAAACTTCGATGTTGATTAGGAAAAGATAAATGTATTAAAATATATTAAAACGTACATATTTACATACTGTGGCTATTAGAGTAATTGGCACCGGGAGTATAATCCACATATCGAAACCGACCAAGAGAGACCCATACCAAAATATGTTTTCATTTCCTTGACCATACGACCACAGAGGTCTGTTAAAAATGGTCGTTTCTGCCTAGGATTGTGTTTTGTTTTTTTTAATAGATCTGATGGATTTTGGTCTTCCTGGTCGGCTTCACATTTACAATATTTCAAATACGATGTAAAAGCTAATTTTAATAATAAATTACTTATTTATCACATCACTACTTATATAGAGATATTTACAATGTAATCGACTGTTTGGAGAGCTCTGATTAAAAACTTTCAAAGAACTTAAGTTGTAATTTCTGCGACTTTTTTGGTTGGCCAAAAAATAAAGCATCCGCTTTCACTGATATTTTTTTGTTATGCAAGAAATTGAAATCAAGAGTTTATGACATAAATTGAATTTTGGTCACCAAGCTATGTATTCCCATTACAATTAAAACATAATATGACATTCAATTCTTTGTGGAGATCATCATCAATCAATGCCTCTAAATAGTACTTTTAATACTAAAATTACAATAACTGTATCCATAGATTCGAACAAGTCGATGATTTTTTAACAAGCGTCAAGCGAAAATAAGCATCACTCTGAATAAAAAAGTAATCTTGACATTTGTAGTAGCCTCTTCAATATGCGTATACATATTTATTAAATTCAAAGAAATGATAAAAGCATTACAATACTTCAACCACAACTTCAATAATAAACGAAGCAGAAAAATAAACGGAGCACAATCTAATTATCCCAATTGCTCATTTGTTGTAATTGAAAATAATGATGTTAATAAAGAAATTGATGACAAACCCATTCCAGCAGAGGATACAAAACAATCAGAAGTAAAATAAAACCTAGAAATGATAGTAAGCGAAATTGATAGGCTGATTGTCATCGACGTTGAGTTCAGTGTGCTCGCTATCCGCCGACTCACTAGTGGTAGCTTCACACTTCCTCTGCCAGTTGGAGAGGTCACACGGAGCTTCTTCAAATCTTCCGTACTCAGGATACACGTAATAATCGTTCACTTTCACATTGTCCATTTCTGGGTCAGCACAGGCGTGGCCGGTGCCGACCAGCGATCACTGCCGATGCGGGAGGTGCATCTGATGGAGATCGAGTCGTGGTCTCTTGGCCTCCTCCTCATCGCTGCAGGGGTCATTCTCGTGGGTCTCCTGGTCGTCGCACTCCTCGCCCAGCTCCTCCTGCTTGCGTTTGGCTGTCGCCATCTCCGCAGCGTGCTTTTTCCGCCATTTTGTTCTTCTGTTTTGGAACCATACCTGTGAAAAAAGGGGGATGTTAGTTGATATTGAAATATTCAGATATTTCGTCAATGCTGTTAATAGGTTAAGGACATCGTTTAAATATAAATTTATCTTTTGCCTGTGGACGGCCAAGTATTATTATAATGTAATTGTCTAGCAATATAAAGGCTATGTCATATTATCAAAGTCAAGTCTTCAGATAGAGTAATACTTTTGCACAGTAGTCCTTTAAATGCGTTTTGCATTCAAGAATATAATATTACATATTTAGTGCCCGACGTGCCGATAGGCTCAAACCCTTCTCATCTCACGAGTATGATGAAATAAGATTGAAAAAATTTAGGTACGACAAGATACTGCTCTGCCTACCCTCTGAGGTTACAGAGATAACCGCATGTATATGTTCAGGATACTATATTGATAAAATAAAATACAAATGTTCCCACAAAGTTTATACAACTTTGTGGGAACATTTGTATTTATATTTTACGGAAAGAGAAACTGATAAAATAATATAAACAATTTAATAGTCTGAATACCGGATATGAGATAAAACCTATTTATAATACATATATACGCTAACACACTGCCCCAAACTCGAGTGGAAAACGCTGTCGTTAATATCTAAAAGATTAAACAGCAGAATATAGTTAAACAAACGAATACCTGCACTATTTGTAAGACAAACTCAAACATTGTAAAACAGCTTCAAGTTCGCCCAAATGTTTGTCCAAACGAAGCCAAATATAAAGAGAGAGTAAACAATTTTCAGCGCCATGTGAACCTAATCTGTACGGGCGACATCATAATGCCTCATTAAATACCGCCTTTTAAGTAGCAACACAAACTTATAGCCGTCCCGCTCGCACGCGCGGAAACTTCATTATTTAGATAAAGACGGGGATAGTAGCCGTGTTCTACGGTAATTAAGGGTCGTTTTGCAAATTACACGGTACTTAACCAGCCATATAACGCTCATTAATCACCGGCCCGGGTGGTCGTGCGTCTCTCTTGTTCTCGTTGGTTGGGCGTATCGCCATCTCTGTCGCACGGGGCTGATTGCCCGACGGACGAACTTTAATTAGGTCATAAATACATTTTCATGATTAGGCCGGAATCTCTGGAAATTTGGTTGTTTCAGGGAGCAGATGTCGACGCTATTATGGACGTGGTAGAGGTTAAAATTACACGGTTTAATGTTAATTTTTGGAATTTTACAGTTGTTTGATGTGTAATGAAAATTTATGCGGTTTCTTAATAGGGTTTTCGCGTGTCTTGGGACTTTTGCATGTGATTGTTTAAAAGCATGTATAAGCCATTAAATATGATTTATTATATAATAGGTACACACCGTAGTCACAACAAATGAGGAAAATGGGTAAATTGCGTCAAAGGGAAAATAGGAACGGTACTCGTCGTTGTTGAGTAAGTGACTGTTAGATGTGTTTACTTATGTATGTACATAAATACACCCAGATTACAAAGTAAGATTTTCTACTCGTCCTAGTTTTTGATACTAGTATAAGAAGTGGCTAATACCTTGATTTGTAAACATTATATTAGTCAGCTATTATTTTTTCAATAAAAAATATTGTTGAATAAATTGTTGTTAATAAATGCAGTACATATATTATTGACAAGATATAAATAGTAGATAGTCAATCCACTCCACCCAAGCATCCCAAAAGGAAAACATTAGCCATACCACAGCATTTGTAACGAGCCTCCGATGGCCGCAAACTTGGCTCTGCTGTTAATTAGGTCTGGGTCCCGGGCGATTCCAAGGACATAATATTATATGCTATAATGTCTTGGTTTGAGATGAACAAGCTGTTTGTGGCTGATAGTTAACAACATATTGTTAAAGATTAAAATAAATGAACAAAATAAAATATTTGATAAATTTTGACAGGTAAAGTTCAATATTATTTATTAAATTATTATTAATAATCAGAAAAATTATATTGAGGAAAAAAAGTCTTTATTTTTGTGTAATCATGCGGTTGTTTGAAAAAGGAGTTTTATAACACGAAAAAGCTTAATTCGTCCTTTCTGATCTTTATTGTTACATCAAACATATCATGTCCATATTGTATGATGATATTATGTGTTTTTTTAGCTAATTATAAGCCTCGTTTGATCTCTACCTATAACATAATATACCAAATAATTTAACTGATGATTGAATTTTGAAATCAACTTGATTTTAAATTACAGACAGTATTTTAAATGTTATTTTATTTTTTATTGAATCTTTGCTCAACTTAGGTAACTAACAAAAAAGCTTAAATCAAAAGTGCTTAGGCTAAGATGTGACAATAACGAGAAATAGCTGGTGCTTATACTAAGATAGCCCTGTACAATAAACACCAGTTAAAAAATTTATTCGATCTTTATGTAAAACTAGCCCAAAATGATGAACTTTAATACGTACTACATAATTTTAATACACAAGACTATGTATATCGCCGACCCCGAACCAAGTAAGGCAGATCATAGAGATTCACAATAAAACTAAACGACCCAATCACAATACACGCGATTGTTTTGTTTTGCTACGGAATTATGTTTTTTTATTATTGAACGAGTTTATACGCAACGCTTGGGCGACTTTTACCGTCGCGTTTAACTTACAAGGAACTGTAATCACTTTTTTGTTTGCATTTTTATTTGTTGTATATTTATGGGTGTATATGTTGCTTCGTTTTTAGTAAATTGAAGGGGTTATAAATTATTTACAAGCCTAAATGTATTTTTTAATTTGATCAAACTCCAATATTTTTTACCAATTCCAAGACGTGACAATAGTCAAAATGCAACAGAACAAACGTATTTTTTAAATACTGAAAGACTATACAAATTTTGATAGATCTCAATGTGAGATCATGATTGTGTCTGATGGGTCTAATTATTACGAATATATATAAAAAGTAACATGATCAGAAAATCTTCACCAATATAAACAATGTTTATACACATACGAGCAAGCTTATATAAGTAGGCACTTCTAAGTTTCTAAGTACCCGCGTACCTAATGTACTTAGCATTAAGTGCACTCGACTCCGTACAAACATATTGACGTATGTTCATCATTATATTTACGGTCCCTTTCCTTTCTTTCCCCAACTTACCCTAACTCTATTCAATTACTTAAGTGCTACAGGACGGTGTCGACTCCCCATACCTGTCTCTTTCGCACTCGCTGAAAGTGTATACATCTGTCTCATTCCGGAGGGTCGGTAATTATGTGTATAACTATTATTTTTCACGAGAAGTGTTATGGGCCGTAGTTAATGCGCTTTCAGTGGCGGCGTATAAAGACGTCTTAACATGTCGGCCATTTTGTTTTATTGCTAATTAATTTGGATGAGGCTGTGGACCTGTTGTTTGGCGTTTATTTTCTATTGCTTTGTCTTGTGGATTATTTTTCTGATCTGAATAAGACTTTTAAGGTCATATATTTTTGTCATATTTTAACAGCCTTCGTACCGCAGTTGGTTAAACGCCTGTGAAACGAGAGGCCGCGGGTTCGATCCCCATACCGGGCAAATGTTTGTGAAGCCCATAAGTATTTGTCTCGGGTCTGGGTGTTTGTGAGACCGAAATGTCTCGTAATTTCTGATACCTATGACACAAGACTTAATTGATCTTAATATGGGATCAGGACTATGTATGTGACGGTTGTGTATATTTATTTGTTTAATAGTAATAGATAGTATTTGTTTTAAATGCAGTAAAAGTAATCAAAGAAAAAATAATAAGCATATTAGATATACATGTGAGAGGCCATCTGGGTAGGTACCACCGCAATGTCTATTTCTCCCGTCAAACAACACTGCTTAAATGCACTGTTGTGTTTCGGATTGAAGGACATTGTAGCCAGAGTAACTACTGGACATATTGAGACTTAACATCTTATGTCTCAGGATGGCGAGCGCAGTGGAATGTTGCTACTGTTTATGAGCGGTCGTATCGCTTACCATCAGGCGAACGGCTTGCTCGTCTCGCCATTCAATGCAATAAAAAAAACATTAATATTTGATTTAAATGTTTTGTTTTTGTTTCATTACAGTGTACATCTTAAGCACTTTTAACACTTTTATACCTTAGATTGTTTATAAATAAAAGGGTATACACTATTATTTTAGGAAAAAAATACATTTACAACCCAAATATGGTCATAGGAAAAAAATAACAAAAAAAAATTGTCGCTCTTTTTTGCAATTTTTTCTATTGCATTGTGTCTGAAGTCGCTTAAACTACCACCCGGCTTCGTTTTCGGTAGCAGTCTTGATATACCCTGTAGATGGACTACAAATGCGTAACCTCTCGGTGGTCACCTCTCGTACGGTACAATTACAAAGCTAAAGTCTCGGATTTGAATCTCGAGTCGGACAATGTGATATTGGATTTTAGGCTGTACATATTACATCACGAGACGGAACACAAAAGGCGAAATTCCTCCTCCCAAAAAGGCGTGAATTTATGTATGTATGTAATAATGTATCGAATATAACTTATTGACCTACTTCCCGACCTGTCAATTCGGCAATAAATTGAACCACGTCGGCTCGATTGGGTTAACTTTAACTGGAAACATACGTGACTCGATACCGTATACATAAGTTTCTGTGATTGATTGTTTTGGGTGCTGCTTGAGAGCGTAGTTTTTGAATTTTTGTATTATAAATAAATGGTAAAGACCTGTAATACTTCACTTTAACGAGTTGTGTTGAGTTTTAATACACGTTATAGTTTTATTATACCGGGTATATCAAGACTACTACTGCTACCGAAAAGAAACCGGTTGATATCAGACACAATGCAACAGAAAAAGTTGCAAAAAAAGCCACATTTTTTTTGCTATTTTTTTCCTATGGCCATATTTGGGTGGTAAATACATTTTTTTCCTGAAATAATCTAAAATAATAGTGTATACCCTTTTATTTTTAAATACACTAAGGTATAAGAGCAGTGGCGTAACAATAGGGTGGCATAATGCGCCAAATGC
The DNA here is from genome assembly GCA_009982885.2 of Hyles vespertilio. NCBI lineage: Eukaryota > Metazoa > Arthropoda > Insecta > Lepidoptera > Sphingidae > Hyles > Hyles vespertilio. The sequence continues at coordinate 16,557,996 of CM042810.1, forward strand.
CACGGGCCCGGCCTTAGGGGCTCCCGGCCCGACAGGGGCCTCTGGTACCGACAGGGTCTCAGGCCCGACAGGGCCCCGGCTCGATAGGGTCTCACTCAGGCTTAAACAAAACAGGGTGTAAGCAGAGAAGAATATAACATTCATAACGAAATTAATAAATAATTGGCTACATATTTAACATGACAAACATTTCACATTTTACTGGTGGTAGGTTTCTCATATGTGAGAGGCCATCTGGGTAGGTACCACCGCAATGTCTATTTCTCCCGTGAAACAGCAGTGTAAATGCACTGTTGTATTTCGGATTGAAGGTCATTGTAGCCAGAGTAACTACTGGACATATTGAGACTTAACATAATGGTTTCTTAGATTTACGCGAATGTTACACATTGAAATAAGACTATTATTTACGGATTTTATCGCGGATTTAGTTTAATTTTACATTTTTTGAATTCCCGACGTTTCGATCACTTTACAGCTTTCGTGGTCACGGGGCGGACTGAGGTATTAGTCATCCGCTCAGTGACTGTTACAATTTAACTACCCTTAATTTTGAATTATTAAATTAAAAAGTTAATTTAAATAACTAATCTGTTTTGGCGTTCCGATCCACGCAGAAGGAGCTCACTGTGTCTTGAGGTCTGGCAGTTGGTCTTTTGGGTTCCGATTTAATTAAGTGTAGAATAGGATCCCATGCTTGTGCAAGCTTCAAGCCATCTTCCCTATTGAAATTTGGATGTTTTTTAATTTCAATAGCCTCGCGAAACATCCTGGGCAGGAAACGGTGTTCTTTCGCGAGGACTTGGGGCTGGTCAAAACGAAGGTAATGCTTGGAGCCTTCTTCTATGTGCTCAGCAACTGCAGACTTCGTTGTCAAACATCGACGCTCAACGAAGTCTGCAGTTGCTGAGCACATAGAAGAAGGCTCCAAGCATTACCTTCGTTTTGACCAGCCCCAAGTCCTCGCGAAAGAACACCGTTTCCTGCCCAGGATGTTTCGCGAGGCTATTGAAATTAAAAAACATCCAAATTTCAATAGGGAAGATGGCTTGAAGCTTGCACAAGCATGGGATCCTATTCTACACTTAATTAAATCGGAACCCAAAAGACCAACTGCCAGACCTCAAGACACAGTGAGCTCCTTCTGCGTGGATCGGAACGCCAAAACAGATTAGTTATTTAAATTAACTTTTTAATTTAATAATTCAAAATTAAGGGTAGTTAAATTGTAACAGTCACTGAGCGGATGACTAATACCTCAGTCCGCCCCGTGACCACGAAAGCTGTAAAGTGATCGAAACGTCGGGAATTCAAAAAATGTAAAATTAAACTAAATCCGCGATAAAATCCGTAAATAATAGTCTTATTTCAATGAGACTTAACATCTTATGTCTCAGGATGGCGAGCACAGTGGAATTTTGCTACTGTTATGAGCGGTCGTATCGCTTACCATCAGGCGAACGGCTTGCTCGTCTCGCCATTCAATGCAATAAAAAAAACATTAATATTTGATTTAAATGTTTTGTTTTTGTTTCATTACAGTGTACATCTTAAGCAAAAAATAATAAAACATAATTTAATGAATATTAAGGTAATATTTTACAAATAAATATATATACGCCTTGTTCTAGAAACTAAGTGGTAGCAAAAAACTAAAGAGAAAGAAGAAGTCTGAAGCAATAAATAAAAAGTTACCTAAAATAAGTCTGTATTTTGGAAATGAGCAATTAATTGATGAAAGAGCGAGTAAACAGAGTCCCAGAAATAAACGACTGAACGAAACTAAAAATTCCATAATAGCAAATCTCGGCGATAATAAATATTCAGACTCAAAACAATCAAAACCAAGTACTACAAAAAAATATGAAATTAAAATTGAATATTAGTAGGAGTAGAAAATACCTATTAAATCTCCATATATTACAGACAAGTATTGCAAAAAAAGGCGAAGTTTATTAATAAAAAAAAAAACGATTTGTGATTGAGAAAGTTCACTGTAAGCCCAATGGTCCCTTCTTATGAGACTGTAATAATAAATAATAAAATAAATAAATAAAATAATAAAAAAACGTAGAGGTACCTTTCGCTGACGATATAGTTTTGATGGCGGAATCGCTGGAGGAGCTGCCACAGATACTGCACGGCCTGGCTTCAGCCTTACAGCGAATATTTAATAAAATTAACTTCCGTTGGATCAACTACCACATTGATCCAACCTGTCGGTGTATGTGGCCACCAGCTCGAAGTTGTTTCCGAATATACCTGGGGGCAGACCCTTTAACAAGCTAGAAACAACTTTGAGAAAGGGGCTACGTGGAGGTTCCAGCTGGGCTGGACAGCATTTGGTAAACTACATCGAATCTTCTCGTCACCTTTACCACAAAGTTTGAAAACGAAACTTTTTAACCAGTGCCTCCTACCTGTAATGATCTCCGATGCTGAAACTTGGACACTCCCAGTACAACTGGTCTATTAGCTATGGTCGCTCAGTGATCTATGGAGCGTGCTATTATAGACAGCAAACAGAATAATTAGCAAGCTGAAGTGGCAGTGCGCTGGCCACATCTGTCGAAAAACCGTTAACCGTTGGAGTAAACGTATTTTTGAGAGGAGACCACGTCTTAACCACCGCTCTCCAGCTAGGTGGATTGATGACTTGTAAAAGGTCGCTGGTCGATGCTGGATGTGACAAGCTGACGACACGGTAAAATGGTGCAATTTGGAGGAGTCATATGTCCAGCAGTGGACAACAAAAGGATGAAAATGAACAAACAAAATGTTTGAGTTGAGGGTAATGACGGCTGGAAATGAATTATTAATGGAATAGATAGACACGATTCGCGAAATAACGATCAAAATCCGATGAGAAATATGAAGCCATGTCATTATAAGTCCGTCAGCTCATATAAGTCCCGCTGCAGGGCACGGGCCGTATAATCTAGCACGCTGGCCTGGGGTTGGCGAACTTAACGTACCACAGAAATTCTTACAAATGCTATGGTATGCAGGTTTTCTTGCGATGTTTTCCTTCATCGCCATAGTGCGTGGTGATTGACTATCAATACAAGCATGATTCAAAAAGTCTACTTGTGGTAGATCTCTCATATGTCAGAGGCTGCCTGGGTGGGTACCACCGCAATGTCTATTTCTCCCGTCAAACAGCAGTTTAAATGCACTGGTGTGTTTCGGATTGAAGGACATTGTAGACAGAGTAACTACTGGAAATATTGAGACTTAACATCTTGTGTCTCAGGATGGCGAGCGCAGTGGAAGCCCAAGCATTGCTTTGTAATTCAAGGTGTTGTTTGGTTTTTTTACTGTTCATGAGCAGTCGCATCGTTTACCATCAGACGAACGGCATGCTCGTCTCACCATTCACTGCAATAAAAAAAAGTCAGAGATTCGATCCCGAGACGACCATGAAAATGTTGGCGACCGCGTCTGGTCCGTTTACAAATAGGCCACTTTATTTTTTTCTTCTTAAAAACGAAATTACAATGTTAAGTTTTTTTTACATGTACGAAGGGCCCCATTTGACGAACTTTGCCACGGGCCCTCGATGGGGTAGTTACGCCACTGTATAAAAGAGTTTCAATTTTTGTTTTAGCAAAAACTATGGATTTACCACACAAAAATGACGATATTTAAAAAATCATAAAATACCATTGTCGCGTTTCTTTGCAAAATTTTTAGTTGCATTGTGTTTGTAGTCACTAAAACTACCACCCGGCTTCGTTTTCAGTAGCAGTCTTGAGATACCCAGTATATAATTTTTTAAGATTGTAGGGCCTTGCTACACGTCGCTAATTTGATTAACAGCCAGAAAGTAGTCTATCTAGTATAAAACTTATGTGAAATGAAAGTTATGCTATTGTTTTGTTGGGTGGGTGAGATTCCTAGGGACATACAACTTACGTCCAAACAGCGACCATCAAACTCAATGGTAGCAACACATCATACTGATATATGGAAATGTGGCGCATTTCAGTGGTGGGTTGGTTGGTTTATTTGTTCGAGTAGTTCATTATATAATAGTGTCAGATGGACTGTATTAATTTAGTAGAAACTGAGTGGTTAATTTTTAATAGTTATAGAAAAATTTAACCTAGATGCCACGTATATTTTTTTGCTTAATTTTATCAACAAAATCTAACACGTGATGATTAATAAGTGACAAATAAACCCTTGTCCACCCTTTAGGGCGTGAAGCGTGAACACGTCATTAGCGAGTCACGTGTCGTGACGTCATTTGTCAGTACCTTATCACCCTTTTGTTTTGACAACTAAAGTCCGAGTTTCAGTCGGGCCTGATATTAATTATTTTAGTGTGTAGATCAGATTGTAAACCTTTTTTATATTTAGTGCTACATTTTAAATTTTAAATTGCTTATATTTGTCTTTATCGCACACATACAAATGGAAGGTGCTTAAACACGCCTCACAGTTCATATTTTTCATAGGACCCAATATAGTACAGAATAATATACCTAATGGACCATATGCCATTAGATCAGACTGACAATTTGAATACAAAAACTCACAAGTAATTTAGTTCGTACTCCGAGGTATTAGGTATTCGTCTGGTTCCCACCGACAAGTGACGAGGCCAATCAATAGCGCATCGAGGCTACCGACTACAGACTGCTGACGTCACAAACACGAATATAATCATTATTAATAAGGTTCACGCTTCACTTGGGCGCCGCATTATCGCTCTTTGTACGATGTGTGAAATTATGATGCGTGTTATAAGCATTTGGCGGGTTATAGTTTATTAGACATTAAAACGAAGGCAATGTCAAGTTTAGCAAAGTAGAGCACCAAAGACCAACGTCTATCGTTTTTCATTCTGAATTCTTTGGTTTATTTATACTAGCAAAATAATTATACGTATAATTCTGTTTAAATTGAGTACCTAAATATTAGAGGTATTTATTTCCTAGTGGTTCTAGTCATTTTCTAGTATAATTCCAAAATGTTTGTTTCGAAAATGCCACTAAAATTATCAAATGAGAATATTATAGTATATAGCCACTCCCTAGTTTATTGTCCTTTATTTGCCTTTTGCTTTGTGCAATGTAGTTCCTATGTTGTTTCAGTAATGTATATATTAAAAAAATATTAAACTACCAGAGGCTTATTGTGAAATTAAAACACTGTAACGAACGGTCAAACTCAAAGCGGAGTAAAATGATGCAGCAGGGAAGAGCCCCGCTTCATCTCCCAAATTGTTCCACACATTAACGGTACAAGCAATGTATTTCGTGATGATCGTTAGCGAGAGAAAAGATCTAAAAGATGTACAATAACCCCTCAAATCGAACAACAGCTCTATAACATCCGGCCCACACAATCACAAACAATGTCGGCGCAATTAGCTTCATATCTTCTTAATTATTTCAATACTTTTTCTTATTATTAATTTGTCTGGTATTAACAGCTATATTTTTTAGATTTGTTGATTAATTGTGTTAGATATTATGATGATATGGTCAAAAAGCTTTGCTAATGAAGATAAAATTAATTATGGACATTTGCATTGACTACTATTAAATTAGTTGAATAATATTTAGTTTGTCTTAATTTAAATCAGATAGGTAAATATACCACTCTCAATCGCACTGTCGATTGTAGAGGAGGCCCGTGCCCTGCAGTGGGACGTATATGGGCTGATACAGATACAGATACAGGTAAATATGGAAGTTGGAATAAAAAAACAAGATTGCTTATAAAATTGAGCCAGGAAGCAAAAGTTCCGATTCTTAAATATTTTATAGTTTTTAGAGTTTATTACCCATCGCGGCACATTTACCGATAAATATACCTAGATAATTCAGATTTTGAAACCGCCAAAGCAATCCATTGTACCCACAAACTACATCCCAAAAACCAACCATTCCTCACAACAGACATCAAACAGCGATACAGTGACACCGCTATCCGACATGCAATTTGTTTTTTATCTTGCATGGATGCGAGTCGTTTGAAGAATTTGTGGCCGATGGGTAAATTGGAATTGTGTTTTGTGATCGATGGGCCGCACTAATGGTCTCGGAAAAAACAACGGAACGATCGCACGGACATTGCATCCAATTCATATGCAAAAACTGCTTTTTGAAACGCCTGTGACGTGAATTTGTTTGATTTTGGATAAAATACTTATGTAGGACGGGTGGGAAGTTTGAATAATTTTGGCTTCTGAAAACATAGCAATATTGTAGGTGATATTGTTTCAAAAATGTTTTCAAATGCTGCATGTTATTGTCATCTGTTAATGTTTTGTTATTAATTTATATTGATCTACTGTGTTGCAAACAATTTGATTTAGACAAATACATTAATGATGGTTTTAAAGAACCTAACTTTGTAATATACTCAAAACTCACTAGTGTTTCTAAAATTTTATAGCATCATTTTACCTCACAATGACCCAAATATAACACAAAAAACAGTTAATCAAAAACTTGTGTAATTAATAATCCAAAAAGCAACAAAAACAAGGGTTGGATATTAATAAACAAACGGAAAAACACAAATTTCATTATCCCGGAACGCACGACGTAAATCAGGGAAGGATTAAAGGCGGTACAAATTTGGCATTATTAAAAAAACTCATTTGCAAATTTTAAAAGACAAAGAGATATTAAAGTGATAAAGTGAATCATCTCTTCGGTCCCCGGTGGACTGTAAAAAAACACCCCTTTGCCACTTGGAGTTGGAATAAAAATTTTAATGGTGGCCGCTTTGCGCCGCGTGGCAATAAACTCGCTCTGTCCTCAGCTCTATACAATTCTACATTTACTCTGCCCACACTGTTTGCTGGTGAACTTTCTATTCGGAATTAAAATAGTTGTTGACTATTTGTTAATGTGATATGAACGGGAAATTGCCTGTTGGTTTTTCATTGTAAGCAGCAACAGAGAGAGAGTTTGACGCATTGTCTTAAGTGGAAGTGACCGATAGTTAGAACATCATGGCCCAAAATAATATTGTTTTTTACAATATGACTATTAAAAGACCAGAATTACATAGTTTTAAAAAGTCATTTCTTAGCGTTTCAATTATTTTTATTTTCATAAAGAAGTGAAGTACGGTAAACTTTGGTGTGATTGTCAGATCAGGTAGTTTTATTAGTTAGTACTTGTTAAATTTAGTTCTTTTCTACACAAATAAACATTCTATTAAGAGAAGGTTGATTTAAATAAAGTCACTTAGACGAATCACCATAATTCCGACAAAAAACAATGATTACAATTTTGTTTTCGGATAACATAATGTAATTCCCTAAACGGTGGCGAGCGTAAAAAAACACGACTACAAAGTTCAAATGCAATTCGAAATGAGTAGAAACTTTGCAAATTAAGAAAATGTAATTAGTTCCCGGCCCACGTGCCAGCGGACATAATTAAGGCGAATCTTGTTGTAATTTTGACATTTAATTTTTTCCCCGCCGTCACCCTTAATTAATTTAGAAAAAGTGCCCTTAAAATTTAATCTGTGCTCTTTCGGCGACACTTCTTTTTTTTTTGTATAATTCGGCAAAAGATTTTTTTGATAGCAGCCACCCTGGGACACTTCGAGGTTGTTCTTTTAATTTTTAACTTCTCGCGGTGTTGACTAATGGATTGAGCCTATTTTTAATATTAATTTTTAAAAGTTTGTTACTTTTGAAATTAGACAAGTGATTTTTAACGCGCAAGTTACGACACAGTTTAAGATTTTTTGTTTGGCGGAGTTGTAGATTAAAGTAATATTTTGTTTAATAAAACTCTTTTTGGGCAAGTTATTATAATAAGTAAAAGTGTTATTTTTATTTTTTAAGTTTACAAGCACTTTTATTTAGTTGTACTCTTAAAGGACAAAGTGAGAAACATCTACAAAATAATTTATGAAAGCACCCAAATACTTATTATAGCTGTAGTATAATTGTTGCGTGCTGTAAAACATTTTTGATTTTGATCTTGTTTTTCAAATACGTATCATATTTATTTCTGCTAATAAATAACATATTTATTAGAAGGTGTTTCTGAAGAACAGTAATATGGTTTATTCATTCAGATTACAATAACACAAAAGTTACTCTTTCAAAATTCAAATCACTTTATTTTTTTCGTAAACTTTTATTACCATCTTATCTTTGCGTGTTTAACACATTACACTTACACATAATCCTAACTTTATCAGCAGTATCTACAAGTTTAAAGTGAGGGTGAGAAGGTACGCGGTAGGTACAGGGTTGAGGGTGCGGGGGTGAGTGTAAGCCGCCCTTATCAACGTGTAAGCCCTCATCAGCCGCTTATGTTTTTAAATTGATCGCACTTCGTCCCGCCATTGATATGTCTCCTGGGTGTGACTATAATTATTCTTTAATGTTAAAAATGTTTAGGATATGTGTAGTTATGTAAGTTTGAAATGCTTAATTTTGGACATCATTGTGATCAGTTTGACAGTTTATACATGTCTAATGTGTAATCGACTTTATGTACATCCGAAATACTTATTGAGAACTATATCTTAGGCAGTAGGCAGGTTTCTTAACAAAATTTTCGTTAACTTAAAGTTATAGGTAGTAGGTCTCTCATATATGCGAGGCTGCATAGGTAGGAACCACCGCAATGTCTATTTCTTCTGCCAAACAGCAATGTAAATGTGCTGTGGTATGTCGGTTTGAATGACATTGCAGCCAGAGTAATTACATATTGAGAATTGACATCGATGCATGGCAAGTGCAGTAGGCCAAGCATTGCTTTGTAATTCGTGGTGTTTGATTTGGTACTGTCCATAAGCGGTCGTATCGCTTACCAACTGACGAATGGCATGCTCGTCGCGTCTATCGTTGCAAGAAAAAAAATATGAAACTTAATTTTTAAAAAAATTCTCGTCCTAAAAACAAAACAGCAGTACCCCAAGCAGGAACAGTTTGAAGTATCGTATAGTAATAGTATCGTGACAACGATTACTATACTATTACTACAACGATACTATACGTCAAAAATTATTCCAGCTACCACTTTTCATACATTTGTATAGTAAAACTATCGCTAGACTATACGATTACCATACTATAGTGTCGTAAACGTTTCCCGCTGCCATAATTTAGTTCCAAATACGCTCACAATGGCGCTGTTCAAATTCTCATACAAAATTTTACTATTACGATTACTATACTATAGAGCCAAATGTTCCTGCTTGGGGCACAGATCGATTTATTTGTGTCGAATGAAGATATATTTATACCCTCAATCTTCTCAAACTACGGAATTTGGTGCAATATACATTATGCTACTACAAAACACCACAAAACATTAAAAACACATGATTTAGACCCATGCGATGGGCGGAGGGCGGTGCAGTAATGATGTGAGAGATTTTATCGCCGCACCGCCTAGCTTACATGTCATTTAAATTTAAATTAAGGTATTACGAAGCTGTCTGAGTGAGCTGTTTTAGATCCGCTCGTCTTATCGGCGACGGGGATGAAATGCTGAAATGTAAATATTATTGTGTAATCTGTACGTGGTATTAGCTTAGTGCTGGGGTGCATTTTTAGACACATTTTTGTATGCTAAAATTTATAAGTTTGTCACTTTGGGCAATTCAAAGAATAATAGATTTAAAAAAAAATTACTGTGGAATGTTTTTCCATTTCAAACAACTTTTGAATAAAATTTGAGCGAAGATGACAAAACATTCGGTAACTTAAATAGGGCTGTTTATAAAAAGGAATTGATGAAGTGTTATAGTGAAGCACACGTAGTTTGTTGCTTTTGTTTGATCTGGAGTATATGATCCTTCAAGCCAATTGACAAACAAGAGACAATTTTGTTAGCGTAAAAGATATTTTTTTCCGGTGAATACTCCATTTAATTAGCACTGCACTTGCCCTCAAGTAATTTTGGGCAACCGGAAGAAAATATAATGCTATGATATAGCCCATAGTAGGATAACGATTCACTTTTCACTGCCTTCAATATTATTATTATTTCTCTTTATTTTAAATATTTTTTTTTACATTTTTATATATATAGTAAAAAACAAAATACATATAAAAATATAAAAAGTTATCCAACGATGGCGAGGCTCGAAACCCAAGCCACCGGTGGTTAGGAGCCCAAAGTGAGGAACCGCCTCACAATACGTGCCGTGTCAAGCAATACTGCCTTCTGAATCTGACTTCTGACCCAACAGCCGATTGAGAGCCTCTGTAGATGTTGGTCGAGGCTCTTTGGTATCAACCCATGGGCAGAAACGACAATCGGGACAATAATTGTTGAGTCGACATCCCACATGTCGGTAACCTCGTGTGCCAAATCTAAATATTTAGACATTTTGTCTTTTTCAGCTTTGACAAGGTTATCGTCATGCGGGATGGTGACGTCAACAAGTATAGCCCGGCGCGCCAATCGATCTATTATCACAATGTCAGGCTTATTGGCTAGAATAGTCCTGTCTGTGATAATAGATCGATCCCAATACAGCGTTGCATGACCATTTTCGAGAACTGGTTGGGGCACATACTGGTAATATGGCACTTCAGGAGTCACAAGTCCATATCGAAGGGCAATTTGCTGGTGTATGATCTTGGCTACTAGGTTATGTCTATGCAAATACTCGCCGTTAGCAAGATACGAACAACCGGAAATAACATGCCTGATAGACTCACCAGGACGGTGGCATGCCCGACAGATGTCGACCGTACCGTCCTTCAGGATGTATTTCCTATAGTTGTTCGTCTTAATAACTTCGTCCATAATTGCAAAGACAAAACCCTCGGTTTCCCCAAAGAGGTTACCGAAGCGCAGCCAAGACACAGACGCTAGTCGGTCCACATCAGGCCCATGAAGGGCTCGATAGAACCGACCGTGCAGCTCTTTGCTCTTCCATATGTCCTCGCGATCCTTAATGCCTACCACCAGAGGTTTCCGCCAGTTCTCAATCGCCAAAGAGAGCGGGGTAAATCCTTTATCTACCATAACTACAACCCTATGCATATCCACATCACTGTGAAGGAAATAATCCTGAGATTGCACACCTCGCGATTATGCAAGTCCTTAGCATTAAGAATACCTCGGCCCCCACATCTCCGCGGGATGTACAATCTCATCACTGATGATCGTGGATGATGCATACGATGTGCAGTCAGGAGAGTTCGGACTTTACGATCCAGGGCGTCCAATTCGGTCTGAGTCCATTTGAGTATGCCAAAAGAGTATATGAGTACAGGCATAACCCAACCGTTAAAAGCGCGAATCTTGTTTCCACCGGACAAAAAACTGTTAAGTACTTTTGTCAGGCGGCTAAAAAAACGCTCTTTCAACGATCGTTTTACATCTGCACCCATGATACCTAGAGCCTCAGGCATACCCAAATATTTGTAGGTTTCCGTCACAGAGAGGGATCTGAGCCTTACAGTCTCTGAGACTAGTATGTCATCAGAGACCGCAACCTCCCCTCGCTTCACATGGATAACCGCACATTTATCTACACCAAAATCCATATTGATTGAATTGCTAAATCTTTCCGTTATTTTTAACAACTCAATCAATTCGGTTTGTTTCGATGCAAATAACTTGAGGTCATCCATATAGAGCAAGTGAGATATAGGCTCAGAGCCTCTCCGTAGACGGTAGCCTAACCCTGAATCCAACAACAGAGTGCTGAGGGGATTCAGGGCCATGCAAAACCACAGTGGACTCAGACTGTCGCCCTGGAATATACCCCGCTTGATTCTAATCGGCTCGTCACAATCAGGAGGAACCGTACCACCTGGATATCTCAGGACAGTGGTCCACTGCCCCATACAAGACCCAAGGAAGTTGCATAAATTTGTATTAATTTTATACAAATTTAACACCCTCATGAGCCATGTATGGGGCACCGAATCATAGGCCTTTTTATAATCTATCCAGGCAGCCGATAAATTCCTTCGGTTGTGACGAGCCTGTTGGCAAATGGTCATGTTAATGAGAAGGAGCTCCTTAGTACCACGGGACCCATTCATGCAACCTGTTTGGCCAGAAAAAAGAATTTGGTTAGAATTTATATGGTCTGTAATTTTAGATCTAATTATGGAGGTCAAAACTTTATAAATAGTGGGTAGGCATGTGATGGGTCTATAATTTTTTGGTTCCGTGGTACAACCGGACTTAAAGAGAAGGTGAGTGACACCTGTTGTCATAAATGTTGGAAGGGATCCCCGCTCAAGCGCATTCTGGAATTGCGCTGCTAATCGAGCATGCGAACTTGGAAACCATTTTAACCAGAAGTTGTGCAGACCGTCCGGGCCCGGCGACTTCCAGTTTTGCGTCTGTCTAATTGCAGTTAGCACATCTTCTGGACTGATTAAAATGGTTTCCATAGCCGGTATTGCCTCGCAAGCTCGATTTATTATTATTATTATTATATGTATGTGACTGTTGGGTGTATTTATTTATTTATTTATTTATTTATTATTATTTTTCATATTAAATAAAAACAAATATTTTCATAAAATCATCTAAATCCACCTAACCAAAAATATTTACATAACAATACGCAACATGTATTTCGGTCGAAACACCCACAAAATCGGTCGTCCCTTCGCAAATCCCGATAAGGCCAAATCGTGGCCTCTACAAATTGAAAATGACCGATATAGCCGCTGTGTCGGATTCACCCGCGCCCGTAACCGAAGTAAATTGATTCGCAGTTTTTTATCGTTTTTGAAAAGTTTCATAGTTTTTTTGGTAGAACCAAAATGGAAAATATATTTAGGGATGATACAATTTGTTTTTTTTTTGTAATTTCTGGTGTATTATAAATATTTTTCGAAAAGTATATGGTACCCTGTTACAAACCAAACATAACTTATCAAGATGGCTGCGGTTTTAAATTATTTCTTTCTAATTATTCGGGGTCATCTGTGTTTATATTCTTCACTACAAGTTAAACTTAAAGTGATGTACATATGAAAATAGGTTGGTATTAATTTATTTATTCGATTGTTATTCCTATCCCGTGTTTACAGGGTTTAATGTCTAAACAAAAACAGCGAAAAACTTCATAAACCATTAATCTTTCAGGATAGAAACATCAGACACACATAGTATATTTAGACCAACAAATTTAAAAACACATACCTCATCACAAACGTTATTATTTATCAAACGCATTAATCCGGCGAAGCAATAAATCTCGGGGACAAAATAAAAAAAAACGCGTTTTTTGCCGAGAAAAGAATCGGCCGCGGAAAGCGGGAATGAGAGGCAGATTAGGGCCGGATAAACCCGGGTTATTAATGCAGCGAGATACAGTATAACAAATGGATTTGGCCTCGTGTGAGCCGCCTATTTTTTTTTAAGGCTTACGTGGACAGTTCCAATTCGATCGGCGATTCGTCATGCATGGCTGTATTGATTTATGTTTTGCAATTGAATTTATGTTTTTACTTTTTTTGAATGTTCTAAATGTAATGCTTGTAAAGAACCTAATTCATGATAACTACATACATTAAATGATAAATATAATACACCTAACAATCACATACATGAAGTCCTGACCCTAAATTAAAATCAATTAAGTCTTGTGTCGTGGCTATTTACACTATAAGAGACTTTTAGAGGAGACTTTTAGAGGTTTCGCAAACATTCAGACCGTTGTTGGCCTTACAAACATTTTGCCTCGGTGCAAGGATCGAACTCGGGGCCTCTCGTTTCACAGAAGACGCTTAACCAACAGCACTAGAGGCTGTCAAACCTTAACCCTTAATATCATATACAAACTAGTGCAATTACCACTAGTTTAAACATTCACAGAATAACATTAGCATAGCATCAGCAGTGAAACGGCTCGCAAGCGTATTCAGTTCTGTAACGTTACAATATAAGCGAGTTTTTCAATAACCACAGTAGAATTTTACAGCGGAGGACGCAAGAAGTGAACAAAGGTATTAAAAATAGTAGTAGTTTGAGAATGCGTATAGAATTCTTCTTTTATGATTATTTTGATAGTATATTAAAATCTACTACATAATTTTGTATTATCTCAATGAACATTAGTTACTCGATATCAGAGATGAATGCAATGGGTGCAAAGCCTAAGATCTCAAATAATCATATTTAGTATTAAATTCTCTAGGTTTGTACTTCACTAATAAAGAAATAGCTAATTTACCAAGAATATGTACATAGCTGGATTCCTGGAAGAAGAGCTTGACAGTTGACTTGACACTCTTGTCAACAAGTCAATGGCTTTGCCTTCACTAGTTTGCTAGCTTTTCTGACCCAATTTTCCCTACTCAAATGCCAAAATTCCTACTTCACAATCATCCAACTATTGCACTAACAAAACCCCACATCAATTCCATTAAACTAAGTAAAACATAATATATAAACGAGATTTACGCGCACATATTCATAAAAATCCATTACACAAGTACCAGGGCAGCATAAACGCGAAGATGATGCTACATCGCGACGCACTTACAAGTTTTCCAATATCATTGTGTACTCCCACTGCCGATACACTTGCGGCCAAGTTGGTGTACCTCTTTATTTTTATATGTTGGTCTGTGAGGGTTGTTGAAGTGGGAAAATTGTAGTTTTGCGTGGTTTTTTTGTGACAATTTAAAGTGCACGTATGGTTACATATAAATAGTTACGTTAAGGGAGTGTTACAATGAATTTCATTGTAAATAAGATTAATATACTAGATTCACTGGTAATAAAAAAGGAAGTAAAAATTTGGTTTCTTCTATACCACCAGATATAAGAAAAGAATATACGATTTATTTAATGTGTGTGAATGTATGCACCACTGACATCCAAACTCATTCCTCACTTATTCGCTTACTTCTTTATGTGTTTAGATTTCAGTACCTCAATCGTTATGAAATTATATATAGAAGATATAAAATAAAGTACCTCATAATCTTGTGCAATTCTATGAAAAAACTATATTAATCCGCAGAGCGAACTATTTTATTGACCGCGAGTGTAAGAGCGAACACTGAGTTTTGATACTTTACAAGATAGTCGGAGTCGCTATCGGGGCGCGGGAAGAGTGCCGATAATGTTCCCGTCTCTCTTTACTAGTCTGTTCCGGGGTTATTGCAATGTTCTTGGTACTTTGTTCAGGGTAGGGGCTGGGTTTTCAGTTTAGAGATGTTTTGTTTCTGAAGCTTCTTTTGGTATAAATGTAGTTGTTCTGGTTTGTTGTTATTTTTTTCATACTGTTGTTATAGAAATAGGCTTAAATGTTTGGCGTAATGTGTGTTTCACATTTTATTTTTTGTGTGCCGTTTTTCAATTGAAATCAATTATTTGTTTTTTGTCTAGAAAGTTTCACATAGTTGTCTCTAATCTAGTTACCTTTGAGACAAAAGGCTCATATCTCGTTTCAGGCTTTATAAAATTCTTATTTTGATCTTACACATGTATAAACAAAAAATGCAGAAAATCCTTCGCTTTATAATCCCATAAACATCGATATAATCAAAAATAATCTTGAGAATCCGCCATAACTTGTCAGTACATAAGTGAACGCGCAATATATATTCATGGATCAATTTGGACGCGAATCCGAAACGCTTTACATCGACTGAAAGCTGTAACGTCGATATGATGGCCTACGCGATTTCATCTTGTTTTTTATTGTTTTATAATAAAAGTAGATCTTACGTTTTTTAGATAATTTGATAGATGATGTTAAAAATTGATTAAATGATTAAGAAGACTTAAGTTAGGTTCATTTGAGAAACATAGTATGTCATTGTTAACGTACTCTTTTGGATAAATAGTTTATTGTTACATACAAGTCTACGTAATTTACGATTGACGATTTTAATGTACTCGCTAAAGTCCATTTTTTTAATTACGAATCTCTCTTTGACATAATGCACATTTTACTCAAAATCCCTTATGAATCCCTAGACACAAAAACGCACCAAATCAACAAAACATCGTACCAATAAATCCATATTCCGAAACAGCAATACAGGCACTAACTTAAACTGCCGGCAAACATCGATGTTATACCGATAATAACACGATAATGCAGCGATACGTATGCGGCCCGCGCTGTCTTTTATTATTATTTCCACATATTGACTTTGCGTTGTCTATCCAGAGCCCGCCCCTAGTGGGTGGGGGTGGGGGGTGAATGTAGTCGAGAAGTAGACACATGTAGTGGTGGATCGATCGGCTAATGCGTTTAAGATTGGCTATGTGCAATGTGGTGTAGATTAAACTTGTGGTTACATGTTTTGTAGTCATTTTGCCTGTATGTATAGTTTGGGTGTTAGTAAATTGTATGCTTAGGTAGTAAGAATAGTAGTTCAGTTGATGAAAGATTTTTCTGGGTTTGAAATAGTCTACATTGTTTTATGCAATTGAGGTATATAAAAAGTACAGGCACGAATATACGTACTTTATAAATATCAAAAGTATATCCTTACAAAGAGATCGACAGAAAGCTATAAAAGTCGATATTTTCTTTTTTTAGTATCAATAAAGGAGTTTACAACTATAAAAGGTCACGATAGCTAAGTAAGTTTTCTAGAAGGAAGATTCTCCCTTTGGAATGAAATTACGATTACGCTTCAATCAAGTATTAACTAGGTATAACAACGTTAAATAAAATGAAACTCCATCCTTATTAAAAGGACTTTGTTGGTAGTCATGAAATAACAAGTAGATGTGAATCTTTTGAACATTAATTTGCCAATTAAATTCTTCTTCATGTACATTCATTATTCATGTTTTACCACACACATAAACCTTCAAAGATATATTTAATCAAATAAACCCCACTTAAACGCCTTATAATATTTGTAGTTAATAAACATTAAATTGTGTAGAATAGCGCTACAATACAATACAATAAAATGATATAATATTATTAGTTAATAAATAGTAAATGGGCCAGAAAAAGGCTACAATACAATACAAGGTGGGTGTGGTTACTGGTTAGATAAAGGAATAAAGACAGATAACAATATCGATGCGATGTCGCGACACGTGCGCACGCCGCGCCGCTCACCTTACAGAATAAGGAGGCTGTGGAGTCGGTATTAACTGTTTCTAGCTGTATGGCCCCTTATACGTCCCACTGCAGGGCATAGGGCTCCTCGACAACGGAGAGTACGATTCAGTAGTTAGGTCATATCGTCCATCACGCTAGCCTAGTGCGGGTTGGCGGACTTACATACCATAGAAGTTCTTACAAAGAGCTATGTTATGCAGGGTTTCCTCACGATGTTTTCCTTCACCGTTTCAGTGCGTGGTGATATAGTGATAGCTAACAACCATGCACTACAAGTATGAAGGAAAAAATCGTCAGGAAACCTGCATACCATAGCGATTTGTAAGCATTTATATGGCATGTAAAGTCCGCCAACCCGCACTAAGCAAGCGTGCTGGACTATTACATACTCTCATACTACATTATATCTACATCTACATTACATCTACATTATATACTCTCGATAATAGAGGAGGCCCGTGCCCTATGCGACATAATATATGGGCTGATACAGACACAAATACAGATTAGGTAAATTTAAAGGAAGATTATTTTACTGGTGGTAGGTCTCTCATATGTGAGAGGCCATCTGTGTAGGTACCACCGCAATGTCTATTTCTCCCGTGAAACAACACTGTGTAAATGCACTGTTGTGTTTCGGATTGAAGGACATTGTAGCCAGAGTAACTACTGGACATATTGAGACTTAACATCTTATGTCTCAGGATGGCGAGCGCAGTGGAATGTTGCTACTGTTTATGAGCGGTCGTATCGCTTACCATCAGGCGAACGGCTTGCTCGTCTCGTCATTCATTGCAATAAAAAAATAAAAAAAAAATCTTCTCCACGAGTGTCGATGTGCGAAACATCAAAGAGCGCCGCGTCGTCTCTTCGTATGAATAATATCGAATGTGTCCGAACACGACACGTGTGTAATAATGTCGACATTCGCGTTCGCGTTGTATTCGCACATACTATCGCGAATATGTTCGTGATTAAGAGGGCGTTATGGTGAAGCTCAGTTGTAAGTCGAATAAGAATATGTTTATATCAAGTTGTAAGCATCAGCTTAGGATATTATATTAGGTTTATGTGTGTGATTCCGCCTTTAAAGTGACCTTGGTTTACTCTTATTGATCTCACGGTTTTCGGATGAGACTTTACCAGCTAACCAAGCCCCTGCAAACCCTGGATTTTATCCAACCTTATGAAACGTAAATAAATAAAAAAATGGTTTTCTATCTTTCTTTCAAACGCATCTGTATATTTGCCACCATAAAATAATCGTGGTAGGTTACATATATGAAGTCATTTATTTCTCCCGCCAAACAGCAGTATAAATGTCTAGTTTCGAAGGAAATTGTAGCCAGACTACTTGACATATTGAGACTTAACATCAAATGTCCCAGAATGGCAAGTTGTATGCCAATAATTACTTTGTCTATGACCGGTCGTATCGCGTATGAAATTTAAATCTCGCCATTGATTCCAAAAAAAAAAATCACAATTCATTCTTACAATGAAATATATACCCAGTAAACTTCAGTAAACCTTAGACCTTACAACCTATAACCTACAAATGACCACTATTTAATATCATAAAAATAAATCACACTTTCGCATTAACTTAAATCACGCCTAATATCCAAGCATAAGCGGTGGCTCAAAAGGCGCGGTTGCTCTAATTAAAAGTTTTTTTTATAGCCGGCTATCAAGTCGAATGACATTTCCGGCTCGATCGCGCCTCGCGTCACACTATCTAAATTAAACTGACACGCGATTATAATTTAATTAATTTAATTAATATTATCGCTCCCGATGGAGTTTATCTGTGATATTATAATCTCAACGGGTCTTTAATTGACTTGATTCGGTACGCTACTTGGACTTTGATTTTCACAGTAGATTAATGATTTTAAAATGTGAATGAACTTCTTGGTAATGTTTGTAATAATTAACGATTACAGACTAGTATATTTCGGCATTAAAAAATGTTATTTAATTTGCCAAAGTTATTTCGTGAATACTCAATAATTATATATCAGTAAATCAGATTGCGTAATGCAATTGAGCATATGTCAAATAGTGGTGTGGATACTCTATTTGGATTTTAGTACACTTACCACCGGAGTCGCTAGAAATTACAATTTTTATATATATTTCACAGCTCACGTCCAAATAATCTTTCTTGATAAATTCCGTCTCTCATCAAAAACTGACACTCATCCGGACAAACTCTTGCATTTATAATAAACAATTAGTGTTAATTAAATCCAAACAACGGTGGAATTTGTCAATTGTCGAAATGGCGACGTCTCATTACGCCAGATTACCTTCGCAAACAGCATTTACGAGCCATCCGACACCCGAATACAACAGCACTACAGTTTTACTCGCGAACAATTATTTATCGCGAACAACACCCGCCACGCACAAAAACAAGTCCTAACACCATCCCCTAAAGTCACTTTTACCCCAGCAACGAACCGGTACACTAGCCAGCAAGATTAATCGAGCATAAAAGATAATACAATATACAAGAAGACACGCTGTTAACCGTTCCGTTTAAACACAGCCTTGAGTGATGTTGCCCGTCTTTTTCACTCCAATTGGTTGTGTGTGTTGCTGTTTCGCTCGCACGGTTTCAATTATCTACGTAATCCCTCAATTACGTCGACAGATGTCGCCCGCGTCTTCGGGGCTTACGCGCTTTAAAGTACAGTCCGCAGAACAATTGCCGCTGATCGGAGATTTTATTGGCTCTTGCTGCTTCGTTTGAATAAAATTAAAATAGCCGTTTTGTGTGTTTGAATACTGCTTCTATTTTGCTTTTAATTGCCTGCAAAAATTTCATGTTTTTGATTAAAATTTGTACCGTTGACATATTAAGAACTTAAATGATTATTTTTTAGCTTCCTTTTTATTAGAAAATCTTTCATAGTCCTTTTTAGGTTTAATTAAATTACCTTCGAATGTTTGAATTGAATGTTAATTCGAATGCCATTTTGCTGAAAAGCTTTCATGGACCTAATTCCTAGTATCAAAATACAAGTTCTAAAATTGGATTTTCGTCAATATTCTTCAAAGTGATAGACCATCAAACAAAACATATTTATGTCTGTTTAGTTTAGCAATAGACCTCCAGATACTTACATACATTCTAAAACCCCCTTCGAGCGATTCCAACGCTCCAAAACGTTTACATTTGCGATCCGTACTCCCCTGCACGAGTTAGCTAATAATTAATATTATAATTAATGTTACGCAGACCGCGGCGTAATCCCGAGCTATAACCGCCGGTTTACTGGCTATGTTTTTGTATGTAACTGGATCACTTCATTAATTAAAACATAAACATCTTTGCGATTACGTGACTGGGTTTTGAGTGGACCCGGAAAGAAAGTAGGTGAGTGGTATTGTTAAGGGTTTAGGCTTTAGAAGACCTAGATGAGAAATAATTATCGTGTCATTTATTTATTTAATTCTTATTTTCACTGTACAGAGATACAACAAAGAAATCACATAATAAGAATAGTAGTACAAGTGGCGGCCTTATTTAACTAGGTAAATTCTTACAGGCAACCGTGGGATAGATATTTAAATAGAATAGGCATTTAAGTATTACTATATCTCATGATTTTTTTCCTATGTTCAGAACAAATCTCTCGTATCTCCTATAACTTTTATCAGATCGTAGAATAGGTAATTCAAGATAAAACAGTTACATATCTACTTTCTGAGATCAAGTTTCGTGATTTTCAATTGCTAGAAATATCAAAATTTTGTTAACAAATGACAATACGTTAAAGTTTACATGTTTAGTCTTTAAAATAGCACACTAACGCCCAAATACTGGAACGCAATTTAAATATGAGTTGCGCTTAACTGAGTTAATTCCGCGTAAATGTACCTACTGGCTAAGTGGGCCGTGCGCTGTTAAAAGCAACTTATTATTTGAATGGCGTTCCAGTATTTGGGCGTTAAACAGTTTGTAATAGGGGATTTGCGTCAATTCCAATGCCGAGCAATTCTGCAAGGTTTTTTCAAACTAAAATCTAGAAGCTGAAGTCAAGACCGCAATGTTCATAACCTATAACCCTTTATACCCTAATACGATACGACAAATGTTTAATTTGTATGACATGAATGTAATGTGAGACGGCGTCATTGAGCATGTGCGCACGTCACACGGACCATCGCACAAAAGCCTCGCTCTTAAATAACCTCGTGAGAACTGATGTATCTTTCAATTGAGTAGCGTGGAATGACTTTATTGAAAGGTAATTGAAAGTGTATATTTTTGGGTTAAAGAAAATTAGTTCAAATGTATTTTTTTTTTTTCTAAAATAGAACGGCTTGTTTATGTTCTGTGAAATATCCCCATAAGGTTTTCCTTTACTGTTAAAGCGACTGATGAGTATACCAAGTATAATTTCTATTTTTTTCGAATAATTTCGGAAGTTTTCTTTAATTAGGTGTTTAGTTCTCACTCAACTGTATATCACACCAAAATAACCTTAAAGTTGATTCCTATTATTATCTTCTATTCAAATCTCAACACGTACATTCCCAATCTTCACATTCAAAAGTTCCATCTTAAAACCCATGTAGAACATGCTCGAGCATCATCCATGACTTGCATTATCTATGTCACGCGTACCCCTCTCCCCCTCCTGTCCCCTCCCCTCTCCCCGCA
Organism: Hyles vespertilio; assembly: GCA_009982885.2. Taxonomy (NCBI): domain Eukaryota; kingdom Metazoa; phylum Arthropoda; class Insecta; order Lepidoptera; family Sphingidae; genus Hyles; species Hyles vespertilio. The sequence goes on from CM042810.1 coordinate 16,579,690, forward strand.
CGATTTAAAAACTCATTAGTGTGTCTAATGTCATTAATGAAATAGTCGGCAGCTACCGAACAGCATTCCGGCCTGTCTCGCGCAATCATTACCATTTTGACACAATCCACCATCCTGTACTAAACTTGGTCTACCCAACCACTTTTCATTAAACAATTTATTTTGAACTCTATTGTGAAAGATTTAAAGTTGAAATTTGTATCTGATGTTATGGTTGTTAATATCTTCCAAAGTGGAACAGTAAGAGAAATGATATTCAATAATAAAAGGTCGTAAATTAGTCGGTGGATGTTTGGTATTTAATCCTTTTTAACATTGTCGTGTTCATAGATAATATCGGTGCCGTTTCATTTGTCAGCGTGACGGACGGACGGACAGACAGACGGGCATGTTATGGCTGCGCCGGGTGATGTATTAATCCTGATGTTATTAAGATAAAGGCTAACTATTATTGGCAGCTAGTTAATTCGGCCCGACTGTGAGATAGGATCGAGATTAATTGATTTTTTTATAAGGATTGTATTGGAGTTTTGGAAGTTGTATGGTTTTATATAAGGTAGAGTGTCATTTTAATTTTACCGTCTATTATTACTTGTTATTGTAGAGTTTTGCTTTGGAGACAATGATTAATAAGAAAACTTAGCTATTGTGTATCAGCCTATATAGATCCCATTTTAGGGCACGGGCCTCCTCTAGAACGGAGACTATGATTGACAGTAGGTACACTATAGGTCATATAGTCCACCACGCCGGCCTAGTGCAGGTTGGCAGACTTTTACATACCATATTATTCTTCCGAATTGCTCACCTTCGCAGCTTCGGCTTGCTGGTCGCCTCAGGCGACCAGCCTCAGCCGCTACGGCTCGCACGGTTGCCTATCCTTCATTACAGCGGGCGCGTTACTCTCCCTACGCGCCTTCGACTTTTTATATACAGTCTAGGGTCGGTAGCCAAAAGACTACGTGAAGTTGGGGTGTTCGGAATTGATTTTGGGGCACAGTCGACCTAACTAATCCATAAAGTGGGTACACCAATTTTCTTCTGAAGATAATGGCTCGGAAGTTTCAAAAAAAAATTAAACATAAGCAGATCAATTCAACCATTATAATTTATGCGGCAGCGCACCACGTAAAAAAACACCTATTAGTCACATTGCCCGATCATCATGTAGCCATATTCATAATGCCCGGGCAATGTGATAAATAGGTGAGTTTAATTAATCACTTGGCCCGATATGGCTCGGCAATATTCATACTGCCCGGGTATTATGAATTCTGCCCGCATTAATCACTTGGCTCATAACATATACATACGTAAACTACCGTTCTTTTCCCAGAAGGGGTAGACGGAGCTTCTACCAAAACACCCACGTCTCACATTATATGTTCTGTCCCATAATGTAATAAGGGGCGATCATATCAGCCACAAATTCATAACTCCAAGTTGATAATAAATAGAAAAACCCCATATCACTTTGCCCGACCCGGGATTCGAACTCGAGATCTCTGATTTGGAATCATACCATAGTAAAACTACCCCACCGAGGCAGTCATTACATAACTAAGCTCACATCAAATCCTCATGGGGGTAAGCAGAGAACCCAATAATTCCATCCGCAGTCGGCCAAGCTTATTTAATTCCCAAGATGTCATAAGGTCTATCCCTATCTGTATCTGTATCAGCCCATATACGTCCCACTGCAGGGCACAGGCCTTCTCTACAATCGAGAATACGATTGAGAGTGGTTACGCCATATAGTCCACCACGCTGGCCTAGTGCGGGTTGGCGGACTTACATACCATAGAAATTCTTATAAATCGCTATGGTATGCAGGTTTCCTCACGATGTTTTCCTTCGCCGATTTAGTGCGTGGTGATTGACTATCAATACACACATGACTTCGAAAAGTCAGAGGTGTGCCCTGGGATTCGAACCCGCGACCACCGTGAACATGTAGGCAGCCGCGTCTAGTCCGTTTACCAACAGGCCACCACGCACTTATCCCTATATCTGCCACAAATTCTAGTGTAGCTCGGAAGACATATTTGAAACCCAAAACCTCATTCTTCATCAAACCCCGGACGATACATTGCACATCACCGCAAGGCGGAAACATACTACTGAAACGCCACGCCACCCATCGCGACAAGGTTTGGATGAAATCAAGTCGTAGAATTTTCTACGTATTTTCTATGCACAAAATATCACTACGAACACGCGATGCTACGTTTCGTGGCGTTGCCCTAAACACTGTCTATGAACCTAGGAAATTTTCCCAAACAGTTTTAAAATCAATTTTATCTGTCGAATATTTTCTCTTTCGAACGAATATTAAATTCAGTTTAATCAAAATAGGTACTTTAAAATATCTAAGAATAAGGTTGCTACTATATATAAAATGTTTTGTATATTACTAATAATAAAATTGATCTACAGTCGATGGACATTGAAAACGTAGAGAATACGTTATAATTTGTTTCAATCATGATTTCAAGAATGTTGTATTCATCTGTAATGAAAGTACGCAATGTCCCATGTAATTAGGCAACCTTATTTTATTGTTTATTTGTAACTTTCAATGGTGTATGTAAATAAATATTTCCATTACTAAATATTGGTACCAAATATCACAAACGCCTCCTTAAATAGCCAAATTCACCGCCACTTAAAATTTCCGACAGGTACATCCACTATGTAACTGAGTGACGTGGAATTTCTCAATCCCTCTACAGAGGGGTGCTCCGGGATTTGTACATGATGTACGTAAACACGGTTATGTACCAATCATATGTCAGATAGGTTCTTTTATTTACGTGTTTTTTATTTTTTATTTGAAATATTTGTAAAGGAAACCGTAGCGATTACTTTTTCGGTGAACTTATGCTTTTAATTGACACAGAGGATACTGCATGAATTGAAGCCATTATTTTTGTGTTTCATTAAATGTATTATTATTTTTGTCTTTAAAACTCGCAGAGCTTTGCGTTATTGTTCCTACATTATACGCAACTTGATAAATGTCGTATGTTTAAACTACAAATTAACACACTTTTAGTCATAATTTGGGAGGAAATCCATTATGACCCCTAGCTAGTCGATTACATATATCAATACTTTGTTAAGAATAAACCAAGTTATTTACAAGTTGGTTGCACTTCCAACGCAACACATAAAAACTACAACCAAAAATCTGTTCAGCATAACCAAAACGTTCCCTAATCCGGCTTCGAACCTCTCGGAAACAATCAGTGTGGATCCGCGGTAAATCCCGCAATAATAAGAGTGCGTGATTGATACTGCAAAGCCGTGTCGACACCGCCATTTGCATTTTTATAGGCGACGCCAGCGCCCCCTAGCACGCGTCTAGTAAGCCCAATGTGGTTGTGTGGTGTGATTTAATTTTGTGTATGCACTTTATTGATATTTGTTTTTGAAGAATTGTATGTGTTGGGTATATTAATATTATATTTTTTTCTAATATGCGCGATGGAATGCCAAGTATTGCTTTGTAATTAAAGGTAAGATATGGACTCGAGCGATCCGACTGCCATTTGTAATCTTATTCTAAATATTCGTTTAGAATAAGACCAATGCATATCCTATATAAGCTTTTACTTTATCTAACATAGGGTCAGCGCTACAACATTTTAAGCTTAAGTTTAATCATTGTCGCCTAACTAATTCCCTCAGGAAAATTGATTCAAAACCCACATAAACTAACAATGCATCAAACAGAAAATAGCAATCAATAGGCAATAAGTAACAAATAAACATACAATACGCGACGACTCGGCATTAGCCACGCGTCCATTGTAATGTTAATGGCGGCAACTGATTGTTTTTTGATGCGCCGCCTGCAGCTGATTATGTGCCATGATTCGCGTAACTCACTACTTGGTATAGCGACATCTTGCGGCGCAAATGGGTAATTAATTGGAACATAAGAACAAATGTAACTTAATCGATTTTCTGTTTCAAATATTCGTTCTGTGGAAACCCCCGAGTAAGTCTTGTGTGGACTTTATGTGCCTAAAGAAGTGGAGCAAAAATGAAAATTATAGGCGATTACACTGGTGGTAGGTATTTTAAAAACAACGTGAAGTAACAGCTTGTCTATTGCGATTCGTTCGTTGAATTGGATTTTCGGACACACAAAAGCTGGTGTAAATCCCATCATAGTTATAATATCAATAGGTGGCCCCGGATCTTGACGTGTGACAAGATATTTTGCTTAATAACTATTCATTCTCCAAGAATTTACCTCTAACTTTCTTCTAAACTACCCTTTAAATCAAAATTACATGATCAAAATCAAATTCCTCTCATTCGTCACCGCTCTTTCATTCTATATTTTTTATAGCTGTTTGTCCACGTTGATTCGGGTGCTAAACCTTCCCCATCATTAGGGCTTTGCTTTATCCACATTATCCGAAGTCCAGATGCGCATCCATTCGTTCACACCTCACTCGCGAGTGAATGGATTTGTCAACACTCAGGTATTACTCATTTTAAGGGTCAGGCTACGTTTTTTTCATCATGTCATGTTTAATACCTCAGTCAGGAGTTTCTTGCGCCGCTTCTTCTTCACAGCTACAACACGTTCCGAAGCGGTGGTAGCAGAAAAGGACGATTCAAAAGATCTTGTGAAAGACTATTTGAATAAAGAATATTTTGATTTGATTTGAGTCATCATTTTCGTTGGCAGTTGAAATTATTTTATCCTTCTTTATATTATTGTGTGAGTTTTTTTTTATAAATAATAACTTAACACCGAAACTAAACCAATCTGAATTCTGAAATTTGCATCAAAGGTGCAGAAAAAGTTTTTTCCTGGAAATATTTTCAAATATTAGGGAAGTGAAAAATTTGTAACTAATAAAACATATTGGACTATCTAGAACTTATAAAACAACGCTGAAATAGTTTTATTTTGTAAAATATTTGTACAATTTGATTTATAAACTTCAAACTAGGCAGAATAGCCGCCTGACGGCCGCTCACAAACACTAAAACTAAACCCATCAAACAACGTCGATATTCCACTCGTATTTGTACAACCAAACTGTTTTGTTTGTCACTCTGATTAAATACGCGATGACAGACACTGCGCTACAAATCCTCAGGTCAAATCTATACAACAGATATTGAAATGACACCCCTTCGACCCTCGCTCCAATTTCGACTCTACCTCTATTATAACACAGTTTCAATTTGAATGCACTGGCGAGTCATCAGAAATAAGATATTTGAACTGACATCACTTAAACTTACACTCCAATTCCAACTCTACTAACATTGTAATACAGTTTAAATTTCCTTGCACTGGGGAGTCATTGGAAATAGAAAATCAATTTCGTAATTGATACTCTATGTGTGTAGAGATAAGGTTAAAAATAGATTGGATGAGGATATCATCAATCGATAGGTCGGATGACAGGCGGCAGTGAGCACTAATAGCCAACAATTAGTCTCTACATCGATTGCGGGTATATTGCCATCTGTGTGTGCAGTTATTTGTTTAGTCACAGTTTTTTAAGGCAGTGTCTGGTAGTTCCAATGTATTGATGTGAGGATCGCAATCCATCAAAGTAATGGAATTGAAGACTGCAAGTAAAGACAAACTAAGACCTTCTTAAATGCACTATTTAGGCCATTCGATTAAATTAAGGTGTCTAATGCACTCATTAGATTGGCGAAATATTTAACTACTATTTACTACTACTACTATTTACTATTTGGCGAAATATTTAACGTTCACAACGAAAAACAAGAAATTACTTGCAGCAATATTTTTGTATTTTATAACTGTTAAATGAAAGGGGGCGGGTTGGACACCTCTGTAAGAATATCTGATTTAAAATCCAGAGCATGGGAAAAGTGGTTACTTGGTGTTTATTCTCAAGGATATGAGAGCCAGTTGTATTAATCAACGACTCAAAATGAGAAGCAAGGAAAAATATTGAGAACCAAGAAATTTTACTAACCTATTTCAAAGCATAAATTATGTACTGTACTGTATCAGCCCATATACGTCCCACTGCAGGGCACGGGCCTCCTCTACAATCAAGAGTACGATTGAGAGTGGTTAGGCCATATAGTCCACCACGCTGGCCTAGTGCGGGTTGGCGGACTTACATACCATAGATTTTTTTTTATAAAAAATGCTATGGTATGCAGGTTTCCTCACGATGTTTTCCTTCATCATATTAGTGCGTGGTGATTGACTATCAATACACACATGACTCCGAAAAGTCAGAGGTGTGCCCTGGGATTCGAACCCGCGACCACCGTGAACATGTTGGCAGTCGCGTCTAGTCCGTTTACCAATAGGCCACCACGCACTTAAATTATGTATCATAGTATAAAAAACGGTTTTTTCATTTACTGAAACAAATATGTAACTTTACAGAATCAAAAAGTCCACAAAAATATTTTTATTGGCACTAAAATTAAATTTTCAAGGTAAACGTCAGCAACAGTATTTCAAATCATAGTTCCCAAATACCCACACTATATAAGCCGGGAAATACCTAAAGTCATAGAGTCGTGGGCGTTACACGAGAGTCGACTCTACCCCAATGATTGGCCGCGTAAGCTGCTCGTAGCGTCAGTAGCGATCGCAACCGAACTCTTGTTTATTGTCTTGCAATATTAATTGCTCTCCAAGATTTCAATGCACTAATCATTATTACTGTTTGTGTGTATTTTCATTAATGTTAGGTATTTCAATATACGCGTGAATAAAAATTTTACCGACACGCATAATTGTCTCTAATTAACATTATAGTTGGTCGAAAGTATACACTCTGATGTACACGACATTATGTTCTAGGTATCTGTACCTACATGAGTAATTACTGCAAGTAAAAGATAAATAAAAAATGTAATGCCCTGATTGACACGGGAATACTAGTCTACAAGTCATAATACTTAATACTAGTCAATGATACGGGCTGTGAATAAATGATATAATGGTATCTATTTTACTGTGTTACTATAAACCTATTGTCAAATGATTTCCGCGTGGCATGTATTCATATAATAATAACATATTTATTTGGTAATAAATAACTCCGAAAAGAATTGCCGCAAATTTCAAAAGTAAATACAATTTTGCAATCATTTCGTTACTATTTTGAAGACACCATATATAAAATCCGAGCTGTTTCAAACGGTAACACTAAAGCAATAAGCCATAGAAAGATTAATTCACTTAATTAATAATAATGGATTTAAATACTGCTCTAAATGCATAAACAGTGATACAATCCATCAACAAGCGGCGTCACCATACCAGCACAAAAAATAAAATCTCCCTCTAACTTCCTATTATAATCAAATTATAATATTAAAATTGAAACGAATTAAAAAGCTCGCCCGTCGATTTCGCGTACATAATAACGTTTTATCAAAACACATTAATGTTAAATTATAGTCTCATCCATCACATAATTTAATATGCTGTAGTGTGCAACGCGCTGTCGCTGTTCCGAGTCATCTGTGGGTTGCCAGTGGATAAAAATAAGCCACATATTCGGGGAAAAATTTATTGATTTAATATTATTTTTGTGATAGACAACTTTTTGATGTAGTGCTTATTATATTAATAAGTACTCTGCAGCACCAAAAGTATTATTTTTAGGTACCTATTGAAATAACTGAGAATAGAAAATTAAAGACAGTATTCTATACTATATAAATACAAATTATATTTGGCTTAATTTTTTTCCTTTGTATAATTATTTTTAGGTGTTTATACTCAAAGAATAATGTACAAAATTTCAATTAAATAAGTAAATGTTGCAACACCATATTTCTCTTAACGTCCTATCAATAGTAATCTACATGATTTTAAATGGTCGTTTATCTTATCTGTGACGTCATTAGGGCGCACCCCCAACCCCCAGCACAGGGGTGTCCATAAACAAAACACGTTTTATTAAGTGGCGCATTATGCATTCAACATTTGCGTCATCCTTATCTTTTTACGGCTCATTATGCGATTTAAAATTATTTTTTATCAATTAAAATGTAGTTCAGTCTTTTGTAGCTTCTTGCGCGACTAATAGGGAATCGAATTTGCGATTTCAATCTCTTTTGAATAATATTTAACGATTCTTTATACCTCCTCTTTATATTTACAACCCACCGGTTGTAAAACACCACGGTGTTTTGCGTTTTCAGTTCTGTAACCAGTTAGGTCATTTGCTTCTGGTATCCTTTCTTACCACATACTAGTTATGATTTGCCTTTGGGGATCCTCAATAGATACTTATTTGCTAAATGATTTAAGTAAAAGATACCCATCAAAAACATCCTGTAAAAAAATTCCAAGTCTCGCAGCTCAGTTTTTCGACCGCAAAAAGTTGTGAGATCTTTGTAATACCAAGTCGATTAATTTATTTAGTCCTTGCTTAAAGGACCTTCTGTATAAAGCTATTAAGTAAGTTATTATCATATCAATATTAAATATTCTTTACGTTGTAAATAAATAGATTGTCTTGGCCATCGCATGAAAACATAATGTATCGTACAATTTATAAATAATGCTGCTGGCCAAGTCGATCTACCTTACGAATCAGTTTACGCACAGTTAATACGTGATATGATCCTACGTAGTAATAACCCTATCGTGTAATAATCTATGTAGTCCATATTGAACTACATGCTTGCTAATACATAATACACGCTAGTTATATTTTGCTGATGAGGCTTGTAAATCGAAGCGTGTTAGAGTGATTTGCATTTTAAGGACTCGATGACAAATTATTTTACTCGCTAATGGTACTGCTCTACTGAGAGGTATAAAAATAAACGATTTAACAAGAATATCTACGATAAATACTTTTAGTTAATTTAGAAATGTTATTGAAGTCAGAAAAATGTGTCGACTTTTTTTATATTAAACTACAAAGTAACTTTAGTGCAATTATTATAAATCCAATACAATTAAAACTACGTATTCAAAGATGAGAAATGATATGGCTGGTCAAACAATTATTGCGGCTTAGGGGAGGCCGGGGCTGGTTGACCAGGTTTCAGCTTAAATGTTTCTATTTCTATTTCTTTAGAGTATATTAATTAAAAATGGGTTCAGTTAATGTTAACATGTTATTAACGTTTTTCTTTTTAATCTCGTTAGTTTTACTGTATTTCATTGCTATCACCAATTTTTACTTGTAAATTGATTATTATTCACTGGAACACAAGTTTTTGGATTATAATTATCGTCCAGAAAAATAATGCATACTTGATGTTACTGCATTTATGATTGTAACCTGTTTTGTGTTAAATAAAAAAATAAATAGTTTTACTATTAAGCTTTGCAAGAAAGTAGCAAAAAGCACGTTATTCGTTGTGATGTAGAGTACAGGCCGGTTTTTGTACAATAGGAAAAACTGGTCAATCTACCCCATGCTCGGGGTAGGTTGACTATTCACCTGGGGTAACTTGACCTATGAAGTTGTAAGGGCAAAATCTACGAGGATATGAGATAAAAGACACAAAAATGTATTACTCTTTTTTTTATTGTAACCAAGGCGATCTTCGGCCATGTCAATTAAACATAATAAAATTCAAATTATAAGAATAAACAATCAAACATTTAAACACTAGGCAATTTGAGTAACTAAAATAAACAAAGTACTTTCTTACTAAATATTCAAAACAAAACGAAATAATTTCTTATAAGCTTTAACCATTTGGTAACAAATAATCATATTAAACAAAATGCTCTCTTATTAAATATTTAAAACAAAATGAAATAATTTCTTGCAAACTTTAACCATTTGGTAACAAATTATCATATCTTACTAATGTAATGTAATTATATTTATTATTTGGTAACAGTTGACGCTAAAATGTATGTATTTATACATATTATTTATATAAATTATATATCAGAGAGATCATACTATCCAATCAGTCTTCTAAATCGGAGGTGCAATTTTTGCATTCATAGAACAATATTATGTTCCCGTTTACACATTTCGTGTGTGCCCACAACTTGCACGCAGTGCATTGAACCCATTCTTCTCCAAAAATACTAGAGCTATAGGATTCAGTGCACTCCAAACAAAATGTTTCATCCTCATCACTTTCATCGTCGTCACTTTTCTTCTTATTAGAATCACGAAGAGTTTTTCTTCTTTTAGCCTTTCCGCCCTTTTGAGTCCCTGTAGATTTTCCGCCTGTTATCTTTGGCTTCTTTGCTTTCTTGGTCAGCGTCTTATTAGATTGTTGTTTTGCCTTAAGTTGCATAAGATTTTCTTTTTCTGGTGTATCCGTGTAAATAGTGCTCTTTCGTTTCCGGATATTTCTTTTATTTTCTAAACGTGGTCCAGCTTTCGGAAAAGGTCTAATATCTTCAGGTAAAGTAAACGATGTGCTCGGCATATCCCCACTTCTTTTATCAATAACTGGATTTTTTTCAGGAGTTTTGAATCCATAATCTGCATTGGTCACTAAGAGCGCATCAGAAGTAGAAGGCACATCGCAAACCGCGATTGAAGTTGGTGGTGTGACAGTTTCAAAAGAAATAGCATCACCCTGGTTAGGTAAACTACATGGATCAGTTTGGTTGCTTAGATCAAATTATGGTGCAGCACTGTTAGTAACCGATGCTGATGTTAGTGCAGGAAATACATCCGGTGCTGGCCTGTCAGTCACATATGACCCGCTAAACTCTGAGTCAGGAAATATATTTTCGTTGAATGGTGATATCCCAGTCACACGGAATCCAGATTGAATATTATCAATTGTAGCTGCTAATGGCAATGATGTTTTTACCAACTCAGGAATATCATAAATAGTTATAGTCTTTCCCGGATGACTTGCTAACCAACTATCGCATGCTTGATTGTAATATTTCTTTAGTGGCCCATAAACTGTCCTATCTAGAGGCTGCAGCTTAAGGCGGCAGTGGGGAGGAAATGATAAAATTGTAACCCCGTTTTCTTTGAAATAATCAAGCACTTCTAAAGACAAATGCGAGTCATGATTATCGAGAAGTAATAAAACCGGGTTTTCTTTTCTGGGTTTGGCGTATTTTACGAAGTGTTTAGCAAACTTTCGAAAATTATCTTCTTTCATCCACCCAGAAGAATTAGCATCGCCATCTGAGCCCACTGGTCCACCTCTGATGAAATGTTCTTTGTAGTGAACCCGTGGAAAAATAAAAAATGGAGGAATCATGTTGCCAAGGGCTGAGATAGCAACCGCGACCGTTACTAGCGTACCTCGTTCAGCGGAAGTCATTTTTCCCAAGTTCTTGATTCCTCGACGAGCTATCACTCTATTAGGAACATGTACCGTTGTCAGTCCTGTTTCATCTACGTTCCAGATATCACCAGGACTTAGATTATGACGTTGATAAACGGTTTTCAAATTGCCAAAGAACAAATTAACGTTTGTTTTGTTAAAAGATGTGGTTCGAGATAAACTAGTCGCTTGAGGAGCTCGTATCGAAAGTGCAGGACGAGCTTTAAGAAAATGCCCCAGCCAATCTTCACCAGCAATCAGTTTTGTATTCCATGAGTCCGGTAAGGATTTGTTATTTTTTTTTTGCAAATTCATATGCGAACTTTCGTGTTTCATAAGGTATTAATCCATAATAAATATCTGCTGCTTTCTTCAAGTAACTCTCTAAAGCAAGCTCTTCCTCGTCACTAAATATTTGTCTATTTTTTCTGTAGTCAACGCTGTCCAAAGTTGCTTCAGATTTCGATAATTCGGGATTTTTTTCTAATTTTTTCGTCATATTTACGACGTAGCGTTGGAGTGTTTTTATAGGGTATAGCGAACTGTTTCGCCGTAGAATTAATACTTTTTTAATCAAAGATAACTTTTTGATATGCTCTATTCATTAAATCTTTGGATGTACTCCCTCTATTAGTCTTTCTTTTGTATGTTCGCATGGTCCTGAAACAATGATTTTTGAATAAAATTTCAAAAATACCGACTTCATTTTATGTGTGGAATACCCATAATACAATAATAAGTAAACGGAAGAACATGAATCGAACATTCGTTTGTGAAAGCTTTGACAATCAATAACCATGAATAAATAGGCATTATTACAAGTAATATTACATGAGAAATAATTACTTACGTGTATTTTTTTCAATACTACGTTCCTTCTCTCAAACGACGTGCGTGCGCGACGCCGCGTTCCCGACGACTGAGCGGGGGGAGATGACAGACTCTTGTGTCTCACTAGTTAGCTCAAGGCTATTGCCTCGGATGAGTTTTTGATAGTTAGTCAACCTACCCCTATAGTCAACTAGCCCCGGTCTCCCCTACTCAAAACTGGTAATACATAGGCTTAACCCAAAATGTGACAAACCTTTGTCCATCGTGTCTGGTTCCTCATCGCAGTTTACGATAATTCCAAAGACGACTGTAAAACTGTTACTTAATGGTGGTTTTTATGAGACAATTGTACCACTCTAATTGAGTCACTTCATAATTTCTCTAGAAATAATTATCTACGGCAAGGTTGTATCACAAATCCTATTTTATATTCTGTATAGCTTATAGCAATCACTGTGGCACCACGCTAACTCGCTCCTAAGGCCAATATATCATAGGCAATAATAGTAAAAGTTGCCGCGATGGCCCACCGTACGTATTATCGGATTAGCTGTGGCAAAATAAATTCTATACCGCTTTACAACGCAGTTGGGCCTTACGTACCAAACTTACTGGTTAATTAAATCATAGATTTTACTTTGTGAAGATTATTTTTTTATTAGTTTTTATTGGGTTCAATCTTATTAATTATAACTAGAATTAATAAGATTGAACCCAATAAAAACTAATAAAAAAATAATCTTCACAAAATTCTTGTTAATTACAGGCCTCTCTCTCGTAGAAAATCGATGTAAAATGTCAGCTTTGATCTTTTTTTTCGTGCATCCGTTTTTACTGAATATTCTGCATTGGATGTTTTTTTTTCGAAGTATCAATAATCCCTCTTGATCTATCTTTATCAAAGTCATTTGATTTCCTATTTTTTCTCCACTTTTCTCGCCATGCCATAGGAACCCCTAATGGTACATTAAATATTACTAAACTCATCTCTCTCTCATCTATTCAGCCACAAATAAATCCAATACAGAAGCTTTGAAACAGAAAATAATTACCTCAATCTGTACTCTCAATAAAACTGGCATAAACAAAGTCAAGGCCTCTGAATAATCCCCGACTTCCATTAAAGAATAAGGAATAATGGCACAAGTGTGAATAATAATAAATGAAGCGAGTAAGCGGCGTGATGCGAGTGATGTATGACGTACAAACAATCGTCGCGACTATTAATTGCATTAAGGGCATGCAGTGCACCGCTGTGCTCGGTGCATGCCCTTATACAGGGCTGCCACTATTTATTTTTTTAAATATTTTGTGGTCTTGCGTATCTTATCACACATGAAAAAATTAAATTTTTTTACGAACAAGAAAATAGAAACTGAACAGTCAATTTTGTGTGTAATTTTAGATGTGAAAAAGAGTTATAATATATTAAGGCCCGTTTTTGTTCACACATTCTGAAGGGAGCAATTTGCAATAGCAGAAATGTACAGCATGCTTGGGCTTCAAAAATGACAAGATGATGTTAATTTAAAATAGCAGTAATTCCCATTACTAGTTGTAGGGTTTTTGGGCAATGAAAATCTATACCATCAAGGAAGTAACTAGCTATTTCCATACACACAATTCATGTACTATTTTAACTCATTTTTTTATTCGATCTCATAAAAATATTCAAACATCTGAAAGGCCAACCCGTATCAACCCTGGATGTGTGTAAATAAAGCACCCTCACGATGTTAATCTTCCCTTCGGATTAATTTTATCGAATGCTAAACGAGCTATGACATCGATGCAGGGGAATTGAAAGCTCTCTACCACTCTATCCATACCAACTCTACCACCCTTACCACTTAGTAATAAGGTTCATTATCCCGTGGATAGCGTAATGGTATGTTTGGCCAGTAATTGAGCATGGCGATGCCTTTTGAGCCCAATTTGTGAATGAAAGCATTCGTTTGTTGTGTGATACGTATTTAGCTTTTGTGGATTATTGTGCGGGGTTTTATGAATTGGCTTGATCCGGCTTTGTTGGATTATTTTTGTAATGTATCATTTCTTTTAATATACACTGTGAATAGATATACTGGTATAGTTTTAAATGTACATTGTTTTATGAAAAGATAGTGCTTAGACAAGTGAGATTATGTTTAATTTCTTATTCGGTATCATCGTTTTCTTACATAATTATATCTAACATACGCTTGTAAGTGTAAAAAATTAGCTGCGATAGTGCCAAAAAAGTTTATCCTATATTCTACTGACATAGAGGCAAAGTAAAAGAGCTTAATACATTGAGGACACATCGCAGAGTCGACAAACTGTACTAGATTTTAATATGATCTTTACTGGTAATTACAGGCCACTGGTAATTCCATTCCATATAGAACTTTTAATAAACCCTTGCTCCTATAAAACTTAGTATTTTTTTATCGAAAAACAAAGCTAAATATGTAACTTACACCATATGATGGTTATAAATGATATGCACTTCTTTCTTTCCCCTATATGAATGTCTAAACATCCGCCAAATTAAAAATTCACAACAAACTCGACTATATTAACAAAAAAAAACCGTTCAACTTTAACACTCATTACTTCTGACGTCATTCCATTCATCAATTTTTTTCTTCAATACAGTAACAAGCAGTTAAACTCATTGTAGAGTGAAGATATATGCGTTTGAATACAAAGGGACAGTGCCGTCCCTTCAGAATGTCTTCGGGAGTGTACGTTTAATGCGGCAAATTGTATTACACTAAGTGATACGTGCCATTAGAGGGACGCGTTAGGCTGTCTACATAGACAGGAGTTGCCTTGATGATGAGCGTCAGTTGTACAGTCAGCAACATAAGTCGCTACACATACACGAGATTTGGAATGGTCGTATCATCCAAAATAATAATTATTTTCAATATCGTATGACACTTCTCGGCATATCGAATATCTATCGGTATATCGAAGTGTTGAGGTGTATATACAACAACGCCACCATGTCGGTCCGAGTACAGGATCAGAGCACGAAGGCTATTCCACTACAGAGAGGCGTGAGACAGGGAGATGTCATATCTCCGAAACTGTTCACTGCCGCGCTGGAAAATGCTTTCATGCTCTTGCAGTGGAAAGGATTCGGCATCAACATCAACGGCGAGTATATTACTCACCTTCGATTTGCCGACGATATTGTAGTCTTGGCAGAATCGCTGGAAGACCTTAGCACTATGCTCGAAGACCTTAATCGAGTCTCCCAACAGGTGGGTCTTAAAATGAACATGGATAAAACGAAGATCATGTCGAATATCCATGTTGTGCCCACCCCTATTGGAGTTGGGGGCTCGACTCTCGAATTTGTAGACGAATATGTCTATTTAGGACAAGTGGTCCGGTTAGGCAGGTCCAACTTCGAGGGAGAGGTCAATCGTCGAATCCAACTCGGTTGGGCAGCGTTCGGAAAACTTCGCGACGTCTACTCGTCCAAAATACCTCAGTGCCTAAAATCGAAAGTCTTCGATAGTTGGGTATTACCAGTGATGACAAACGGCACCGAGACATGGCCTCTCACTGTGGGCCTCATTAAAGCTCAAAGTCACTCAACGAGCCATGGAGCGGGTTATGCTCGGTGTTTCCCTACGAGATCGAATCAGAAATGAGGAGATCCGTAGGAGAACCAAGGTTACCGACATAGCCCATAGGATTGGCAAGTTGAAGTGGCAGTGGGCCGGGCACATAGCTCGTAGAACCGATGGCTGTTGGGGCCGAAAGGTTCTCGAGTGGAGGCCACGTACAGGCAAGCGAAGTGTTGGACGCCTTCAAGGTGGATGGACGATCTGACTAAGGTCGCAGGAAGTCGCTGGATGCAGGCCGCTTCCAACAGGTCATTGTGGAGATCATTGGGGGAGGCCTATGTTCAGCAGTGGACTTCCTGTGGCTGATATG
This sequence comes from Hyles vespertilio, assembly GCA_009982885.2. NCBI lineage: Eukaryota > Metazoa > Arthropoda > Insecta > Lepidoptera > Sphingidae > Hyles > Hyles vespertilio. Next base: position 16,595,713 of record CM042810.1, read on the forward strand.
ATGATGATGATGATGATGACTTCTCGGCATAAATGACTTTGCTTGGTTACATTTTACGACTACAGAGTAGTACGTACAAATTTTAATTCATAAAAAGGTTATCAAAAAATGTGAAGTGTTCAGCGACTTATGTTGCTGACTGTACAATTGTATTAAGGATTGAAAGGCTAATCCTAGTTATTTGTTAACGTAGTTTCAATTATTGGAAAGAGAAATTTCGTTTATAGGTGTCCAAATTGATTATGGTGATTTGGATTTGATGAGGTCGATAATATCCAGAAAAGCTGTTGGAAAACTAGTAAAAATTTAAGACATGAATGAAATGCGTACCGTGCATTGATTCCTCCTATACGTAAATTTGAGAATAATTTGCTAAACATAGTTTTTTTAATGGGAAGTGCACTGAATTTTTACTATTCCAAATACAAAAATATGGCTAATGTTTAATGCAGCTTCTTGCAAGGATTTATTTTAAGTAATCCTAAAAATAATATTAATGCTAACATAATTTAACAAACACATTAATTCCCCTCTCATGCCCAACACAAACAACCATAACGTCAAGCAGTCTGTCAATTGATCCTGCTCGTATGCAGGCGGCCTTAAGTCAAGGGGAGCGTTAGTGAAAGTTTGCGAGTGAAATCAACTGAACATAATGATATTAATGGATTTGATGTATCGACAACAGTTGACTCTACTACGTCTCTACGTCTCTACCGCTCTGTTGTCATATAAATGTAGTCGTAAAAAGTTAATGTTGTATTTCGTATTTATGATAACGGGAGCCGTTTAAATATTTGCGTATAGGGATAGAGTTTATTCAGAGTCGTGAGTTTACTAATATCGTATAAATAATATCATTAGAGGTTGCTAAGTACTTAGGTTGGTTTGTCTATCACGCACTAGGGCATTAAGTAGGCTGAGTTCACATTTCTTTGAAATTCTAGTTGTTTACTCCTAGCTTTGCAGATTTATGCTGTTTTCTTCTATTGTTAAAGCCAGCAATAAAATACTTAGAATCCACTCTTGACACAAACATGAACAAATCTAGAATATGAATCCTTATTTCGACTATAAAACTTCGCCTCGGCAAATAATTCCACCCAATTTTTTCCACTTTATTATGTACAGTTTAACGTATAATAAGTCGACTTATTCACGTCCATTAAAACTAGTCATTTTATTGTAGCACAACACTTAAAAACCATAAACTAGTGCCAAGAAAACATAACAATACTCTATTCTTTATTGTAACCAAAAATAAAACAATTTGCAACAATCCCGACGCGGTGACCGCAGGGAGAAGGGCTCTGCGTTCGTCCCCTGCCACCCTAAGGGCCCCCGTTTAGCGGCAGCTTACCGCACCCTCTCACACCCTAATTAGTTCTATAACTGCGCCTTTTTACGCCTATCCAGTGTGTTTGGTTTAATTGAAATACGTTATGATGTGTTTAGTTGACTGTCGGATGGGGAGTATTGATTATGCTAATTGTTTTAAATTTAGTTGGGTTTTGTTGCATGAATTGTTTTAAATAATCGCTATTAGTACAAAAATATGTATGTAGTAGTATGGGAAGTTACTATACTTATACTTGTTACCTACTAATCTTTTCAGGAATTTATATATTTTAAACCCATAGGCCAACATTGCGAACAGCCTTATCCTTCTCAATCATATTCTTGATTAAAGAGGATTCATGTGCTGAGCCGTAGGCGTAAATGAGCTGATATATTATATTTTAGTTATGAATACCATCGGTCTAGACCTGTTTTACTACAACAGATAATCCTCTTATTTGCACGGAACTGTGAAAGATTCTCTAAGTCTGTTAATATAGAATTATAAATATTAATCTAGTTTTCATATACTTCAGTACAAACATTTGCATATTGATGATACCTAAAACTGAATCAGTAAATGAAATAATATTTACACATAAACATTTTGAAGTACCATCAAGAAATTCTTTCACTCAAAAAAAACTTATAGTAGTTAAATTTCCAAATCAATTACCCTACATCACATATAGTCATACCAATCAATTATTACAGTTATCAAAAACCCACACCAATTCAATATTACATGGAAGATCAGTGACCGGTACAATCAAAATCAAACCACTCAAATGCAACACTCAATACTAAAATATGATGAGTCATTTTAATAACCGTTGGTACAAAACAAAAGTGTCTGCGTCCACATGTCGCGTATAATCCTCAGTAATAGAGCGTGCCGTTTGATGCCGCGCGGCTCGGCTAAGTGATTGAGTTTTCAATCTGTGTAATCGGATTATTGCGACGAGTATTGGTGCCGCTACCCTGCTCCGCGTAGTAGCTGTATTAATTGGTTTATTTCAAGTCATCTGTTTTTTTTAATTGCTGTTGAATAAATATTGAGGTTTTTTTGCGTTATATTTGATTTGAAAGATTTATGGTACTCAAGTATATTCAAGAAAATAAGATTTATATTGTCTTTTATAAAACCGAAATTTGTATGATCCGAATAAGTTATAAACTTGTTTTAAACTATGTTATGAGTCTCCAAATACTTTGGTAAGGTGCCAGCAAATAGGTTAGTTATCTTCTGTTTCTTTTTCCGGCTTCAATACATCGTATACGTAGGCTCTTTGAGTTGTACAACTCACCACCAAGTTATTATTTGTGTCTTCAATTTAAATTATTCCTTCAACGGCTTATACAATAATTCATTTTGACTATTTCAAGCTCTTATACCAAACATATCATTTTGCATATACTGCCTGATTAACGTGTGAATTATCATAATTATTTCCTATAAAATATGTATGTATACCAATGTAAATTTAAAAAAAATATCCTATTCTGTTCCACATGAACTACTTAAATGTCTTATTGATATGGTTAATTTTAATGATTAACCATATCAATAAGACATTTAAGTAGTTCATGTGGAAATCTTATTGATTTTAATGATCGATTTATTTAATACCTCAGCAAATAGTTCGGGAGATGTCTAAATGACTTATATTTTGTTACTAACCTATAACTGGTAATTGCTGTGTATAAAAGTCAACCGACCGTCATGTTTTATGCATTCTGTTACTTTTATATACGCGGAAACTTTTAATAGGGTTGTGTCCAAGATTTTATTTGAGCAATAAGTAATCATTCCTTAAAAGCATCGTTTATAAAAACAAACGAATTTGAAAACAGCATCATAATTGAATGTAAAATGACTGAGATATTAATACATTTAATAGTACGGTGGGGACACTCGTAGTCTTTTTCGCACGCGTTCACCTTATGGAAGATGACGTCACGCCGTGCATGTTGCATCCTTTTCTATCACTCCTACCACTAACTTTCATATATTTGTAACTTGCTTATTACTTAACGGATTTTAAAAATTCTTTCTGATTATGATTATGCGTAACGTAACCTTCCGTTATAAATAAAATAAAAATGCATGTAACTAGCCTATTGGCAAGTAAGATTAATAAATATAAATAAAACCTTACAGCCACATACATAGTCCTGACAACATACTAAGATTCATTCTCGTGTCGCGAGTATCAGGAACTACAAAAGACTTTTCGGTCTCACAACCCAGAAAACCCAGACCCAAAGGAAACATTTTTTGGGCCGCACAAACATTTCCTTCGGTGCGAGCATCGAACCCTGTAAACTATAACCCATAACACTAGTAACTAGCATAATGCCTAATATTTGTTATTAATGTTATTTAGCTGTAAGTTTCCCTAAGAGCCATACATACATACATAAACTTACGCCTATATCCCAGAAGGGATAGGCAGAGGTGCCAGGACACCCACATTTCGCCTTATGTGTTCCGTGCCACAACGTGATAGGTGGCGAGCCTATCGCCACATCGGGCACAAATTCTGACTCTGGGTTGATAATAAATAGAAAAATATCATTTTGCCCAAAACGTGATTCGAACCCGAGACCTCAGCTTTGTAACCGTACCATAGTACAACTACTCCACCGAGGCAGCCCCTAAGAGAGTAAAATTAAAAATGAAAATACTTTTAAAATCCCTTACCTTAACCTGACTCTCAGTCATGCCGAGCGCGTATGCTAGTTTTGCGCGCTCCGGACCTGCGAGGTACTTGGTCTGCTCGAAGGTCTTCTCGAGCGCGAAGATCTGCTGCCCGCTGAACGTGGGCCGTGTGTGCTTCTTCTTGCCGTCTTTGTCCATGCCCCCAGACTGGGCTGCGCATGCGCTCAACGCTCCATTGCTCACTGGAATGAAGGGTTTGGTTTAGTTTGGGCAATCGCTGATAGTTCTATTGATCAATAGGAACAAGATATTAAATTATATTATATATATAGTAATATTTTTTATTGATCACAAATATTTACAATTACAAAGAGATAAGATGGATAACAAAAGATTAGAACAAAGGCATTAAGATAAGTCTATTTTTAGAGGTGAGATTTTATAGTGTTTGAATTGATACGTATAATGTCATTTGAGTAACATCTTAACAAATACAAACATTCTATGATCAGCAATTGAACATTGGTAATCATTAAACAAATTATACATCATAGCAACGTAAATTACTTGACGTAAGTTAAAATAAATAAGTAAGTACATAGTTCCTCGATGGAGCTGATTCAATATTACTGTAGCTCTACAGAGCCGTGATACGAGTCTACCTTTTCAAATACAATGTTAATGAGCCAAAATTCATAGTTCTTCACAGTCCAGTATAAATACTTATTCATAATTGATTTAAGTACTTTAACACGTCTATCACAACACAAATTTCACACGAAAACAGTGTATAAAAGACAATATTTTCCATACATTTGTCCGTCAACAAACAATTCCGTCTAATTTAATATACAAAAGTTGAATTCGATTCCGACCACCCTCTGTCATCGCCGACGTTTTCATCATTATTTTCATTTTTTTCCTCCCCCCCTTACCCCTCCCCCTTCACCCCCGTAGGGTGGCCTCCCCCGAGGCTGCGGTGGACGCTTCATCAAAGCATAACACGCGATGAAAAATATCTGCTATGGTGTTTCATGGGGTATTATTGTTTTATGTGTTTTTTATATTGACGTCATCCGTGCTGACGGTGTGGATTTTATTATATGTATGTATTAGAATATATGGGTTGAGATTACGGTGTAAGGTCTATTATGAGTTCTTTTATGTTAATACACATGCAATAGGTACCATAGTAAACAGATGAATTTAAAGTTGATACCTCTTCTCTATCGGACCCGAATGTATCTACATTGTACCTGTGAACGCGAGGCAGTTATGTGGGTATACAACAAGATTGCTAATGCCGTTTACAGTGATCACTTTCTACCCACGGAACACCTGTACAAATTTCTGTAACCTGCATTCCGCAAATAAATGAATTTGAATTTCACTTGAAGTATGCAGATTTTTCTCTTTGCCTAAAATAAAGGCATTAACAAAATTGCCTCTCCCAACTATGATAATAGAAATAGCCACAATGCCACTATAACCGAGAGGGTTATGGCATATTAAATCAAAAGACAAAAAACCCGTATGAAAAGTAAATAATAAATATTAATAAAGACATAGGTGGATTATTTACGAGCGCGCAAACTTCGCCGCAAGAATTATTGCAATTTGTTATGTGCATGTGTTGAATATTTACAATATTGTCGGTGTTTATGGTACATACGCCAGATTTATACTCGTACGTATGCCTCATATACACGATACATGACATTCCAACTGTTTATGGGGTAACTCGGTACGATAGTTATAAATGTCATATTGGATGTAATATTAAATACGTGTTTTATAATCATTAAGGCTTCTCACAGTTCAAAATAAGCAAAGTATTAATTCTATTCGTAAATGTTTCGTGCTAAGAAATTCATGTGATCTAACATTTTCAATTTATAGTAGGTGTAATATATTGAAAACCCCTTATATAATAACACTTAGATCGTAAATGTTTTCTCTGGGATATTTAAATTGTTCCATCTCTCTGATAGACATTTTTAATTAATGTTAAAACATTAAGTCTCATTACATCTCTTCAACCGTGTATATTTTATAAAGCTATACATAAATGAACACACCAAACGAGTAACAGATGCTTAGAGCTAGTAAAATTTTTCATCTCTTTATTCCAAATAAAATATAATGTATGCTGTTCAAACACACCCATCCATCCAATGTTCATTACCCCAGAAACCCATCTCAAACTAGACCATATTTTGACATGCTCTCAAAGCAAAAACTTCAATAAATCACCCAACAGAGTAAAAAAACAAGTTGTCCAAGTAAAGTTCGATATGAGAGTGTCGGTAGTTTTTGCGGGCGGCATGTTGCACATGCATTATGCAGCCGCTGTCTGTTAATATTGCGCCGACAAACTCGGATTTGCATTAGACTTGTATCGGACGATATTAGTTTTGATATAGGAGTGGTTTAGGGACAATGTTGGGGGTTGTTCTTGTCGGTTTTGTCGTAGAATTATGCTGAGAAAAGCTAGACTATCGCCTGAATACTCAAACGCCACTTAAATGTTATGTTTGGACTATGAGTGTGTATAGTATATTGTTTGTATGTCGTAACTACGAAAGTACATCCTAAATATGCTGTGTAACTGGCACGTGTGTAGTAAAGGCAACTCAATAATTAAAAGGCATTTCAACTAGACTAGATATTATAAAGCCACACTGAATACGTAGTAGTTTTTCTAGTTACTACTTAGTTTAAACACCAATGTACTTACATTACAAAATCTATGAGATTTTGATTTTCTTCAATAACAAATATTTCTTACGAAATATTTTTTGATCGTCACGACTTATATTTACGACTTGATACATACGGATCTTGATCCTAGGGTTTTGTTCTTTACAGCCAATTAGTCATCTATGTGTCAGGAATATTCATTATATGTATTACGAAAATAATGGTTATTTTTCTTGTATTTGTAAAACTTCAACTAAATATTTTCATTTTCGACTCGACTACGTATGAGATAAATATAAACTGTACAAACACAATTCTTATCAACTATTAAAATACACAAATCCTACATACAAACAAAAATATATACGCAACAAAATCTTCACAAACATTTAAGCTCATTAAAAACAGTAACCCGTATAAAATCTGGCGAAATCTGTGCGCTTTTAGCAACGCATACTGGCGCGTGTCTCGTGTAACCGCATGCCCATCCCGCCCCAACCAACCCCTAAATTCTACCCCCTCACACCCCCGCTAACGGCCGTGTCTCAATTTGTAGGGGGCTAACGAGGAGCGAACGGCGGGGATGCGTTAACGTGCTCCCTGGAAGGCTCATGCCCTTTTTTGGGGTAAGAAGGGACGCTATGTGTTCGAGGTTTTATGGTGATAATGCTTGATATAAATTCAGTTTAGGGGTAAACAAAATTAAAATGTTTTTGCAATGATTATTTTGAGTTAGTCATTTATTGTTTTGATAATTGTGAGATTCACAAAGTTACATAGCATTAGGAGAAAATATTTTTATTTATTACAAATAATATTTATTACCTATGTAACCATCATAAAATAAATGAATTTTGTTATAAACCTAGTTTAATATTTAATTAATTATATACATTAGATAAATTTTAGTATGTGATGTTTTATTCAAATTATCTTTTCATTTTATTAATTGTGTAAATAAGTAATTATTTTGTTTCCTTATTTTATTACAGTTTCCATATATTTTTTTGCGTAATAATTAGGTATAGTGTTCATTTGTAAAATATTATGACTGTTGTGTACATCTTTAATTGGCATACATATCAGTGGTTTTGTTTGCTTTGTCTATCGATGTGTTTGATGTACCTATTTTAAATAAATAAATCATTAACTAAGAATACAAAATTATATAAGATACTAATACAATAAAAAATAATAAAAAAAAAAACATTAATATCAATGAGTGAAGGGTTATGACATGAAATAATTATATGATCAACATTCAAGTTGCACATCCACGCTACAGTAAACGCTGCCAACATAAATATCCGCGCAGTACTGCACTCGTAAATTTAAAACTTAGTTTATCCTCTGCTTTATTACATTTTGACTTATCTAATGTAGTTTATAGGTTATAGTTGTCTCGACCTACTAGTAATGTTTAAAGGCGTTATTTTTTGTTTGTAGTATATAGCGTGTCAATCAATTGTAAAATCAATACCGGCGTAAGATTATATACTAGATAAAATGCATACACAGTACGAAAGAAAGACATGTTTTTTACAAACGTTAAATTAAGACGTACATCAAACCAGATGAAAAAAAGAAAAATATAACAAACAACTAGTATCATATATATATACAATTTGATTTTTCAAAATATTCTTCTTCTACATTATTTTTTTCTGACACGAATTTGAACCTTTGAAAAGTTTTTATTCCTTAAGATTAGCAATGCTCAAAAGATTGTTTTACATTTTACTGTGCTGAGACGCAATCATATAAGGTAAGCCGCTTGTTAAATTGTCATGATAAAATAACATACGAATTCAAATGACGACGTAGAGAACTATCAATGGATAGCAAATTAATTCCTTTAACTACATATTCTAAACTAGGCAAAGCAGCAATATTAATAACAACACTCAAGGTAACATACGCATCGCTACACGTTCCAACTAATTCATACAATTGTCTGCACAACAAACACGTTGTACCAAATCTGTGCTCTATCATCTACAAATAAATCCTGCTCTCATTTACCCTACCCCTTCCCCATTCCCCTCCCCCTCGGCTTCCGCCCCTTCCCCCGTGAACCACTTCGCGATATTTACCGCGGCAAACTTGTTCTACAAGAATACACGAAATATAAAGTTGGATCTCGTATGGTTTTAATTGCCTGCCATATTTGGGACGCTTGGGTGTGCTTCGAGTTTTGAGGCCTGTCATTGTCAAAGTTGTTGGCACGATTATGTTCTGCGTCTTTATTAGACAGGGGGTAACGCGGCTTCTTAAAGATGTGTATGTAAAATAAATTGCTTTAGGGACCGTACTTGCCATCTAAACTATAATGAGTACAAGTAAATATTAAAGTAAATAGGAATTCGTAATATACACATATACAAAAGCCAGGTTATTCAGGCTAGAAAGACAGCTTATAATTTAGTCCCTTTATGTGTTACGGAACGAGCCTCTCTCTATATCAAGCAACATTTCTACTACGGCAATTAAAAAGAGTTTTTTCCAACCAAAAGCTTAGTCAAATGCAATGCCTGGTCTAAAAAATTTCATGACCTTGTGAGTAACAATCAACACATGTTGCCATTAAAAAAATCCCCATCTACACTCTAAATTTTAAAAGAGCCATTTCATAATATTGATTTACGAATAAACAGTGTATTATTCTACCCTATACAACGTAGTATTATGAAAGTTTCTACAAGGATACAGAGTGCTGCGTCTACATTCTTACGCGCCATTATGCCCCAATGTTATCTCGCGATAGATGTCCGATATTTATAGTTCATAACGCCGCCTCATCAGCTTTTTATCACTTTTCGAAGGAATATTACTTAAAACGTTCTATTCAGTGCTTCTGTTGGAGATCAATTGTCAAAAGATTTATTAAAATTGATTTTTATTGAATATTATTAAATAGATTAGTCCCACTAACCTGGTAACATAGATTACTTATATGAATTATTGTTTATTTTACATTTAAATTGTGTACAAAAAAATATCGCCAGGTAACATAGAATAAGAAATTGATTAAGGTCACAGTCAAAAGTGTAAATAAGAATACACCCGTATGGGTTATACCGAGATACTCTAAATTTTAACTTTTTTTTTTAATTCAACTAAAACTCAATATGAATGACAATGCTTTATACCCACGATACAAGATTCGATCTTAGTGTGAGGTCAGGACTATTATGTATGACTATTGGGTGTATTTATTTCAAATATTAATCCGTGCAAATTAATAAAAAGTCATTAAATGCGCAATCAAAACACAATGAACATGAAGCGATCCTTGCGTCACATCGCCACTCGTGTCGCCATGTGGCACGACATCCGTACCACCTGCCACGAGATAGCAATAGGCTTGCTGTGTAAAAACAACTGTTTTTTTGTTTCTTGATTAACTTATACTGGACCTATCAGGTCTCTCATATGTGAAATAAAATGTGCAGTTTAAATGCACTGTTGTGTTTCGGTTTGAAGGATGTCGCAGCCAGAGTACCTACTGTACATGTTAACATCTTATGTCTCAGGATGGCGAGCGCAGTGGAATCCCAAGCAATGTTTTGTAATTCAAGGTGCTGTATAGTTTTGCTTATGTTCATGATGTCATATCGCTGACCATCAGGATAATGGCAAGCTCGTTTTGCCATTCATAACAATAAAAGAAATAATTTAAAAAAAATATATGAAGATGCTGTTTTTATACATACATGTATAAACTCACGCGTTTCTCCCAGAAGGGGTAAGCAGAGGTGCCAGGTCACCCACATTTCGGCTTGTATGTTCCGTCCCAAGATGTGATAGGAGGTGAGCCTGTCGCCGTTTATTCCTGACTGCGGGCTGATAATTATTAGAAAAATCTAATGTAATTTTGCCCAACCCAGGATTCGAATTCGAGACCTCAGCTTTGTAACCGTACAGTACAACTACGCCACCGCGGCAGTCGTTTTTATACACTTTAATAAAACACAATTAAACGCGCAATCCAAACATGGCAAGTGTGAACAGCGATACAAGTCGCAATAAGCGATGCAAGATATCGCGACATCGCGATTGCGTGTAATGAAGCGATAGTGGCGCCGCGTCGCCACTCGTGTCGCCGTGTGGCGCGACATGCGTAACACCTGCCGAGAGATTGCGATAGGCGGACTGCGTACCGGCGACTGTTATGTTGTTATGATAAAATATATTTTGATTGTGAAATTGAAACTTTGTTATTATTAGAGAATTATTGATTGCTTTATATGTATGGGAATGGGTCTAAAATGAAATCTGTGTAATGACTTATGTAGCAGGTTACAAGAGACTTAATCGTGCCATCAGTAAAAAGATACATTATTTTATTTTTTTATTTTGTAATATTGCCCACGCTTTTGTTTTGTTTACCAAGCGATATGAATAATTTTGTCTCATTTTGTTAGAAAAGGCTTAAAAATATATTTAATATATAACAGGAAGATTTTCGCTGTACCCCTTGTATTGAAAAAACTCTTAAACGTCGGTGCGCGCTTACCTACTTAGGCAAGTATTAAAATATATTGGCCAATACTCCAACGATCCATTTAAGCGAATAAACACTATTTGCCCTCCTTTTACCCTATTTTTTTAAAAGTCTAATCAATATTTCTAAAAATACGAAATTTGTAATTATCGTGAGTTTGTAGGCAGCCTACGGCGTAGCTCGCTACACTCTCCGTAGCGTCGTAGCGGCGGCGCATCAAACGGCACAGTGTTGCGTGTTACTCCAGTTGCGTTATCCGTGATATGAGCTCGTTCATACACTTGTATTATCACCATATTGTAATATACATATTTATATTTAAATTTTCATTCAGTGTTTATTGTGTTAATATTATTTCAACCTTTATATTATGTTCGACTCTGATCTTTTTATTAGGTAGATGATGAATATGATGACTAATTACCAAAAATATAATGCATTAAGCAGCTTTGAACTTTAAATTATTGAATCAATAAATCTAGCCGCGGATTTACATAAATAATTGGTACGAATACGTCTACTAGAGTTCAATCTTCATAACACGACCATGTGTTATGTGTTTTCAAATTATGAAAATTCTATTTCACAAATCTAAGGGACCTATTCGAAACAAACATTAGTGGCTCACAATACTTTCTTATAATATTTTGTCTAGGAATGTAACCCGCGAGTTTTACCTTACTCGACGTTCACAACAATATATTTGTTATATGCAGACTAATATTATAATAAGTTTCTAATCTACCAATATTTGAGCAACTTATACCCTCAGGTAAACTATGGCGAAAGTACACATATGTTATTCATGTCATCATCATTAGTACTATTTGACTGTTTTGCACACAACTACAATTGGCTTTATATGCCCCAATAGCATTTCATAACTGTTAAAGGGTAATGACCAGTCATCCTTACTAACGCTGACTAATTACATGACTATATTGCCTGGTGTTTGTGTGTATTTATGAAGACGAACAAAACCAAGCAAAAATTCAATCACGATATTATAATTATGAGCATTGCACGAATGTTATTTAAAAAAATATTATTTTGAATATTCATTCAATGAAAAATATTCAGTACTCATCTGTTAATGCGGTATGCTGCAGCAACACATATATGTCCCACTGCAGGGCAAGTGCCTCCTCTACAACGGAAAGTACGATTGAGAGTGGTTAGGCCATATAGTCCACTACTGGCGTAGTGTGGGTTGGCGGACTTTATATTCCATGGAATTGTTTAAAATTTCCTATGGTTTCTAGTTTTTCTAAATATCTACACTAGACTATCAACCTGTCTGTTAATAGGAGATGTGATATAAATACTCTTAAAATCTGTATAGATGCAGCTAAATGAAGAAAGTATATAAATCAATTGGCGGTATAAACTACGGATGCTTATCCAATAAAAATCGATAATATCAAGCTTCGCTCTATCTCTATTATTAACAACTAAGCCCACTGTTGAGAATACGTTGATTTAAATGTTTCTGAATTTTACAGGCAAAGTAAAATCATGTACCAAAAATTTTCACCCAATTTTAATATACACAAAAATATAAACGCGGCCGAATACCCCTCCCTTAACCGCAACTCCCCTCCCCTTGCTCCAATTGTATTATTCTAAATTTACTTTCATAACTGGCGAACGCGTTACCGACGGGTTCCGCGTCGCTTTTCAGGACTATTGTTCTGGCATATTAATTCTTTTATGTAAAGGCTACTAGGAATTGTAAATCTGGAAAGGGCGACCAATCTGTATTATAAAAATGTCGATCAAATGTACAGGAAAGTTTTTTCAGTCTCGTGTAACAGATAATTGTTGGTTGTTAGTCCATTCATAGAAATTAAATAAACACATGAATAAATATCGAAACAATTCGTTAAAGGAGAAATTAGTTTTTGTATGCTATATTTTAAGAAACCAATATAAAGTTACTCTACCTATATCATATTTTGATATTATCAAAATCAAAACAAAATATTGACATCTCTGTTAAGTGAATTCATCACTGCCAATTTATGGGGAAAAGACCCAAATATGAGTATAATGCTGACCCATTTTGAATTGGACACTCAAAAATAACATTAAGAAATAAATACAACATACAGTCAATAATAAGCAAATAAACACTCTATGACTTAGCCATACAAACAGCAACAAATAAGAGACACGTGCTCTACCAACGTAGAGAGGCTAAAGTACTCTACGTACGCGTGCAGCCTCGTGACCTGCGTTGTCTACTCTCAATGGGGTCAATGAATCCAATTAATCGCCACTTATTTACAGAAATCAAAATAATAAAGTTGTAGGAGAGGGGTTCTACCAACGATGTTGACTCTACCATTTTCGATTTATTTTTAACAGCGCGATGAATTTAGTTGCGCGTTAAGTGCAATCCAAATATGTATACAGGGTATATCAAGACTGCTACTGAAAACGAAGCCAGGTGGTAGTTTAAGCGACTTCAGACACAATGCAACAGAAAAAATTGAAAAAAAGAGCGAAAAATTTTTTTTGTTTTTTTTTTCCTATGACCTTATTTGGGTGATAAATATTTTTTTTCCGAAAATTATAGTGTATACCCTTTTATTTATAAATAATCTAAGGTATAAAAGAGTGACGATATTTAAAAAATCATAAAAAATAATTGTCGCGTTTCTTTGCGAAATTTTTAATTGCATTGTGTTTGTAGCCACTAAAACTACCACCCGGCTTCGTTTTCGGTAGCAGTCTTGAGATACCCGGTATAATTTATAATTTTCAATTCTACTCCAATGGGGCATATAAAGAAAAGTATATAGTATACCTAATATATAAAGTTTAATATTTTGCGACGAACACTGTTGTCACGCCAACTGATAAGTATGCGACAGCCTCCGTAGCGCAGTTGGTTAGACGCCGCCTGTGAAACGAGAGGCCGCGGGTTTGATCCCCGCACCGAGAGAAATGTTTGTGCGGCCCACAAATATTTCTTTCGGGTCTGGGTGTTTGTGAGACCGAAAAGTCTCTCGTAGTTCCTGATACCCACGACACAAGACTCGATCTTAGTGTGGGGTCAGGACTATGTATGTGACTGTTGGGTGTTATTTATTTATTTATTTATGTTTTTTATCGCGATGAATCAAGACGAGCATACTATTCGCCTGATAAGCGATACGACCGCTCATGGACAGTAGCAAAACCAATCAACACCATGATTTAATAAGCTTAGTATTCCACTGCGCTGCCCGTTCCGAGTCATAAGATGTTAAGTTTCATCATGTCCAGCAGTCTGGTTAAAATATCTTTCAAACCGATATCAACACTGCTATTTTCGAGAAAAATAGATATCGTGGTTGTCAGCAACATAAGTCGCTACATATTCACGAGATTTGGAATTGTCTTATCATCCAAAATAATAATTATTTTCAATATCGTATGGCACTTCTTGGCATAGATAACTTTACTTAGTTATATTTTGCGACTACAGAGTACAAACAAATTTTAATTCATAAAAAGGTTATCAAAAAATATGAAGTGCTCGGCGACGTATGTTGCTAACTGTACCTACCCAGTCGGCCTCTTGCATATGAGAGACTTACCATCAGCATCGTCACATCTATGTACTAATATATTTATAAAGCTGAAGAGTTTGTATATTTGACTGTTTGTATGGTACCTCTAATCACAGAAACTACTTTTTTTTGTGTTAGATAGGTTATTTACCAAGGAATGCTATAAGCTATATATCATTGCGCTATGGGAGGGAAGGATTGGTCGATATTCTAAATTTATAGTTGAAAGTGAACATTTGGGCATTTTAAAAAGTGTCTGTACATCCGGACGGATCCGGGCCGGACCGCTAGTAAAAGATAAATAAAACCTACTGCAGGATACCTACGTTCTTTAGTTTAATAGGCATGTAGTCCATCAAACTATCTTATAAAAGCTTTTTGCACCACAAACAATCATAAAAGTGCTATTAATTAATTATCAAAAGCCACAGTTACCTGCGGAAACTATCCGAAAATATAATTTCCCTGCCAGAGCGTCCACTCACAATTGAAAACTGCACAGCGTATAACTGGAATTTTAATTCGTGGCAACATATGCCGGGGTTCGCAATCATACCCGCGGGGGAAGGGGGCAGGGGGTGAAATGGGTGGTAATTAAAAAAACGCTGCCCACTGCCCACTTCATCGGCCACCGCGCTCGGCCACATCGCATTTCGGATTTTAGGATTTTAATAATTGTCTTAATTGTTTTGTGTACGGAAAATTATTTCGCCTTTATGTAAGGGGTGTAATGGGTTTAATGCTTTGTGGGAATTAATTGTAAGAAAATACAATTCATACTACTTTCTGAGTAACTAATGATGGTGAAACATTTGTCAGTGATCTATGTACTTGTGTATATCTAGTTTTAGAAATTATGAATGAATGAATTGTCCAGTTTCGGCCTCTTTATGTCTGACTGGTAAACAGTTTATTTGAATGAACAAAATACTTAATATTAAGCGTAAGCAGTTAGTTTCTCGTCCTAGAAAATAAAAAAAATGATATTATTTCAGGAAGTTCGAAGTAATCAATTGTTTATGAAGTGGCCTTAGAGTATTTAATAACAATGCCATTATTCTACATTCTTTGAATATATAAATAATAAAAAAGTGTTACTAACACATCATATTTATGTACTATTATAGCTATTGCGATACTTGATTATTTTAGGTTTTTTTAATATTAGTTGCATATTCAGGATGTCCTACTTTATTGATAATATACTTTGTAAAGCCAATATATTAGTAATTTCCTAATATGAATATCCCTGACATTGAGGAAAAAGCTCACATACAATAAACATGTTACCAGGAACTGCTTATCAAGTTGTCATATCTTTTACATTTTCCTGTCACACGCCACAACACGTTGACATAGTGTTCTAACTTACCACTATCACTACCAACACACTCCTAATTTCCAAATAAACTATCAGAACAAACACAAGATAGTGTAAACATTAAAATTTATCATATGTATGACTTGACTGTACATTTTCCCATAGAGCCGGCACGCGCGGCCAACAGGACAAATTACTGTACCGGCACGCTCCTGAGCTCAAACACAACATGAAAACAAACAAGATAAACTAGTTACATTATTACAAATTATCGGAATCAGTGTATTGGGACAATTACTGGCGGCCCATTCCCATCATGGGATCACCATTCATTACGCGACTTGATCACATTATCTGGAGTGATAAGGCGGTGCTATCAGTTAATAAGCCTCGCCGCGTATATTGCTTGGATAATACGCTTTTATTAAAATCATCATCGAGTCGTGACGCGGTTTAATCTTTTTTATCGACGCGTGTAATGAAAATGAAAACATGCGGGTCAATAGTGGAAAATTGTGTGGAATTTTCTCTTTTAATAATATTGTTGGTTATTTTATCATTTATATTCATTTAAAAGATTAATTTATTCTGATAATCAAGGTTTTATTTTGTATATTACGTACAAGATTTCGACTTAAGAGTTAAGGAAGTGCAATGAGTTCTATAAGGAGTTGTTGCATTTTTTTGTAATTATTACAAATATGATTTGACAGCCTCCGTGGCGCAGTTGGTTAGACGCCGCCTGTGAAACGAGAGGCCGCGGGTTCGATCCCCGCACCGAGAGAAATGTTTGTGCGGCCCACAAATATTTCTTCCGGGTCTGGGTATTTGTGAGACCGAAGAGTCTCTCGTAGTTCCTGATACCCACGACACAAGACTCGATCTTAGTGTGGGGTCAGGACTATGTATGTGACTGTAAAAAAAAATGATAAATATATTTTACTTTTATTTATTTTTTAGTTATGAAATATAACAGATAACAAAAAAGATAAGACTGGTCTTCAGCTCGTACTCAATACTCAACTAGCGACTATTAATCGTTAGTGGTAAAAATATCCTGAGTGTTAAAATTTATATTTGTGCTGGATCAAAAAGTATGAAATATTAATTAAGAAATTGTTTAAATTGTAGAAATTAATCAATTAACGCTCTATCATGATCTCCTAAAGTATATATAATATATAGAGAGGCTCAAGTGAAGATATGGAACGACGACATGTGACCACCACAATTAAAAATCGCCCTATTGTTCGAATGATTGAATCATCTACTCCAAATATTGCCTTTTAATTATAGTTATAACATTTATTTAGTGGTATTAGGAAGCTTATAAGTCGACATATAAGCCTTTTTCCTGGATTAGCCGATATTAGCAAAGGAAAGAATGCCTGCGAGCTGTGTCAAGTCAGCGTAGGAGACTCATAGTCAAACACAGAACCACAACAACACACCAAAAACTAAAAAAGAAATAGATTGTACACATAATATTAAATGGGTAACAAATTTTAATGGACAAAAAACATTAAATCTTACTGACAAAATTAAAAGAATGAACTCACCCACACAACCAAGTATGTAACATAAAAATACCTAATATTTAAACTATATTCAGAACCGGTACAAATTAATTTTATTTTGTGCATAAAGACAAAAATAAATTAACATAATTTTAAATTAAGATACAAATCATTTAAATAATTTGTGTTAATACAAATTGTCTCGTATCGCTACATAAAATCTATACGCTAAGCCGAGTTATTTTCTAATTATCTAAAAAATGTTTTACATTTACAATGTAATGTTTTTGTACTTCCTTTATATTTGTATGGAGTATAAAAATAAAATAAAATATATTCTAACCAAAAAATACGTGGCATATGATTGACATCTATCGTGGTAACTTATTAAACATGCTTATAAAGAAGATGTGTAAGAATACTATGAAACTGCAGAATCGATTAAACTTCGGCAGAATATTTACTAAAATATGATGTCTTCACATAAATAAAGTCTTTATTTAAATACAATGAAATCTAAATTATTACACTGATTATACAAAACTGTGCCCACTTCAAAAGTGTTTCGTGAAAGTGGTCTGATTTTAATTTAATTACATGAATCCAATAATAATTTCATTCGTATTTTTTTCACTGTTTGACATTGTAGTACCTCTATGAACTGATAGATGGAGCCATTACAATATTTAATGACCAACTACCCTCCCTTAGACAGTCCTTAAACATTTTATAGAAGATCTAATTGTACATTAAATAAACAGTTAAACTAATAAACCATCATAACATAATTTATAGCCGCCATTACCCTCCTTAGCAAAATTGTTTTCAACATCCGAGTATTATTAAAATTGATGTTATCGGACAATATGAGCGTGGCGCATTATGCGTGTCTATCTCTAGTGGCCAGATTAACGGTTTAATATCCACAATTATCGAGTATCGATAAGAGTTGGTATAGTGCTGTTCATATCGATATATCTAATTATCGATTAGGTGCTATTATACTGTACATAAGAACCGGTATAATGTGCTGTTTGTATCGATTTATCTAATTATCGATTAGATTCAACCATTGTTGTGGACACTTTGATGTGATGGAATGCAGACATGAAGAAAACTTACCCTTAAATTATTGTTACTTTTTCAGTCTTTCCATGCTTCAACGTAAAAATTTTCATTTCATAAATATAAATCTTCAGTCGATACAAACCATAAATATTTCCTATTATCTATCTTCTATTTCTCTATTAATTTATCTATATGTTTATTAAATATGATTGAGGAGACATACTCCATTTTATGTATTCCTTATCTTTGTATTTTTAATGTATAAAATTGTCATAAAATTAATAATACATGCTTGTTAACTTATGAAGAACAGCCGATAACCAATTCTTATTTATTGATTCATAACTTATTACTGCCTTCAAAAATATTTGCGATATTTTGCTCTTATAAATAAGATATAGCTGGAAAGTGGAACGTTTAAATTTATCTTATTTATGGATTTATCCATGCGAAATTATTAATATGATGGACAGCGTAGATGAAATGCTGGATACACCGTAAAAGATTTCATGAATCAAATATGGAAAGACTAGAAATGAAAATAGAAGTATTTTCTCATACACTAGAATAGTATAGACTATAATGAAACAAAATATATTGAGAAATTATAACTCTTTCAATATACCTCTTACCCTTCCATTTTATACAATATTTTCAAACCTTACTACAAGTGCATAATAACAAAAAGTACAAGATATTACTTCGAACCCAATAGCAACTACAGTGCAAATAAAATATTAATGGGTGACAAATAATTGTCGCTCTTAATTCGATAAAATAATTTCGCTAAAAATAAGAATGAAGGCATTATAAAGAGACGGATTTAATAATCTATCAAGGTATATAAGGAACGAAGATTTTATATTTATTATTGCAATGAATCGCGAAACGAGCTTGCCACTTGCCTGATGGTAAGTGATACGACAGCTCATGGTCAGTAGCAAAACCAAACAACACCATGAATTACAAAGCACTACATGTCATGCCACTGTGCTCGCCATCCTGACACATAACATGTTAAGTCTCAATATGTCCAGTAGTTACTCTGGCTACAATATCCTTCAACCACAGATCCTCGCGTTTTACCGAGGTATCCTATAAAACATAGTTTCTCGTACCCAGTTGTAAAACAAAAACAACAACAGCGTGGCCAACCCGCACTAGGCCAGCGTGGTGGACTATATGGCCTAACCACTCTCAATCGATAGTCGATTATAGAGGAGGCTCGTGCCCTGCAGTGGGACGTATATGGGCTGATACATACAGAACAAATTCAATTTAAAATGCTCCGTTGAATCACATAGCTAGGGCTTATAAGAACCTAAACTGCAGTGGCATCGTTGGTATTCTCCATGTGGACAGTGTTCTTAAGGTGCGACATATGTGTATCAGTTCATAACAAATAATACAGGACACATCCAATTCACATCGCTCAACGCAATCTATTGCCATTATTTTGTGTAAACAAAACTTATATCGCTCGCCAACAAGCATACATAAAAAAATCATATCATTTAAATCTACGGCAAACCTAATAATGCATTAATTAATGTATACTTTTTGTGCG
Organism: Hyles vespertilio; assembly: GCA_009982885.2. Taxonomy (NCBI): domain Eukaryota; kingdom Metazoa; phylum Arthropoda; class Insecta; order Lepidoptera; family Sphingidae; genus Hyles; species Hyles vespertilio. Next base: position 16,615,947 of record CM042810.1, read on the forward strand.
CTATCAACTATATAATAATATGTGATATTTAAACCTGACAGCCCGCTTATAGAACCGGTTATTAAAATACTGGTATATCTCATGAATATTTCATAAATTAATCGAATTTAATCTTTATCACCATCCTATAAACATATAACCTTCTTCATATATTTTTTACAGATAAGTAAATCAGCCTATATACTGATGGTAGGTCAGTCATATATGAGAGCTCTCCTGGATAGATCTATTTCTCCCGCCAAACAGTAGTGTAATCGCACTGTTGTATTCGGGTTTGAAGAACATTGAAGGCAGATTAACTACTTGACATATTGAGTCTTAACTTATGTATCATGATTGCGAGCGCAGTAGAATTTCAAACATTGGTCTGTTCATGGTGTTGTTTGGTTTTGCTACTGTCCATGAGGTGTCGTATTACTTACAGGCAAATGGTATGCTCGTATCGCCATTCATAGCAATAAATAAAATATACCTTCCACTGCAGATCACGGATTTTTGCTACAACTAAATATTTTATTTCATATTCCAAATAGAGATTATATACTATGCAGGTTTCCACAGGACCGTGTCCTACATTGTTCATTGTAATAATTAATTAAGAATACACATGAAGTCGGAAAATATATTTATGTGTGACCTAGAATATAAACCCGTTACCATTATGCTAGCAGTTCACATTCGGTTTGTTGCAATGCCCTATTATGCTATTTAATTTTAATATACCACTCTTAAATTCATAATACGCCCACTCAAATCTTATAAATTTAAACAGCACTGAAACTCAATGCAACCCTTCCAACCCTTTGCATTCAATAAATATTTATTAAACGTCTATTACTATTGAACGTAGTTTCTACGTGTTACAACGCGTAACGCGCCGTAATAGCGCCGCAAACGATCGTTACGTAGGCTATAACTCCGCTCTCCGTCGGTGCCGGGTGAGCGCCGCCGGCGTCTTGTGCGAGAAAACTCTCGGGAATTTCCGGAAAATTTGGGTCTGTTTTGTATCTTATTGTTCATTGAGGATATTTTTTTCTAGTTGGGTGTTTGATTTTAAAGAGGGTTGGTTGTATAAATGAAGTAAACAGGAAAATATTATTACAAAAAAAAAGAAAAATAGTTAATTAGATCATAATTAATACCAACAAAGTTAAAGCGTTAAAATAAAGAAACAAGTATCAAAACCTCCTTTCTACTAAAATATAAGTTAGCAAATAAAAAAGATCAATAACACATTATAGATGGTTTATTTCAAAATTTAAATGCATTAAAACTTAATTTATTATTGAAATGAATACTAAAATTTGTTGTAAAACATTTAGCGTGTCATAAAACATTTTCTTTATCTTTAAATTTAAAATTATGTCCAATTAAAAACCGTTTATGTTCACGACTCCTCGATTTATTCAACTCGTCAATAAAAACATTCTTATTATACAATTTGTCAAAACATTTAAAATTATAATACACTTTGTTAATTTCATAATTTGAATTTAGAAAAGGTTTCTTAAATAATAATCATTATAATATGACAATAATAAAAACAATCAAAATAATATCGTCCCAAATCAATTTTATTTTAAAGAAACAGCTCTATCTTTTATTACATTAAATTGATAATAAAAATATCAATCACTAATGTATGTCATTAGCTTTCTATCAATCTCGACTATTTAAGAAATATTTATTATTGGGGAATGCAAATAATTATTTATTACTTTATTTTGCTTCAATTCTTTGATTTATATTAATATATACGTTTACAATAAAACATATAGTATTACCAATTATAATCTATTGTATATTTATAGTTTAAATGTATTATAGTAATATTGTATTTAACATTATTATCAGCAAATCTAATAGTAATTATTTATATTACAAGTACATTGGTAATAAGTAACGCGTTGAAATCTTTTATATGAGTCACATTTAAATATGAAGTATTATATTGACGAGTAAATGAATATATGCAATAAACGTTAAGAGTAAAAGAAAAATACTAGGTAAATAAAATATCTTTAAAAATATATTGGATTTTAATAAATCCATCAGATGTTTATCTTACACTTATTGATTTATTAAGAAACGGTCCCCTTATTAGAGCAAAGACTTACCCCAATAACTCTATGACTTCATAAAGTTATGACTTCATATACTGGAATTTACAATAAAAATGTCATACTCAAATCACAATTACATTGCATTTGTTTAATATAAAAATCTTAAAACAAACATAACGCGGCAGTAAAAATAAGGCGGCCCTGTATAAACACTCAAAAGCCGATACAAAAATACGAGTACTTACTGGACTGCAGCCTGTCCCGCCAGGCCATGGGGTTGGAGACGAGGCCCTGGAAGCCGGGCCAGTACAGCGGCTTGTGCTGCAGGTAGTGCGCCATGCCGGCCGCCGCCGCCGCCAGCGACAGCCGCGGCGCCAACAGACCGGCGCCAACGTTGGACCCAACCGCCGGCCGCGACAGGATGTGGTCGATGCCGTGCGGGTTCGGTGCCGGGGGAGGCGCCTCCGCCAGCGAGCTCAGCGCGGCCAGCGGGGCCCCGAACCCGTTCTCCAGAGCGTTCCTCGACAGCGGCGGCGATCCCCTCATCTCCGACATTGTTCACAACACGATACAGTCAGTACATCACGAGCTCACAGCTGACACATCGCCACGAGCGCCCGCCAGCGCGACCCGACACCAAATGAAAAGCGCTACGAACGCAAACAAAAAAGCACACGGGAATAGAGAACGCCCAGTCAATCTAAACCTTATATCTTTGACGCCGCCCCTTAGCAAGCGCTCCTCTCGAACTATGCCCGTCCTTGTCGGATGCGTGCGTGTGTGAGGGGGACGGGGAAGCCGCGGTGTTAACACCAGAGCGTAGATTTAACGAATCGCTATTTGATGGCGCTTCTTGTCTCTTTATAATTAAGTCGGGCGCAGTTTTTGCGGTGCCCTCCCCCCCGCGCCGCGCCGTACACCCCCCGCCCTCCCTGTGAATCGGTGCAATCGTGCATGTAGTGCGAATGGTATAGAATGCGAGTATAGGTAAGCAAATATTCGAACTATAATGGAATGAGATTAATATTGTATCGATCCGGTACATCTGTTGTTGCATTGAATTTTAATTGGCTCGTTAAATGTGATCTGTTTTCATTTGTCAGTATTCTTGAGACAGATATTTTCTTATTAAGATTTTACAATAATTGTGAGATACTTTTCGTATATTTTTTTAAGTTCGTAACGGAATATAATATTTCATAACTTTTAATATTTGATGCAATTATTTACACACACTTGTATTCCACACAGGATTATTATTGAATTTACTATTCCAAAATTTAAACAAAAGTATATCAAGTTGTTTACTTAATATTTTTGACAACAATTTCAAATCCAAGTATCACAATAAATTTTCAGAACATTCGCATACCCCAATAGAACGTCAATTTTAGGCCAACGACACGTATAATTCAGATCACTTCAAAATAAACAGTTTGATCACAGAAACCAGCAATTAAAACCAAAATATTCACCATAAGAAAATATAAACCGATATTATTATCCGGTATACCTTCCGTCCCCACCCATTACAACACAATGAGAGCGGAAGAATCATTTGTCGCCGAGTTATTTATGTGACAAATATTTTATTAATTGACAAAGACGAGCACTTTGAAGAAAATAAACCACCCATAGAATTAACTGTAGCAGAGTGTAGCATCTGCCGTACAATGCGCAGACCGATGCGAGCGTAATCGACTGTGTTTAATGTCCTAATGATATATACTATGAGGAATATTATTTGCGATAATCTATTGGTGTTTTTAATTGATTTGTTATTTTTTTTCATTTAAGTGTTTTATAATAGTACGTGGTGGCCTGTTGGTAAACGGACTAGACGCGGCTGCCAACATGTTCACGGTGGTCGCGGGTTCGAATCCCAGGGCACACCTCTGACTTTTCGGAGTCATGTGTGTATTGATAGTCAATCACCACGCACTAAAACGGTGAAGGAAAACATCGTGAGGAAACCTGCATACCATAGCGATTTATAAAAAAAATTCTATGGTATGTAAGTCCGCCAACCCGCACTAGGCCAGCGTGGTGGACTATATGGCCTAACCACTCTCAATCGTACTTAAGATTGTAGAGTAGGCCCGTGCCCTGCAGTGGGACGTATATGGGCTGATACAGATACAAGTGTTTTATTTTAAAGTGCTAAGCTAACATAGGGTTTTCGTATTGTGCTGTTGGATGGAGGTAAGTTTGATAGTAGGAACCTACTGGGCTACGATAAACCAATAAAAAAATATATTTTACTCTGATTTAAATAAAAATCTATGCGATCAATAAAAATATTTTAATTTTTTTTAGTAGACAATATATTTATATATATTTAAAGAGTAACGAGTAGCTAGATTTTTTGTTACAAAAATATGATGTTGTTTATACTTCACACCTAATATACGTAATACAAAAGAAAATGAAATTTAATTTTATAATTTAAATCTCTAAAAATGTAATCAGATTAATTGTGATCTATTCATTGGGTCTTTAAAATTCAAAGACGAGAAGTTTCGTTTAGTGTTTTATATTCCCATATTATTCTCAAACAAAATATTCAAAAACTTACAGATATTCCTCAGGTAATTGATAACTGAAATTGTTTTCGTGAGTAATATTTAGTTTTTTAAATGTGTGGTAAACTCAATTTCAAGGATATACTAATATTGAAACAAAAGTATTTTTACGGATTTCGTTGTAGATTTGGTTCAAATTTTATATTTAAAACTTCTCGATGCGAGGTTTCGATTACTTTACAGCTGTCGTAGTCACGCGTCCGCCCCGTTTTTTGTTCAAAGTGTAAAATTCGCGTAATTCTAAGAAACCATTATAGATACTAATATTGAAGTAATACTCCGAGGGCAAATAAGTGCTAGAGACATCGAGACATCTACAGTAGGGATCAAACATCAGTTAGACAAGCTGGTATCACTTTCTCAAAGAAAACTGAAGCGGTGACTTTGCCATATTATTTCATCAATAATTTGACAAGTTTCACTTATTGAAATAAAACTATTATTCACGGATTTTATCGCCTATTTGGTTTAATTTTTATATTTTTTATTTTCCCGATGTTTCGATTACTTTACAGCTTTCGTGGTCACGGGGCAGACTGAGGTATTAGTCATCCGCTCAGTGATTGTTACAATTTAACTACCCTTAATTTAGAATTATTAAATTGAAAAGCTAATTTTAGAAAGTTTTATTTCAATGTGTTACATCCACGTAAACCTAAGAAACCATTAAGTTCCACTAATCTATAATAAGTAGACCGATAATGTAATCATATGTCGGCACACTGAAAATGTGTTACTAGTAAATCCAATTATAAATAATTCTATACCTAATCCAATATTAATTTAAATTTTTGCAATAAGCGCTGATAGTATTTAAAGGTCATAAGATATAGAGATGCAAACCGCTTCCAACATGTCGCTGTGGCAATCTTTATAGAAAACATATGTTGAGAACCAAAACCAAACAACACCTTGAGTTACAATGCAATGCTTGGAATTCCACTGCGCTCGCCATCCTGAGGCTCCAGATGTTTAGTATCATTATATCCAGTAGTTAGTCTGGTTGCTATGTCCATGAAACTGGAGCAACTGGACTGGTGGTAGGTCTCTCATATGTGAGAAGCCATCTGGGTAGGTACCACCGCAATGTCTATTTCTCCCGTGAAACAACACTGCTTAAATGCACTGTTGTGTTTCGGATTGAAGGACATTGTAGCCAGAGCAACTACTGGACATATTGAGACTTAACATCTTATGTCTCAGGATGGCGAGCGCAGTGGAATATTGCTACTGTTTATGAGCGGTCGTATCGCTTACCATCAGGCGAACGGCTTGCTCGTCTCGCCATTCAATGCAATAAAAAAAAAAAAAAAAAAAAAAAAGCAAAATAGTACATTTAATCTTTTATTAGGCGGGTGAAACAGAAATCGCATTCGTGTAGACACTATTTAAAAGTGTGAGCATATGTAAGAGGCCGCCTGGGTCTACCCTTGAGAGATTTACTACCAGTAAAACTTATTGGAGTATTTAACTTCTTGTAGTGACTACTAACTGAAGAAAATGGAATAAAAAATGCAAATTAAATCAGCCTTTGTCAACTGACTGTGGTACATCATTATGGAACCTCTGCTTAGCCATTGCGTAAATGGAAGTACCGTCTTTACAAAATTGTGAATGATCAGACTTTACACATACATATGAATATTCGAAATTCAACCAGTGAACTTATGTGAACAACCTATGTTACATTTACTAACACTTTTCGTTTCAGGTAGTCCGATCTCTAGTATCCTTCCTGCGCCCCAAATTCTCACTCATTTTCCTAAAATTTAAAGGCTAAAACCATACGCTTTTCATATGATTTGGTTGTTTCCGGAAGTTAGTGTTTACTTATAATTATTTGAACCACAGGCTTATTTGCCCAACCTATACCATAACGTAAAATCAAAAGGAAAACATATTTCCTCATTATATCTACTTTATCTGTACATCAATTATATTAGTGGAAACTTTACTGGATTCTGTAAAACATTCCTCTGTTATCTACATGTTAAATTTTCTGTTTGTTTCCCAAATAATAATAAATAAATAAATAAACATCAAGGAATTATCATTATCATTATTATTATTAGAGCTCAATGACCGCCCAATTTATTTTAAAACAGTTTAATTTTCTAGACTCGAACCCGCGACATCCATTTTGGCACCCCGGTTGCTCCCGATTAGGCCATCGCTCAATAAGCAATGTAAACAATGATTAATATTGATATTTAGGGAATGGGTTTCGTTGCATCCAAAGGGGAAGCGACCCTTATAAAATATTTGCGCAAATTAATGTTACTCTTTGCGTAGTCAAGGGTATGTTAGGGTTGAATTACATTTTGAGAAGAAAAATAATGTCATTGGATAAATCTAGAAGAAAAAGGAAAGAATTTAGTTTCAAATAACTCTAAAATCAAAATCAAAATCAAAATATTCTTTATTCAAATAGTCTTTCACAAGATCTTTTGAATCGTCCTTTTCTGCTACCACCGATACTCTGATTCTCATATAATAACTTTGCTATCCAAACAACAACAAAATGCTGGCATACATGCATTTATTGTATGAGGTCGCGTACTAAAAGCGTAAAGCGAACTTCGTAATGCTATAGTTTAGAAACAATCATTGCTCTGAAACATGGTACGGTAATAATGAAAAATATACGAATGGTATACGAATAGAGTGCGTGGTGGCCTGTTGGTAAACGGACTAGACGCGACTGCCAACATGTTCACGGTGATCGCGGGTTCAAATCCCAGGGCACACCTCTGACTTTTTGGAGTCATGTGTGTATTGATAGTCAATCACCACGCACTAAAACGGTGAAGGAAAACAACGTGAGGAAACCTGCATACCATAGCGATTTATAAAATTTTCTATGGTATGTCAGTCCGCCAACCCTCATTAGGCCAGCGTGGTGGACTATATGGCCTAACCACTCTCAATCGTACTGTCGATTGTAGAGTAGGCCCCTGCCCTGCAGTGGGACGTATATGGGCTGATACAGTATACGAATAGTGTTGTAGCATCAGTATTTACAAATATTATTTTAATTTTCATTCAACATGTTAGGCAAAGACAACAGGCTTACTGAACCATTACGTTACGTCGAATCTATAGACTAGCTTAATATTAACTGATACGAACATACATACATGGACCTATTGAGACTTAACATCTTATGTCTCAGGATGGCGAGCGCAGTGGAATGCCAAACATGGTTTAGAAATACAAGGCGTTTTTTGATTTTGCCACTTTTCATGAGCGATCGTATCACTTACCATCAAGCGAACGGCATGCTTATCTCATTCCATTCACTGCATTAAAAAAAACCAAACTTATCTGATAGGTAACTTAGGAAACTTCACATAAGGCTTGAGCGGTAGCTTTATGATCCGAAACTAAATTCAAATATTCGGACGTCATTCGTAAAACTATATGAATGTCAAATGTGCCTAGACACTCCACAAAATGACTTCAACTGACTTCAAACTTTAATATCAATAATTTTTGGATAGCGTTGTAGGAAGTATGTTTACATTACATTTTTTGTATCACAGAGAATAAAAGTGGCTTTAAGAAATGTAGAACTTATAACTTTGGATATCGAAGTTCAAAGATTCGAACTACGTTTCGGGTCATAGATTAAACTTCCTGGTCAATACTGAACTTCCAATAGCTAAATATGATAATTGACCTTATTCTGTCACAGTTACTCAAACAAAGCTGCTAAAGCAATGAGATATAAATCCTTCATAAATATTCCAATTAAATCCCAACATCACTGCCTCGTATCAGACCACCGTCCCCGCATTATTTTTCAATACACAAAATATAAATACAATAAACACATACAAAACGCGAGACCACATTTTAATACCCCATTTGTACCCCTAATACTAGAGAATTAACTTTGAATTAAACTGTACCCCAGCAAATGTGGCCGCGACGGAGCGTGTTTCAATTTGTATAAAAAACCGTTTCATTTACAAATAAATGTATTTTTCGACGTACATTTATGATCGGGAACAGCTGATCTTTATCTATTAAAATTGTATTTTTGTATGCGACAAAATGATATTACGTACACACATAATTTAGGTCATGTTTTTTTTTTTATTGCATTGAATGATCAGAAGAGCGTGCCGTTTGGCTGATAGTATGCGGTACGACCGCTAATGAAAAGTAGCAAAACCAGACAAAATCTTAAATTAAAAAGCAATGTTGGCATTCCACTGTGCTCCCCATCCTGAGACATAAGATGTTAAGTCTCAATATGTCCAACGGTTACTCTGGCTACAATTTCGTTCAATCTGAAACATAACAGTGCCTTTACACTACTGTTTGGTGGGAGAAACATACATTGCGGTGGTACCTACGCAGGTGGCCTCTCATAATATGAGAAACCTACCACCTCTTTATGATCAATAAGTGAGCGATGGCCTAGTTGCCTGGGCAAAAAAATTACAGATTAAAGGTACGACCACTAGTTCTATAAACAACTACTGCATATTTTGCAATCTATGTCATATAGTTTAAATAGTTTAAAAGAAACATTATTACTTTAATATAGATACAAAGTAACCGTTTTCTCGCGCCAATATACTTGCATATATATTAAAGTCTAGTAGTATTTATTATGCCACAATTCAGTGAACGATTTACTATAATATAAAATAAGACAGATTTTAATGTTATAAATATGTCCCAATACGCGTAATATATTCATATCGGTTCGTAAAGCGAATGTAGTCACAGAAAGGCTTCTCATCCCACATGTAGGTCGTGTTTTGGGTTCAGGTTGTCTAACTCCCACTTCTGTGCCGACCGTTAGGACTGATGTCTGGTTAGATTGCTATCTCGAATGGATAGACACGCTACTTAGCACTTACCATCAGATTTAATAATAATAATAAATATTACCCAATAGTCACATATGTACATAGTCCTGACCCCACAATAAGGTCCATTCTTGTGTCGCGGGTATCAGGAACTACGAGGGTCTTTTCGGTCTCACAAACACCCAGACCCGAAACAAATATCTGTGGGCCGCACAAACATTTCTTTCGGTGCGGGGATCGAACCCGCGGCCTCTCGTTTCACAGGCGGCGTTTAACCGCCTGTGCCATGGAGGCTGTCAAAGGTCACTTAGGCATATAAAAAATATTTTGCAATACAAGATAAATAATATTATTTCGCTTTATTAATACCCAAACAAAACTCCCCATACATACGAAGATGTTTATCTCGAATTAATTCCATCACCGACACAACATTTGTTGAAATATGAAAATAAAACGCTCAATGAACAAATCCTCTAAATGCGTACAGCGGAGGGGTTGAAGCGCGAGGGGTGAGGGGTGGGTGTCGAGGGGTGGGGGTCGAGTAGAGATCGGTTCCAAGCTCTTTGTTGCTCTAACCGGATGTGTAACATAATACGCGCGCACATCCACTGAGCGACCGAACTGCGGTGTTGTGGTGCCAATGTAAGCGAGTTTGACTCCATCTATATTTAAAAAAAGAATAAAATTGTCACCATTGGGTTCGAAACACATAACATTTAAAATTATTATTTTACTACATAAAAGTACGAAGAGGTATAATTTTGTAAGTAACTAGAAGTGGCCGGGTTGGAACCTATGTGAACTAAAAGCTTTACTGCATTTATGTAATTTCGTGATTGTGATTATCAGAGGCCCAAAGGTCATCTCTAAATCGATTTTTTTTGCAATTTTTTCGTGTAATATCAAAGCCATTAATAATTACATATGAATAAATACTATCCTTTTTTTACAAGTCTCAAATTAGATCAAATAGACCAACTAGACCACGAAAACTGATTAAAATTTATTTATTTATTTATTCATTCTTTACTGCACACAAAAAATGACAAAGTATACAATATTTTACATATAAAATTAAAGAGTACAGTTGGCGGTCTTATCGCCCTAGGCGATTTCTTACAGACAACCTTTGGATGGATATAAGAAAAGGATAAGAAGAGAGGGCAGTATAGAATTTAAATAAAACTAAAAACATGCTCTTATAAGGAATAGGTAAACAAATTATTTATAGTGAATATATACATGATATATAATACATAATTATATAATACACTTAATATACATACATATATAAATATTTCTATAGATAAACATAGACATAAATATACATACTAAATATAAATTATAAATTACCTATTGAGACAAAAAGAGGAAATAAAAACTTCTTAATGCAGCTACTTAGAGAGAAAGATAATAGTCTTTAAGCATTTTTTTGAAAGATGTCAATGTTTGAGCTTGCCTTATGACAACTGGTAATGCATTCCACAGTCGAACGGCTTGCACTGTATAGGACCTATATAGTATAAAATTTACTCGCATTTGCTAGATTTTCACTACTGCTTCTCTCTTATAGACCAGAGTGTGATGATATATAGCATTCCTATCAACACAAAAATATTTTTTCAGTTCGTTCCAGTTGTACCTTAGATTAGAGGTACTAAGCAAACAAACTCTACACGCTGAGTTATATGGAACAAAACGAATTCTATTTTTGAAACTATACTGATATTATAAATAATATGTATTGATTTTAAAACTTATTTGGTACTTCAGTTTACAAATTTACGTAAAACTACCCTATCTCTCTCCTTTCTCTTATCTCCATACAAAGGCTGCCTGGAAGATATTGCCTTGTGTAATAAGGCCGCCTATTGTATTTATTTTTAATTTTTCTTTTTTTTGTATTTTTCCTGATGTACAATATCGAATATAAATAAATAAATTTATCAATCTTTTGCAGATAGATGGATAAACAATTTAATCACTTCGTTTAAATGCAATAAAAATATTTATAATAAATATACAATATTCCCAAATATCCACGAACACAAGACCTACAAAACAGGTAATTATAACCACACCTCGCCCGTTCCGTCCCGCTACCCGCTCCGCTACCATCCTTGCTGTCACTGGCACCACTCCTGAACGCCCGAACAGCGGGCGGCCATTCATCCCCGCGTCAATTAGACGAACACCTTTGCATTGTACGGATTTTATTATCGGATTATTATACACTGCATTTGACTTTTGCTTTTGTGTACAACGCACGTGATTTCCAACTTTAACACAACGGAATAAGAGTGCGAAAATTACTGGAAGTTAACCATTTTATTAGCAAGCTATTTATTGATTGGTTGTAAATATTAAGTATAAATTGGTCGGTAAAGCCGTTACGAATGTGAGGTTTAGGTTTATTATCGTGTTAAGCACTCGTGAGAATGGTGCGGGTTCGATTTCGTTGCATGGTAATGTAGTTAGGAAAATTGATAGGAATTAGGTCAGTACATGATTAGATATAAATATGATTAGTTTCAATATGATACACATATATACAAATACACAGTTTATTGAAAAACACAAAATACAGAAAATATAAATATTACAATGAGTAAGTAAGCGGATAATCGGTGTTCTTATCGCTGTAAGCGATTCCTTCTAGAAAATCAAAAATTATAGAATGGATCTTAAGTGAATATAAATACGTAGAAATTTATGTGAGAAAGTAAAAATATTTTTTTTAATTTGTTTAACTTATACCGGCAATATTATACATATTAATAATGTGACGAAACTTTTATCCAAAATTGTGGGTTTTTGTGAGTTAAATTCTATATCTATATAGTCTAAATGCACGGGGGTATAGTCACAAACAGAAATAAGTAAACTCTAAAGTAATACGTTTTCAACGCTCTTAGTGAACGAACTTCATAAAATTATTGAAAAATTTCTAAGCATTAAATTATGTCAATAACATTAAGTAATTATCTCAATTCACTGACAGCTGATTTGATATAAAAACTTGAGAGTTAATTAACATAAAGTAATTAAAATCAATCATTAACTCTGCCGCGCAATGCTTCTACTTTATTTAGAGTAATACTAATCAGAACTATTAATAAATTCAATAATGCTTGGGACGTACTTAGGAGAGATGTAAAGGGACCAATTCATAATATATAAATTTACATTTGCATTTTTATATTTCACATACTATCATGTACAGTCAGCAACACAAGTCGCTGAACACTTCACATTTTTTGATAACCTTTCTATGAATTAAAATTTGTACGTACTACTCTGTAGTTGTAAAATATAACCAAGTAAAGTCATCTATGCCGAGAAGTGCCATACGATATTGAAAATAATTATTATTTTGGATGATAAGACAATTCCAAATCTCGTGACTGTGTAGCGACTTATGTTGCTGACTGTACATTAGTTCAGATATAAGTAAATCTCAAATCATTCAAGATTCTGGTGCCCAAAAGATATCGAATGACCATCACAGATGCCCACCATTCTATGAAAATGGGGAAAGTAAAAACTATTTATAACCGGATTCTATAATCTATCTATCTTTAACTAGTAGTTTAATATGTCGATGCATTTTATGTTTTAGTTAATAAACATAGATATATATAGATTTGGTGTATATATTTATAGATAGATTAGTTAATATATATGACTATTTTTGTCTAATAAAGCGAAGAAATGTGCCTACATAGTCATGGTAGCTATTGTAAACATTTGTTATGTATAGGTCCGCCAACCCGCACTAGGCCAGCGTGTCGGACTATATGGCCTAACCACTCTCAATCGTATTCTCGATTGTACAGTAGGCCGGTGCCCTGTAGTGGGACGTATATGGGCTGATACAGGTATGTATAGATAGGATATAGATAACGGCTGTTAGTCAGCAATATCTTCACTTCCTAAATCCGTGCCTGATTCAACCAATATCTTTAAAGGCAAGGACACCACACTAATTAGTCCAGTTAATATATTCGACGTATCTCATTATTTAAAGCAATTGACAGCTCTGTCACTCACCAATATTCTATCAATATTCATAGGTTCATGATCGAATTTTATTTTAGACATCAATATAAGACTAAATTATTTATCGGAAACGTAAAATAATTATATCTGGGGGCACGGCAATGCCCCCTCCAAGTCGAGCTAAAAAGCGACACAGTTTTACCATCCTTTTCTCGAAACAATTCAGACCATTTTCAACCCCCTATAACTTCGTTGCGGTTAAAGCAAGAAGCTTGAATTTACAGTTACTAAGCAGGCATTGTGTAAACACGGTATATTTAAAATTTTTATTTAATTTGAACCAGTAGTTTAAGAATTATAACTTGTCAAACTTTCGTAAGTTGTCACTCACTGACTGACTGACCGATCATCAATAGTCTAAGGCTTTTCTAGCAGACCTTCAAATTAAGAATATAATTAGTATTTAGTGTCTCAATTAAGGAAAAATTTAAACATTTCATAATTTCTGTCTAGTTTTCTAGATACACCAACTGCGTGAATAACTTTGTAATCCCAAATAAATGTATAGGATAACAAAGTTACATTTGCAGTTAATGATTCCTTGGACCCGTATATAATGGAATAATAGTTGTAGATAGGTATCTATATATGTGAGGCATAACAGGAGGGGGGTATAGAGAGGGAAGGGGTCTATTCAGCCCATGAAACAGTACAACATTCCTCTAGAAAAGTCGATCTATTTATTTACAAAGTAAAGAATTTTTAATATTGATATGATAATAATTTTATACAGAAGGTCCCTTAAACAAGGACTAAATAAATTAATCGACTTGGTATTACATGGATCTCACAACTTTTTGCGGTAGAAAAACTGAGCTGCGAGACTTGGAATTTTTTTACAGGATGTTTTTTATGGGATATCTTTAATTTGATGGAGTATTTTATTTTTATTATGTAAATATATATTTTTAAATGTGTTTAGCCTGGGTTAAGGCCGATTTCGAAATGAGTGACTTGGAGTTCGATTTCCGTGCTAAGATAGTTTTGTATGCGCTGTATAGCGAAAAGGCAGCACGTTTTATTCCGAAGAATTCGGCATAATTGTATGAACCCGTGAGAGGTACCTATCAGGATCAATAATGGTTAGTCGCTTTGTTGTGCTAGTATAAAATAAAACTACAAATAACAAATTTGTTAGGTACTGAAAATCAAGTAAAGTCCTAAAACATTTGTAAGGTTTATATCAATTTCAGTTTAAAAATATATAACTCTATTTTAATAAATGTTGTTGATTAAGTTTTCACAATAACTATACGACAGAGCTTCAAAAAAGCTCTAAATAATTTATCATAGTACATCGGTTAATTAATGACATTTAAAATTTCGTAAACAATTAATCAAACTTATGATCTCTCTCTCTCTAGCCTATACTGTCCCACTGCAGGGCAAAGGCCTCCCTTTCCTTCTTCCATCCGTCTCTATCCAAGGCTTTCATCCTCCAGTTCTTATTAAAATGATCTAGGTCATCTTTCCACCTTCTACGCGGCCTACCACGTGGTCTTTTGGTGTTTTGGGGAGCCCATTCAGTAGCAGTCTCAGCCCACAACTCTCCTGACATGCGACAGACGTGGCCTGCCCAGTCCCACTTTAATTTGGCTGTTTGTTGCCCAACATCCACAAGTTTCGTTCTGGAGCGCAGATCTCTATTTCTTATACGGTCGCATAATTTAACACCTAGGATACTGCGCTCCATAGCCCGCTGGCAAACCCCGAGATCGGACTTTTGCACTTTAGTCAAGGACCAGGTCTGAGAGCCATATGTAAGGATGGGGAGAATGCACACGTCCATGAGTTTTCGTTTAAGAGCGAGTGGGAGATCGCTTTAAACTTATGGTCAATAAAAAACTAGATTACAAGTACTTTTAAGTATATCTAGACATGTAAATCAGTGCTTGTTATCAACTGACAATCAAATCAATCGCATACGTATTAATTTGTTTTACAAGTAACTTTTAATAATTCATTAAATGTCAATGACCATTCTATTTTAAAAAATTCACTAAAACCCAACCGGCCAGCATTCTAAAAGTCATTTTAAAAAGCTATCATTTATTTTAAGAACTAAACAAAAACCCAGTTTAAAAAGACACATCTATAATACACAGAACGGCAACCCGCGCGGTTCAAATAAAACTAGTCATTACATTCGCATAACGTTAAGTGTGCGAAACAAAGGAACGCTCCACACGACTACTTATAAATTGGGCAAACATTTATAACTCGGCGTATGTCCACCATATTTGCCGATGGTTGCCGAAGTTTAAAAAAAGGAACTATAAAAAAAACCGTCTAGATATGAAGAATCGAGAACGGTAATCCACGAATTAGAAAAGGATGGTGCTCTACTCGGAAGCGGGACGGATCATTTGGTCTGGGTTTTGATTGGTGGTTGTGTTTCGTGGACCCCGCCCATTGGTGTAGAGATTGTCACGTGTTTTTGTTATCATTCATTGGACTCGCACATTGCATGCGGAACAGACGTGCCGCCGCGCCGGCAAACTTTTAGCAATTTACGTCCTGAATATGCTTAATGATGATGTTGTTTTGTTAAGCAAATGTTTACTATCGCAGTGCAATGAATATTAATCCATATTTAGTTATATTATAGTCTCCAAAATATTACGTGATTTCTTGCGACAGTACATAATATGGATTTTGAGATTAGAAATATTATTAATGATTATTTTATGCAACATGAATGCATTTTTTAAAGCTCAGCAGAGCTTTACACAATTGTAAATTTAAACATTGTTTCCCTCATAGTGGCATCTTTATTCTAGAGATAGCATAGGACTTGTGAGAGCTGTGAATTCAACGGTTCTGAGTTCGATTCCCATATCAGGTAATTAATTTTGTTACATTTGTTTTCATCACAAAATCCCATATTTTATAGAGCTGCACTTTGTGATATACTCGTCTCTTCCGCAAACATTCTGTGACAGAAATAATATTTGGGAACTATGGGCTAGTTAAAAAACCAGTAGCTCCTTTACGTACGTACGTTTTGAGATACAGACGTAGTATTTGATTGTTTTTGTGACAAACACCTGTCACCTGTCACTGTCACCTGTAATAAAATTATTATTTACGGATTCATCGCGGATTTGGTTTATTTTTTACATTTAAACTTTTTTTTGTCTTTTTGGATGACTAGTACCTCATTCCGACCCAAGACTGCGGAAGCTGTAAAGTAATCGAAACGTCAGGAAGTTAAAAAAATAAAAGAATTAGATAAAATTCGTAAATATAGTTTTATTTCAATGTGTAATAGTCGCGTACATCTAAGAAACCATTATGAAATTGCTCCCAAATCAAAATCGTAAGATGAATGTTACCTAAGAATTGAACCAAAGCATTCACTTATAGAGCCTACTTAAGTTGCCATTAACCATGAAACTTTAAATCTTTATTAAATCAAAACAAAAATATTAAATCATCCATTCCAAATTCTCAAACACAATTTAATCCATTTCCAAATGATTTATAGTTAATTTTTAATCTTAATAAACACTAAATCAATAATATGGGACGAGGGTGCTCATTCGTGGGGTCGCTGATTCGATTACCGCTGGCGTCCGTGAAACAGCAAGTGTAAAATTTAATTATAACGCACGATTTGTTCCGATGTTTGAAAACATCTAGTTAATGAGAGTCTTCATTTGATTACGTTTAGGGATATTCGACGCTTAATGTGTGAGATATTAAAGTAATGAAAGTTTAATAGTAATTCAGTTAAACGAGTATGTTTGGAAAGTTAATTTTCATTTTGAGTAATGTAGAAGATGAGTGTTCTACGAATATTGCGTTTTTGTTTAAAAGATTTGAAAGACAATAGATTTTGCCTAGTAGAAGCTACTGAATGGGTTAGCAGAGTTGCAACAGGCCTCCAATTAATAATCCACGAAATATTAGTCAAATCATCTCGAATAAAAGATCATTACTAACCTAACCTGAAACTCGAACCCAGGTCTTTGCATTCCTGAACCCATTAATCTATAATTAGACCAATATATCGAATTAAAATATACAAAATATATACATGAACTCACGCCTATTTACCGGAATATCCAAAATACTTTCTTGATATAAACTTTAATAAGCAACCATTGTCTTAACAAGTTCTACTACACTTCATTTAGGATCCAACACAAAAAGACCCCTTAAACTCAATACACACACAAATTATAACATCTCATTAGCAATAACATACAACCATTCTCACAAATAACTCTTCAATCAAGAACCATAATTCAAGAATGTATTTCATAGTATTGGCGAGTGAAGTTAATTAGGTGAAGCATGCGGTAAACGGTAAACAGCAGTATACAGCGATAAACAGCGTTGTACAGCGGTAAACAGCACTGTACAGCAGTGTTCAGCGGTGTGGGTGAACGGAGGTGAAATGCTATAAACATCGCGCAGGTGGGCAGCGCGGTATTGGAAAACTTGTGCTCTTAACAGCCACGATACGTAGGGGAGACGGATAAGGGATGGGATAGAAATGGAGATGGTATCGATATCGGAATTTGTTTTGATCAATACAGAATTCAATTCAATTCTTAATGCGATATCGTTGATTATATCATCATTAGCAGCCATAGAAAGTGCGCTTCTGAACACAACTTTCTTTAAGATGTCTGGATATAGAAGTTTTTTCTTAACGCGAGACGATCGCAGCATGTATCTTTTCGCTCTTATTACGCAACTGCCTGGCATCACCCAATAATTCTGCTGCGCCAACTCCAGAATATGCGATAGCCCCGAGCTTAAAGTTAAAGAAAGCAAAGGCCTGTTCAGTGCCGTACATTTATGTTATATTCATTTGTATATCACCTTAAATATAATACCATAATAGCTTTTAACAGTAATCCGTATTATAATATTCTACTAGTAATATTAAATTAATCGCGTGAAGATAACACGAGGAATGTTAGCTAGTATGCTAACAAAGAATTGTTAACGAACCAACTCGCTTATAACACCCATAAGTGTGTCGGGCTTAAAGACAGTGGCGTACCCAATCTTTACTCACTCAGTGTACCAGTATAGGAGCTATACAGCTGCTCTCTTCCAGAAAAATAAACAAAACTCTTTGATGATTGATAAGTTCGATTAATAAATTCAAAGATATATTCAACGGGAATATTACCTTTACGACGAATTTGTTTAGTACTGTCCTGTATTTCATCGACTACAATTTTATCGACACTCCCCGCGTCACGTCTCTACCAAGCGCACACTGCAATAGCCAAACATTTATTTGATGCCGCGTCGATCGGCGAACACCTTCGTCTTTCGGCACTCTATACCGAAAGCCGAAACAAGAGCGAATTGAAAACAATAAATATCGCCCAGCCCTAACAAATGAAACACCACGCCGCGATTAAAAAAGTTACATTTGTTTATTGTTTTATTTTTAAATTATAATGTAATATGAAAGTTTACCTTTCATTCTCGCTTTCGATTTGTTATTTGCGAACTAATGAAATATGGCGGTTAATTGGGTTTGTTTATGTAATTTTGAATAAATAATGAAATATTGCGCGATTATGTATGTAATTTCTTCGGTGGCGTACATCTTTTACGGTATGATTTCAAAGCTGAGACTCGGGATTCGTACCCGAGGTATTCGAATTCCGGGTTGAGCAAAGTGAAATTAGATTTTACTATTCAATTTCAGCCCAGGAGGGAGTCAAGAACTTAATATAACTGAAATACGTTTTAACGTATAAGCTAGTTATACTAGACCTGAAGTCATCAACGTAGTAATAATACCAAACTAGTTGTACCACTATAACTAAAATACGTTTTAAATCGACTATGAATAAGCCCGTTATACTATATCTGAAGTCATCAACGAAGTCATAACTCCTAATATCAAACTAGTTGACCATCGTCGACATTAGAAACAAAGGCAACAGCATTAAATAACGCAGTGCCGGCCTGAAGGTCCAGTTAATGGTCGGAGTTGCGCCGCGCGCCGCGGTCGCGTCTCTCAGATCTGTGTCACGCTTGCACAGTGGAGGAATACAGCGATTTCTGAATATTTTGAAACGTACATAAGCTCATAATATTTACAAATAGGTAGATAGATCATGGAGGTACGTAGTATCATAGAATTATGGCGAATTGAGACAGTATTAACAGATAATGAACTGGAAATGCAATACAACCACTACTAAATTGTCTATTTCTCGTGCAAAACAGCAGTGTAAATGCCCTTAGTGTTTCGAATTGAAGGACATTGTAGCCAGAATAACTACTGGACATATTGATGCTTAACATCTTATGTCTCAGGATGGCGAGCGCAGTGGAATGCCAAACATTGATTTATAATTCAAGGTATTGTTTGGTTTTGCTACTGTTCATAAGCGGGTGTATCGCTTACCGTCAGGCGAACAGCATGCTCGCCTCTCCAAAGCAATAAAATAAATACAATGACGTGAATCAGTATGTCAAATTTTCTACCACGACCAGGCTATCAATCCAGGAACAAAGGTTGCAGTAGTGATTAAATAAATAAAACAGCCTCCGTGGCTTGGCGGTTAGACACCGCCTATGAAAAGAGAAGTCGCGGTTTCGATCCCCGCAACGAGAGAAATGTTTGTGGGCCGCACAAATATTTCCTTTGGGTCTGGGTGTTTTTGAGACCGTAAAATCTCTCGTAGTTCCTGATACCCACGACACAAGACTCGATCTTAGTGTGGGGTCAAGACCATGTATGTGACTGTTGGGTGTTATTTGTTTATTTAAAACCGTGAAAAGTTGCTCAATCGCCACTAAGTTGAAATCGCTTGAACCACGCGTCCAAGGCAAGTTGTCCAGTTAATTAGCGCGTCGGACATCGGGCAGATGGGGTGGATCATTAGGCTAAGCGCTGTTTAGTGGCTCGATACTTCGCGCCATTAACACCCGTCCTTTGTCTTCGCTTACACATCATTACAATGGTTTAAACGGACTGTTTAGGAGAGCTAATTCAATGGCTAGTGTTGTGATACGAATTAAAAACTTCTACGGTTTTTTTTTCTCTTCATTCATTCAGGTACTTTTTGTCTAATGAATATGCAAGTTCCATCGTACCCTAATACGAAATGTTTGCTTATAATTATATAATCCTATTTTTAATACCAAATGTAATACTAATGTATAAAACATTCTGGCTTGCTCAGAGTCAGGTGCTGCCAAAATACTTGGTACCAAGCCCATAACTGATTTATTTGTCTACCGTCAAAAGATATTTAGCAACACTAACAACAAGCTAAGCAACACTGCATCAAGTAGTGTGGGACATCAAACTTCTATTGTTGATAATGATTTTAATTGTAATATTACACCTATAGCGGTTCAAATGCAATTACAGGTTGATCCTTCGTAGACAATGCCTTAAATTGACGCCTATAAGACATAAATATAGGCAAAATTTCGAATATTTTACCCAAAACTTCGTATTTTATAAAATAATGTCTATCTAATTAGCACTGAATCATACTCGTCTTCTGCAATCTGAATACCTTTTCACATATTTGTCCTTCCATGATTCCTTGACGAGATAGAATCAGCGCCCTCTATTAGCCATGCAATAAAACGGTATTAAACTACGCAGTGCACTTTTATTTTTGATATACTGGGTAGTAACTTCACCTCATGTCACACAACCCTAATCCTAAACTCATCAACTGCCTCTCATATCTGCTCTTCCAATTGATGAAACTACACCATAACGCCTGCAAGAAATCTGATAGCAAATCATCTCAATATAATTTTCTTGTCTCTTCCTATGCATATGTCTACCTCTCTCGCCAAACAACAGTGTAAATGCGCTGGTGTGTTTCGGTTTGAAGGATATTGTAGCCAGAGTAACTAATGGACATATTGAGATTTAACATCTTATGTCTTAGCATGGCGTGCTTAGTGGAATTCCAAGCATTGCCTTGTAATTCAAGGTGTTCTTTGGTTTTGCTACTATTCATGATCACTCGTATCGCTTACCATCAGGTGAACGGCATGTTCGTCTCGCTATTCATTGAAATAATAAAAAAAAAACAATAAGTGCTAACGATGTTACAGCCGCAGCAAAGTGGTATAAATCAGTCTGCTTTTCCCATCAAAAGAATCCAACACATCCATAAACACCTGCATTGTGATATAGCCACGCTGTTGTCCTTCATGACTCAGCATGAATGTGCAGACTTGTCCGGGCGGTACCACAGTCGAAGAGGAGATCCAAGCGAAACGACATCTTTGCTGTCGTGTTTCGTACCCTGAGCGAAACTGCCGGATGCCCAATATCTTTTCCTAGCCTTTTTCCTTCCTGCTCCCCTCTCAATTTGATGGGACAACACATCGATCCATTATCCAAGAGAGATCCAAGAGTTGTGGATGTTCATGTTGCCAGTGATCACTTACCATCCAATCATCTGATTGCACATTTCCCGGACTTATTAATAAAAAAAACTAATAGCAACTCGTTCTTAGTCGTCATTGCCTTGAATCTGAGGCACATTCTTTCCAATCAACTCGTAACTAAATTACAGCACATCAATGGCCACTTAGGCTGGTAGTGTTCCAGAAGGCGGTGGTATAAATTAGCGCTGGTGGCGCCGCCACGACGCGGGCCGCGCCGCGGTGCGTCGTAAATCGCAATTTGTCGCGTGCGAACGCTCTTTGAGATCGAATCTTGTGGAAATTGTGAGGTGGGAATGTACTAGAGGTGAATGTGAATGTGAATTTACTCCACCGTTAAAATAAATTCATTTAATGGCAGAACTCTACCATATTTGAAGTGTGTGAGGTCCATTTTGCAAGGCTTCCTAATGGCGCAGTACGATTTTTTAGGCCCAATTCTCTATCGATGCAAATGCGTGGGCTTTAGATGCGCGAGACGAGTACGCCCTTAAACTTAAACTACATATACATATGTATTACAAAACTTACTAAAGTATTGCAATTTGCAGCACTGTTTATAATTAACACTATTTTTTGCATAAAAAAGCTCCATAGCAAAAAAATGTTTTGTGTTTAAAAAACTATATTATTAACGAAATACCTGAAATCAACGTAAATACTCTTTCATACCTAATATCTATCAACAATTTTACGTACCTAAATAAATATTATAATAAAAATTAATATTTAAGGATTATGCTGCAAGGGATAATTCAAACAATTCTACACATTCGTATCTCTTTGCGATTGGCTTTTAACTGTGAACACATTCCACATTTGCCACTGTCTCACACGGTTACAATATTTGCTAATTTAACGCACGTCCTCCCCCTACCCCCCAGCCCCCTTTCACCCCCCACACCACATACATGTCGCGTTAGTTAAAACACGTAAAACATAGAGTGCATTTGGGGTAATGCGGAAAGCGGCTAATGGCGTATGGTAACTGATAGCTTGAGAAAATGTCTTTGACTTGTATGTAGTAACTCTGAATAAAACCAATGATTGGATATAGAATATGGTCATGACAATTGCAGTTAATGACATGACAGCCTCGGTGGCGCAGGTTGTTAGACGCCGCCTGTGAAACGAGAGTCCGCGGGTTCGATCCCCGCACCGAGTGAAATGTTTGTGCGGCCCACAAATATTTATATCGGGTCTGAGTTTTGTGAGACCGAAAAGTGTCGTAGTTCCTGAAACCCACTACACAAGACTCGATCTTAGTATGGGGTCAGGACTACGTATGTGATTGTTGGTTATTATTTATTTATAGAATATAATATAGAAGCTAGTTGCATCTTCACACACTTTTTAAGAGATTTAAGAAGGATTTAGGAATTAATAATAGTAGTTGTGCTTTGGACTTTTATTGTTTTTTTTTTCCGACGCTTTCACGAGTATTTTGGGTGCTCATGCAACACTATTCATACCTATAATCAAGCTTATTTGTTTTTAATTTTCAATGAATGTCGAGACTACCATGCCACTCGTCTGTTGGGTAGCGACATGACCGCTCATGGACAGTAGCAAACCCAGACAGTACTGTGAATTACAAAGCAACGCTTGGCATTCCACTCCTGAGACATAATATGTAAAGTCTCAATATATCCTAGTAGATACTCTGGTCATTATGTCCCTCAAACTGGAACACAACAGTTTTTGGTCAATGGTCAGTTTACTCCTCATTTTGAAATAGCCCAAATCAATTTTTTTTTACTTTTATTGCTGTTAATGACGAGACGAGCATGCCGTTCGCCTGATGGTAAGCGATGCGACCGCTCATGAACAGTAGCAAAGCCAAACAGCACCTTGAATTACAAAGCAATGCTTGACATTCCACTGCCCTCGCCATCCTGAGACATATAGATGTTTAGTCTCAATATGCCCAGTAGTTACTCTGGCTACAATGTCCTTCAATCCGAAACACAACAGTGCATTTAAACTACTCAATTTCATTAGTCTCTAACTTTATAAACATAATTGAAATAAACGACAACAATTTAAACGAATTACAAAACCCATCCTTTTAAAACTCAGCGAAAAACAAGCTCTTGCAAAAAACGAACCCCTTTCATTCGCAATCAACGGAATTAAGGAAAAAGCCGCGATCACTTACAATAAAGTATTGCACTTACAAAGTGGACACTAACTCAGAAACGCGGCATAAATCATCGGAAAAAAACACCGGAGCGAAAACACCTCATCTACAAATGGATGCCAGAATAAGTTCCAATTCTTCCTTTCCAATTTCGGTCCCGATATTTATTGGCTACGCCGGATTAATCTTTAGAACGGTGATCGGTTTTAAAACGCGCTTATTGGTGACTAACTTCACCCCATTTTGAATCCTATCTGATGGAGACAAAGTCCAAAATGAGTTGGTAGATACCATCTGGAAGTAGTAAAAGTGGGTAATATTTATGAGCTTTGGAAGGAAATTCTTTCTGAATGTTTGCATTTATGAAAATATGCTCAAATCAAAGAGGGACGCTGATCGTTGTAGAGGATGTTCGAATTTGAACGAATTGCAAAGTTTTGTGTCTGAATATTTGCTATGAATACACTTGCAGATTATATTTCAAGTACTAAACATTAATAAACAAGACTCAACCGAGCGTTTTCTAATCGGTAGCATACTTCAACCTTTAAAGAAGATGGACATGAAATAACAGCCTCGCTGGCAGATTCGATTGATAAGATTGCAATAGCACTAAGAATCTGTATGTTTCCTCTATTCCACTCCTTTCTTTAACTCCTACAATCCCACTAATATCTGCTATGGTCATCCCAGCGGATGTCACCTGCCATCTGTTGAGTCATTTTGCCGGTTTCCTTTGAACATCAGCAATGTTACTCATATTCTTAGAGTGTTTTTAATGGACACCTTATATGGAAATAGTGGACACTACATACTTTGTTGCATCGACCAAATAGCAATCATTTTCAAATCAAATCAAATCAAATCAAAATATTCTTTATTCAAATAGTCTTTCACAAGATCTTTTGAATCGTCCTTTTTTCCAAGCAAAAATATGACATATGGGCTGTATGTAAAAAAGAATATTGAAATACTTGCTATTACAATTCTTTTATATCAGTTTTAAGGGTTAAGAAACTGTAAGTGACATATCGCTTCATAGGCCGAAAATATTACACCAAGCTCTGTTATATCTTTACTTTACCTTTAGTTATGTGTACATGTATGTTCGCAATGCGGGTCCCAAGGTACACCTCTGACTTTTCGGAGTCATATGTAACCATTGATAGTTAACACGTACTTCAACGGTGAAGTTGTAAGAATTTCTATGGCATGTAAAATCCGCCAACCCGCACTAGGACAGCGTGGTGGACTATATGGCCTTACCACTGTCAATTGTACTCTTGAAGGTAGAGGTGACCCGTGCCATGCAGTGGGACTTATATGGGCTGTTATGCATGTTCACAATACGGTAATATAACCAATATTTAACTACACATAAAGTAAGCCATATTTAACAACAGAAACTGATCCCACTGTATAAGTAACAATCGTTTGTGATCACAGAGTGTAATTTATTCGGGATCAAACGGAGGCTAATAATGTGCCCCCGGGACCCTGCGCTCTTATTATAACCAATTTATTCCGAACAATCATGTAATTACTTCGTTTTACTTCTATACTTTTCAATACGATATTGACATTATAATCTATACTTAAGTAAGTAATATTCGAAGATAACAAAGATGATGGATGTGTAAGTACATTGTAACCGTTAAATATATTGATGGAAATATTAGGAATAAAGTTTTAGTTTGTATTTGCTTGAAAAATTTTTACATAAAATTTCTTTACAATGATCCCGAGACTCCTCTATAATTAAGAGTAAGATTTAGATGGGATAAATCATATTCCTTTGCTGTAGGTAGGTCTTTCATATATGAGGGTCCACCTTAGTAGATACCACCGCAATGTCTATTTCACCCGCAAAAAAAAACAAATGCACTATTGTGTTGTGTAGAATACGAAGCATTTCTATGTAATTCATGGTGTTGTTAGGTTTTGTTAAGGTGTATGAGCGGTCGTACCGCTTACCATCAGGGAAATGACATTCTCATCTCGCCATTCCATTGCAAGTAAAACCCAGCTGTATCAACTCCATATATACAATGTATTCTGTGCTGTATCGCCAAGACATTGATTCAAGGGAGAAATTTTAGTCTACCTATAAATAATACTAATTTCAGCATCAATTAAAGAATCGGTTCCATTCTGGTATTTAAAACACAATCACGCTAATTAGCCATTCGCGTACACTTGACAATTGAGTGGCGTTAAGGTGTCCCGTGTGATTTTTTTCCCTTACTCTAATTAGGGTAGCACCGCCTGTTTCTGGCACAACGTAAATCATCCTCAGGTTATTAAAAGAATTCTCTACGAATCGAACCTCTTTAAGACGTCTCCTTAAATATTCAACTTTCGAGGGACTCTCGTCTTTATACTCCCACAATAGGGGTAGTTTTCCTCTGGGGTGGTGAAGGAAATTTCTTGCACTCTTGTGTACAACCGTCGTATTGGAAATGTATGCCGTTTAATATAAAATCGGCAGTACGCGACTGTGAATGATTTTGTGTTTAATCGAGGGATTTATGGGTGTTCAAATTTTTCATTATATTTTCGGTGATTATTTTGCACACATTTGATTTCAATTTTGTGCACGTGGCTTAATTTGCAAAATGGTTTGCTTTCAAAATTTACTTTTTATTAAAATTTTAGTTATAATTCGAAGCGACGCGACGCGACGATACGACGCGACGAGTAAGATTATTTATCATCATTGATTGCTTATTGTGCAGACCTGTCTATTATTTATACGTCGATTAATTTTATTACTATTTTTACAACAACCTATAATTATTCACAAGTTACACAAGAAACGAATTAAGTAATTTTCCGGTATTTTTATCCCTTGGAAAGACAAACATGATCCCATCAAATATTTATCCTATGATCATAAACAATGCTATAATAAAAAAAATATCTTTACAAATAAAACCACTGTAATATTATTCCTTTACAATTCAATATTTGGCTTGTAAGTAACATTACAAAGAGGTTGTACAGCGCCGCAGGCTGGATGATAATTCCCTCGTGTTTTCATACCTTTGATTCGATGCCTCGCAGCCCTGTGGAAATCAAAACGTTCACCTACCTTACCTTTGAGTAGGGCGTCTGTGATGACCTTATTTTTAGGGAATTTTGCAAGTTTCTATCATTGAGATACATTTGCAAACACATTTTATACTGCAGCTATTTTTATTTCTTTCTCTCTTCAACTTAATATACATTGTATACAAGACGGACGCATTATCTAACAGTTCTACCTTTGGATGATTCAGAAATGAGATGTGAGTGATATGTAAGTATGTACAAATGGGGACAATATTATCACAATTTTATCTTGCTTCTAGGATCTCTAGAGACGCAGTGAAATAGCAAAGAACACATAAGCTTTCATTACTCCACACCAAACTAATCAGAAAAAAGGAGAAAATGTAAGGTTAAACTTATTTCTTAAATACTGCTTAGATAGGACATAATAGGTAAGATCGAGTAAAAATTCGTTCAATTTAAAAAAAAACCTAATAATTGACCTTTTCTCAAGAAGACTTTTGCCTGATTGTGGGGCAGTCTTAGGGAGACTAAGTGCTGCAGTCTGTCACATGAGATTTCAGTACCTCTGTGGTCACCCTATTATCTACATTCAAACGGCCTCGTTCTAAATAAAAACATTGCTCCCAAATCGCTTCTATTTCCCCGGCATCTGTATCTTAAACCAACTTAACCAGACCACCCTCTATTTACAAAACTCACCCTTATTCCCTGGACATAAAGATTATTCTATATTTTTAGGAAGCATTATTAAAATTGTAATGTAATAGGTATGAGATTGCAAGCACTCGCATGTGTGGCAACATTAAGGCGAATAAAATTTAAATATGGTAGCACTGGAGCGGGCTATAAAAGAAACAAAATAATATAAAGAGAAATGGAAATAATGCAGAAATGGCGGCGTCACGTGGAGAACAACGGAAACGTATGTATGAGCGGTGCAATGCTTAGATTTTACACGGATAACATTCTCCCATGCCTGATTGATAGACTTTAAAAGTTAGATAATAAAATCAAAATGCATAATAATATACCCATACATTTATTCAAGTTATTGCCAACCCACGAGGCCAACATGATGGACTATATGGCCTAACCACTCTCAATCAAACTCTCAATTGTAGAGTAGGCCCATGCCTGGCAGTGGGACGTATATGGGCTGATACAGTATTGTAAAGCAATCAACTATTCCAAGTCACTCAAAATACACGTAATGTAATTTAAATTTAACAAACACTATTCCCTGTTGGCCTCCAGGCAGCATCGAACCGATTTTGGTTTCGAATTTTAGGTAGACATTCCGATGATTGAGTGAGATTTTCCGTAAAGAGACTCTCATATCAAAAGTCCGTAGCCGGTAGCAGCAATTGGTGCCCAGTATTGCAATAGGCTTGCACACACATCTTGGAATGAAAATAAGCTCAACAACTTTCTTCGAGATTACAGACGCAAAATCGTGTATGCGTCCTGTGTCATTCCGTCGTAGTGTGAAGAAGCATCTTAGCAAGTCGGTATAATTCTATGGAATGGAATGCTGCAACAAGCTATGTTACTGAGACTTTCAACTAAGACCAAATGGAGGTTAGTATGTGGCAATGAGCTCCTCAATCGAATAGTTGATTGAAAAGATTTCCATTCTTACTTGTGGGTGATTATATTGATACAGTATAGAGGCAACGTGCGCCTCCTGCACATAAAGTTAGGTAAATATTTTTCCATGTAGCGGCGCGCTCGTATTATTCAAATGTGTACCAATAAGACAGCATTTACGGCCGCCCATAAAACTACAATCCAACCGTACGAATAAATATCCGACCTCTGTAACTTATAACCTTCGGGACCTTGATGTCGGTGTGTCTGGATGCGACTGGGTTTCACGCATGTGGCAAGTTGTCTCAAATATCGTAAAGTTAACCTACCTAACATAGTACATATATGCAGTATAGTTAATGATGGTAGGTCAAGAGGCCGCCTGGGTAGGTACCAACGCAATGTCTATTTATCCTGCCAAACAGCAGTGTAAATGCACTGTTTCTGTTAGAAAGATATTGTAGCGAGAGTAGCTACTGGATATATTGATACTTAAAATCTTATATCTCAGGATGGCGAGCGCAATGGGATTCCAAGCATTGCTCGGTAACTTGGATTGGAGTAGTATCGCATACCATCAGGCGAACGGCAGCTTCATCTCGCCATTCCCGGTAATAAAATAAAAAATACGAAAAATAGTTCCGAAGTGCACACAGTCATTTCCATTTTCACAAGCTCAAACATTTCTTAAAAAAACATTGAAATTGTAAATATTTAATTTGCATCGAGTGTGTTACGGGTGAAAAATTCCTAGTTTATTTTGCCATCTATCATCATAGTAATTTCATTAATTAAAAAAATTCAAATAAAATAATATCAGAACGCTCTTACTTACCAATATACAGGGTATATTAAGACTGCTACTGATAACGACGTCGGGTAGTAGTTTTAGTAACTTCAGACATAATTTGGCTAAAAATTTCTTATTATTGTTATTTTTTCCTATCGTCATATTTATGTGGTAAAAAGAATGGTTTTCTTTTTCTAAAATAATAGTTAATGCCCTTTTTTTTCAAGAAGCTATGGTACGCAAGGTTTTAAATTATTATTTTAGCAAAAACTACAACAATATTTAAAAAATTACAAAAAATATATCTCATTTATTTGCGAAAATGTTCATTGTATTGTGTTTGTAGTCACTAAAACTACCAACCGGCGTAGTTTTCGATAGTAGTCTTGATATACCCTGTATACCTCTACAAACCTTGCCACACACAACTTCTCTACCCCATCCAGTGTCCGTACATTCGTAAACGTTATAATAATACAAGGCATAACACGGGTTATGGGTTAGGTCGTAACGCGCCCAACAGTCGGCCCGAGGTTAATTTCGCACCTGTACTTATTCGCAAAGCCTTTTACATCCAATCTTGATAACTAATAACGCTGCCGATTGTTTTGTTTTCGTTTACAATTATTTTGGGGATTTAATTTTAAAAGGATGTTTCTCGTTTCGTTTTGTATTTAATTTAAAATGTGTTGGATTTAGAGTAAAGATTTTAAAGCCAAGAGTGTCACTCTTTTATCAGAAATCTTTTATCAGAATTATTTTATCAGAAAATGAAATGAAAACATCTTCAATTATAATTTGGGTGACATACTCCAATGAACATCCAAAGTCTTCATGTCGAATGTTTAATGCGTCTTGCCAATAACAATATTAGTTTTCATTTTTTCCGTTACGCTCATTATCAATATACAATATCTATACATAAACCCACGCCTTTTTTTCCAGAAGGGGTAAGCAGAGGTCCAACTAGGACACCCACATACCACTAATTATGATCCGTCTCACGATGTGATAGAGCTTATCGCTTTAGCAAATACAAATGGCTGACTCCGTGTTGGTAATGAATAGAAAAATCCAATATCACCTTGCCCGAACGGAATTCGAATCCGAGACCGACGAGTAATCGGACCTTTCTGTTTCTACACATATTTTGTGCATTTCCCGGCATGTTGTTTTCCTTCACTTTTAAAGACCGTGGTAAGTGACGACTATATACTACTATATATTAACATTATGGGTCTTGGAAACTACGACCATCTTCTCCTAAGATCACGTCTTCTCTACGTAAAATGTTGAAACAACTTAAAAACTGTCATAATAACAATGGAAGTATAGATTATTATCTACGATCTTTTGGCATCCGAAGGCGTTGTTTTCATTTTGGTGTCAAAATAATAGGAGCATTTATTTTCTCTTCACATTTTATCATTTTTTTTTTATTATTTTTTTTATTTTTTTTTATTATAATTCACAAAACTGATGTACAATCTAGCAAGGTACAGGAAAAGCGTTTGGTAATAAATCGGATTGTCATCTACTAGATGTGAATCCAAAAAGCATTTAAGAAGACACTCCATATTACAAAAATAAATTTACAGCAACACTAACGGTTTTATACTGAATCAAGTTAATGAAGGATGGACAGCACAATATAATATAAACTTAACTAATCAAAAGTCTGATTTTGGACCTAGTTGAGGCTATAGAACCGCAAAATATATCTATATCATTACGAATTGAGTTGGCAAACGACATCATGCGAGCCATAGGTGAATGATAACCAACATTTGTGCGACTATAAGGTAAAAGAAAAGTTTTTCTATTTATTAAGCGGCTGCTAGGACGTGGAACACAAAAGTCTAGTTTTCCCAACAGGTCAGGTGAATCAATGAAACCATTAACCAATTTAAATAAGTACATCAGGTCCAGGCTTTTCCTACGGGACTTCATTTTATAGTGACTTAATAAATAGGAGTTGAGAATACGGCATCTGTTATCCGTGTAACAAAGCAAATATAAAAACTTCTTCTGAACACGCTCAATTCTATCTGAGTGCACTTGATAATACGGGCTCCACACTGTACTACAATACTCCAATATGCTACGTATGACACTGTTGTATATGGATATGGTAAGGCTAGGTACTTTAAAAATTTTCATTTCTCTAGTTATAAACCCAGACAGTTTCGACGCTCTTTTAATGATTCCATCATAATGATTTCTAAAAGTCAAGTTGTTATCAAACAAGACGCCTAGATCTCTAATGGTATCAACCTCTTCAAGCGGGATATTATTGACTACATAGCAACTATTACATGGGTACCTTTTTCTACTGAATTTTATTACGAAACATTTACTTTGGTTTAAGGCCATATTATTTTTTACGCGCCAATTATTAAGGCCATCTATATCTAATTGAAGTCGAGTTCTATCATGATCACTATCGATGGTCCTATATATTTTCAAGTCGTCTGCGAATAGTTTATCATGAGAACTGATGTTTAAGCCTAAGTCGTTGATGAATACTATAAACAAAAGGGGTCCCAAGTGAGAGCCCTGAGGCACACCTGATGGTATAGGAGACAGTGATGATTTGAAACCCTTAAGATACACTAGCTGTGAACGGTGTTTTAAATAGGACTCGCACCAACGCAACAAAGACCCATGTATACCCAAAGCATTTAATTTTGCAATTAATTATCATATTATATTGGACTTGTTAATACAATTATATTACAAATATAGATAAATAAATAAATAAATAACTCTTTATTCACAATTAACAATTTACACCTGGTACATTATTCAACGAGTCTCAAACTAAGCATGCAAGCTTGTGTCTTGAGACTCGAGAGTGTGGGGTTATTAATAAGAACTTATAGTAAAAGCTTCGAACAACTAAATTAACTATTATACATAATAACGAACTTCACTTGCGTGGGAGTGTGTGTATGTGTGTGTGGGTGTGTGCGTGAGTATGTGTGTATGTGTATGCGTGTGTATGTATGTGACGTGTGTTTGTTTGGGAAGTATTATTTCAATAAGTCTTCTGTGGCAGCGTAAGATAGTACCAATAATGTATTTTTAATAAGTTTTTTAAGAGAGTGTCTCGAACAGCCCTTGAGATGCAGTTGTCGGGAAAGCCGGTTATATCATATATGAAGGTGCGCATAACACGGACAGCGTCTAGCTAATTCTGATTTTAAGCTGGGTATTTCGTATCTGTACACTCGTCTTTTCTCAATTATGCTGTAGTGCGGGTGTTTTGTCACATTCTGGTGCGCTTTAATGATAGCAGAGAGGAAGCAAAGTTGTCTAACCCGGAGGACTTTAAATTCTTTATATATATTATCGGTAGGATATAGAAAAGGTTTCTTAAGGCAAACTTTTATTAGCGCCCGTTGCGCTCTTTCCAGTTTAATTAAGATGGTCTTGCCAACGAATCCCCATACGCTAATACAATATCGTATTATCGATTCACAGAGTGCAATGTATATTGAGCGTAGTATGTCAATGGGCGATCCCTTAGTATTTTCATGATGTGTATTAATTTTCTAACATGGTTTGTAACGTCTTGTATTTGAGCTTTAAAATTAAGGTTTTCATCAACTATTACTCCCAAGTATTTGTAATTTGATGGATGTGGTCCTCTGTAGGACTTGACAGTCGCAAGATGTCAAAGAATTATGTGCAGTGTAGGGATTGTGATAGCTACAGCTGTGTATTTGCAGTGTCATCGTGGAAGGTGGACTGGATGTGGATGTTTTAGAGAAAAAGATGTACTTAGTCTTATTAGCGTTAAGTGTCAACAAGTTGATTTTTAATAAATTCGATATTTGTTTTAGTCCTTGGTCTGCTGTGTGATACACGTCCTTCCAGGTTCTAGCGTGAAAAAGAACAACCGTGTCATCTGCGTAAGTAATTATATCTGCGTCTTGAATTGTTGCATTGACAATATCATTTATGTACAGGGTGAAGAGCGTTGGTCCTAGAGTGCTCCCCTGAGGTACTCCAAAGCTGACAGATTGGTGTTCGCTTTGAATATTGTCTATTCTGACGAGTTGTAATTTTTGTTTATATTAGGAAAACATAATTATGTCAAACAAAGCGTTTAATGACTGTTGACTGAGATTGTTGGGTGCTATTTATTTATTTATTTAATATACATTTTTTAAATCTTATTTGTAGTTCCTTATTCCGCCACCTACCAATAGAAAATAGATGAATTATATTTCAAATATGGTTCGGAATGTGGCAAATACATACCATACTTTCAAACTAATAATCTTTTATAACAACCTCACGTAATATTGATATAATGACAGTGGGCAATAAATTAACCGTTCAGTAAGCCGCGACGCCTGTACAGTAGTTGCTACTTACTAAGTCGGCCAAGTTGTAACAAGTTGCGTCAAGTTGCGCTAAGTTTTTGCCGCGACAAGTGTAACGCGGCCCGCCCGCTCGGTTCACTAGTCATTTGAATATTATTTTAGTAATGTTGGGGAAAATTGGACAACGGAAACTACGAGACTTTTCCGGTAATAGAATACTGAAGCAGATTGAGGATTTTGTTAGCGGAAGCTCTACACAGAGTGTAAATTTACACGAGACATTTATGTATGTCTCGTTCTATGATTAGCCAAAGATTAGAATAGGTGCCACAATGATCTCGCCAGGTCATAATCTTGCAGTTATCATCAAAATTCAGTGTAGTTATTTTACCACACCTATTTCAATTACAAAAAAAATCATATAAATTGTTCGGGTCTTGAACTTGTACCCTTAGACAAGTCACCTACCATATTTGCATCGGATAAATCTCTAAGTGGGACTAGTGTCGCCTCTTCTTATCCCTTCAAGAATAAATAGTACAGGCAACGAAGCAACGGGTTACTCTTGTCCGCAATGCATAATTTGCCAGGAGTTTTTTTTTTTCATGAAGAGGTGGCATATGACCCCACTAAGTTAAAAACCCAAAATACTTACAAAAATGGTGTCCGCTAGAGCCGCCATTTTGGAAAACGCGTTTGAAGCCATATCTACGGAACCGTCCACTTTAAGCCCATCATGCTTTGGACCTTTCTTGTAGATAATTAAATTTCCCATCTTTTTTGTTCAATATTTTTTTTGTACCATTAACCGTTCGCGATTTACAATGTTATTGATTTTCATTTTATACCTTTTTTACAATAAATTTTACATGGATTTTTAACAAAATTTACTATTTCCTCATTGCTTTGTTCCCTTATGCCATCAATATTTAATTAATTACGTGATCATCATGGAGTAATCATTGGATTTCATAATTACGCTATGTATCCTTCGTTTCCATTGACCTTGATTCGATAGTACACCATTCAACGCGCGATAACTTCTAAAATATTGATTTTAGAGAAAAAAAACTATGGGTGAAAAGTTGTTAAGAATTTATTGATTTAAAAGTTTAGTCATTAACAATTTTTTGTTTAAACAATTATTAACAAATATATCGGCAAACAGGCGTGAAACGAATATTAATAACATTGTAAATCGCGAGCGGTTAATGGTACAAAAAAAAATTATTGAACAAAAAAGATGGGAAATTTAATTATCTACAAGAAAGGTCCAAAGCATGATGGGCCTAAAGTGGACGGTTCCGGAGATATGGCTTCAAACGCGTTTTCCAAAATGGCGGCTCTAGCGGACTCCATTTTTGTAAGTATTTTGGGTTTTTAACTTAGTGGGGTCATATGCCACCTCTTCATCAAAAAAAAACTCCTGGCAAATTATGCAGGAAAAAATGCTTCGTTGCCTGTACTAAAAGACGTGAGCTAAGTATAAATAAATAAATAACACCCAACAGTCACATACATAGTCCTGATCCCACATTAAGATCGAGTCTTGTGTCGTGGGTATCAGGAACTACGACTTTTCGGTCTCACAAACACCCAGACCCGGAAGAAATATTTGTGGGCCGCACAAATATTTCTCTCGGTGCGGGGATCGAACCCGCGGCCTCTCGTTTCACAGGCGGTGTATAACCAACTGCGCCACGGAGGTTGTCAAATGAGGATGTAATTATATTCATGAAAAATCCATTTCTTACAAAGAACATTAATAGAGTTATATGTACATTATATTTAATTATTTATTCACGATTTTATATCTACTCTATTTTTGTATGCACCTACCATATTTTTGTTCTACACCACCCAAAGGTTGATTGGCAGAGAATGTCATAGGCATTATGTATAAGAAGCTTGATAAATAAATAAAAATGTTATATTTTTACAATATAATATAAATAAAACTATCCGTTTTTCCCCAAGCGTACAAGTCTGGGGCGGATGTCATTGATAGAGAATTGATAGGCATGAGACAGGCGGGCCTCGCCAACTACCCCGGTATTACCAGAATTATACACATACTTGTACTCTTTAATGCTATTCAAATTACATCGACGGTTATGTACGAGGAGGTTTGGTGTGGTTTAATACGTGTACAGGAATGGGGTACGTTTTAAAATGACATTTTATTATGAGGAATCCTTGTGGTCTTGCTTCGACCGTTGGATACGCGGAGTTTGGCTGTGTTTACACTTGTAAAGTTAAGGATGTCATGAGATATGAGACAGCTTCCGTGGCGCAGTTGGTTAGACGCCGGCTGTGAAACGAGAGGCCGTGGCTTCGATCCACGCATCGAGACAAAAGTTTGGGAGGCCTACAAATATTTCTCTCGGGTCTGAGTGTTTGTCGGATATTATTTCAACATCCTTTATTTTTCCAACATCCATCCTCAAAGTACCCATGTTAATACAGCCTAAACATTCTGCTTATGCAACGTTCAAAATACACTACTCACAAAATATCAAGAACATTTTTTATAAAATTTTCGGTGTTCCTTGATGATCTGTAACTCGGAGAGAATTGATCGTTAAGAAATTCGAAAACAAGCAATTAAAAGCTTTGTTTTTACTTCAGATCTATGCTCTATTTCTAAATCGACTGCCTGGTTAATAAGCAATTGTGGAAAACCAACGAAAAAAAAAAACCGCATTAGGCCAGCGTGCTGTACTATGTGGCCAATCCACTCTCAATCGTACTCTCGATTGTAGAGGAAGCCAGTGCCCTGCAGTGGGACATATATAGGTTGATATACGTCATACAGTATAGATGACAAACATCAGATCATCCCCCTACTCATTAATAGACCTAATCCCACAAAGACAACTTAAATCATGCGAATCATTTACCCCTTTCAAAAGGAGTGTGTTGTAAATACATTGATGATATCAGCAGATGATATCATTTGTAACGACCACGTCATAACACGCGTGTGACGTCACTATAACCGCACATACGCCGCGCACACGCTAAACAATACGCGCGTCACGACGAGCACACTCCTTATAGCCCGCACGCCCCCACCAGCGGTTCTCAAAATCGTTCCATAGAGAATATGGGCTTTGTGGGATTTTTAGATGCATGGAAATTATATTTGCCAGTGAAACGTTAGTTCATTTTAGGGTGTTAAGTAATTCTATAATTGAGAAAATTTTATAATAACACGACAAAGTCAGGAATTTGTGTCCGATATGGCCATAGGCTCGCCCCTTATTACATCGTGAGATGGAGCATACATGGCGAAATGTGGGTGGGACCTCTGCCTACCCCTTCAAGGAAAAAGGCGAGTTTATGTATATATGATGTATGTATGTATAATATGGGCCAGATAGATTATTAATCGACGTGAGAATATTATTGCATACTGATACACACTTACGAGCGACATAGCCACATGTTTTCCAAATTTTGCGAATGACTGCTATCCGAACATAATAATACTTATATTCTAATCTACATGGATAAATATAGTAGTGTTTGGTTATAGCTTTGATTAAACCGAATCATTTGATGTAGGGTTCCCTGATATTAAAGTATTTGTATGGTGATGTAGTGTGTTCCGTCGGCTCTAAAGTTTAGGAACTTCTGTCCAACACGTTGCACCGCGCCGTACACACGCCGGGCGGCGCTGTGCACACTTCGCTCGTGTAATGATGTCGTGATAACACCATATTAGCTCCTTCATACAAACGTTGGTTTACACTTTATTTAAGCCACGAGAATCGGATTATAAGTATATTACTTGTCCATAAGTTTTGGATAGGATTTGTATTGTTGTAGCAAAGGGTTGGTTTATTTCGCAATATTATTGTTTGGGTGATCTGTTTATTTTTAGGTTGCAAATAAAATAACAGTTATTGAATCCTTATTACAGTTTTCTTAAGACAGTTTTCAGATACCGTTATTATGAACTGACTCAAAAATGTTATTCATAGATGTCAAAATCACTCATCAAATATAATTAACAGCTCACTAACTTCAAAATGGCCGAGACCGTTGTTTATGCAAAATAGACGTTTGATAATACAACCAAGTGAATGAAATCACTTTTTTCTATGAAGTGGCAATATTAATTAAAATATGTAGAAGAAACCACTGGAAACCACTGAGACCTGAAAACACTGGTGGTAGGTCTCTCTTAAGTGAGAGGCCATCTGGGTAGGTACCACCGCCATGCCTATTTCTCCCGTGAAACAGCATTGTAAATGCACTGTTTTATTTCGGATTGAAGGACATTGTAGCCAGAGTAACTACTGGAAATGTCTCAGAATGGCGAGCGCAGTGGAATTTTGCTACTGTTTATGGGCGGTCGTATCGCTTACCATCAGGCGAACGGCTTGCTCGTCTCGTCATTCATTGTAATAAAAAAAATAGGAATAGCAAATCTTAATGAACGTTTAAGTCCTCTCTTAACCAAGAGAATAGTTTGCCGTGCAGCCGATACACTCTGATCGACTTAGGAAAGCCTGATTGTTTATCAAACATAAAATCATATTCAATATAAAACAAATTCAAGATCTTACAAATAAAGCGCAACACGAGTCGCCCTCCGCCCAGTGCACAAACATTCGCAACGGCATCAAACTGCCGTATCGAGACGTGAAAACATTCTGCTGGCCACGCTGCTCCACCCGAATACTATACGCTGTCCAACAAGAAATGAACTATGCTATATAAAACAGCAAAGATACTGTGCATACTGGGGCATGCATTACAAAATGTTTGTATTTTACTGGTGGTAGGTCTTTCATTTCTCATTGATACTTAACACCTTATGTCTCAGGATAGCTTTGTAATTCCATTTGTTGGTTGGTTTTGCTACTGTCATCAGCGGTCGAATCGCTTACCATCAGGCATACGGCACTCTCGTCTCGCCATTCAAATGTGGTGTCAGTACTATGTATGTGACTGTTGGGTGTTATTTATTTATTATATTTTTAATTTGGTGGGTGGTCAGCCTACCTTTCTCTCCGCCCCTCCAGGCCATAATTCTGTAACTGCCATAATCCATCAATATAGTGGACTATAGCCTCGTCTGGCTAAGTGTCCTGCCCACATTCACTTGAGCTCAGCAATTCGTTGACGCACTTCAAACACGCCTATTTGCTGTTGGATCTTTTTATTGTGGACTCTATGAACCATTTTATATCGTGTGACCGTCTATGTTTCTGCTGCATAAGTGAGGTTCGGCAGGACATATTGATTAAAAATATAAATTTGTATTTATTTTAATCAAAATTTCATCTGTTTCCTTGTATACTACCCATTTGTATTTCCTTATTCAATTACCGAAAGTCCCCTGTTGAACGCAGGACTCCCTCCTGGGTTTGTGTTTATAAAGTCTTATTTTTTCTACGTAATTATATCTGAACATCGCCGTGGATATTATATCTAAGCCGCGTAGGACAGTGCGTGGCGTGTGTGAGGTGGACGCCACACAAAGAGGGTACACGTACAAAACTTCGCCCGTTTACAATTTTTACTTACGTATGTCTTAGCTGACCGACGAGAATCACAGTAGCCAATAGTGTGGACGTTCTCACTCTGTATGACTTGCAGATCTGGAGATAAATCATAGAAAACTAGACTATCTTTTAATTCAAAATCTATAACACTTTCAGGATGTCTTTGTATTTATGGGAGTACAAAAATCAGGAATCAAGAATCACTTGATCTGCTTAATTATGTCTAAGCAACCAAAGTCGGTATTT
This sequence comes from Hyles vespertilio, assembly GCA_009982885.2. Lineage (NCBI taxonomy): Eukaryota > Metazoa > Arthropoda > Insecta > Lepidoptera > Sphingidae > Hyles > Hyles vespertilio. Next base: position 16,655,544 of record CM042810.1, read on the forward strand.
AGTATTTCTAACCTATTATGCCAATCCTGTAATCTTCATTTAAATTAGCACACAGAGTCGCCAGATGGTAAGAGTTGAGTAGTCCAAATAGGGTATTCACCATTTAGAGATAATATCTCTTGCCAGACTACAACAGGCTAGACCAGAAATTCAGTACTTGGGTGGGTCACAAACAATTCACCATCGTGCACGGAGGGCTTTATTCTGTCTAGTATGAATGTAAAGTTACTGTATTAAAAAATCATTCCTTAAAAAATGACGGTGTATGATTTACTCCATAACAATTCCAATATTCTAGCTCAAAATTGGAATAGAAAACGAATAATCAATTACTTATATGATCAATGAAGATAATCCTTTCATATATTGGCACCTTGCCCCCAACAATACGTAATTGAAAACATCGCAAATAACGCAAATAGCGGGTAATGTCCACTCAATGCCAATGATACAACGCTTCCATTGATATTCAATTCAGAATAGCGGAGAAAGATCGCCCCGGGACACTGGCCAATTGAATTTGAAAACAGAACGTCACCCCGCCGCCCCCCGCCGCCCGCGGACACCCCCCCACCAGAGCGGTGACGCTGACCCAGTGTGGGGACACCATCACTAACAATTATGATGGATATAACGGTATTAATATATCATAAACAACCTCCTTAAAGTACTGTTTTTAGATATTCTTCATAAATCGATACTTTTGTTTATGGCCTTAGCTCGGCTGGCCTTAAAGCGCCCTCAAGAATTGATCAGTCGATGCGTGAAAACTGAATACCAGTTTTGTAAAGATTGGAAAAAGGTGTAGAAAGTAAGAACCTTGAAAAATATATTAACCGTTTTGTACTCCTATACATCGGAAAAGAAATAACTCTCCCTTCATTGACCACAAACAAGTTTTATTTCTCCTCAAAAAAGTTTGGTCACCGCATCTGCCCTCTGCCCATCGCGCCCATTCTCCCGCCCATAGACAACTGTTTTATTGTTTTTATATTTATTTATCCACGCGATGTTTTTGCGTTATACCGTCTCGCATAGTTTTTGGCGCGAGCCTTTACGACCTAGCTATGGCACAGAATTCATGATACGACGATACGATTTGATTGGACTGAAAGATGGCAGATATTGTGATCTTCATGGAGGAAAATGAAAAGAATACTGTTTTAGTGTATTTTGCTGATGTATTTTTGTTTTTCTTGGATGTATTTGTTTCATATTTTTAGTGGCGTTCAATAATTATATTAGGTTTTGGGAAGTAAATGTTCAGGTTATTCCACTGCTGATTTTTCTTAGTCAACTATTACAAGAAGCCCTCAGATTGACTTAGGTTTTCCCGAAGGATCATTTCTTGGAAGTAACGCCAAGACGCGCCAAGCTTAGCAGGTGGGTTGCTAAGCAAAGACAGTGGAGGTCCATATATAATACACACTTACTAGGCATATGTCATAGGAATTAGAAATATTCCCTAATGATTTTATAACAGAAATTGAAAGCCAAAAAACGTTTCTAATACCTGAGATTTTAAGGGCTCCTACGACTTTCTTATGACAACTGGCTAGGACCATTAATCAATAGTTGTCCATCTGTTTAGTTTTTCTTTATACTAGAAAAGAACTTTTCTCACTCCATTGTATTAAGACTGTAAATTCAAGCGATCAATCTTATATGTATAACAACACAGTACTATAGCAAGTACACACATATATATTTCCGATTATCCAATTTCCATTCATCCCAGGAGTTCATAAAATTCATAAAGCTTATAATAACGATGTAAGAGACTTATCCTTGTTATTTCGGCAGCGTTCAGGTGTACCTTCCGATTATGATAAGTCAGCGAGATTCAGAAATAGCCACCCCGACTTTTATCGCGACGCCCCTGTAACTACCCCTTGTGACTTCCCAGACAGATATATACTTTATTGTAAAGATTTAAGGTTGTCTTTTGAAAAGTCGAGGGTAGTGGACGATTCCGCTTGGAGGTTCAATCCAATATCAGTGGCGTTTGATCGGATCGTTGTATAAATGTTTGGCACAATGTTGATGTGACGAGGTATTGTCCGTGCTTACGGAGATTTGAACATTATATTACGTATCGGATAACATATTTTTTGTTTTCATGATTTGGTAAAATTGTTAATCGGTGCCTATGTTTTGGTAACCCACAAATATTTATTTCAGGGCTGGGTATTGTGAATCTTAGTCTTAGGACGCACGACGTTGTAATATCTTAGTGTGGGGTGACGTCTATGTATATCACTACTCACAATGTTTTATTAATAATAATCATCATCATTTCATCAGAGACGATTGTCTGCTACAGGAAGTCTACCTACTGCTGACCATAGGCCCCTCCCAAGGGTCTCCACATGGGCATGTTGGATTATGTTATTATTATTAATAACCGAACCTAAAGTCAGTTTTCGCAACGCCTTAAACAATCGCACTCAAACCCTTATTGAGTCTTTTGAGACGCAAAAAACCTATTATATTTAATTATAATCCACTGAGATAATATACTAGACGGGACACTGCAAACAAAATGTTTGTAACAAAATGAAGGGTACATTCTATTTCTGTCTCTGTCACGCCTACGAAGTAACATATCTTCCCTCTCGCTTCACTGTGTACCCTTGTGCACGCACCATACGCACACCATACATACCTGAATGTTATAATAGTTTAGTCAATATGTAAGTTGCCCTCCGAATAAAGACCTACCGTTATTTAACATTAGTAATCGTTAGGGAGGCATGTCAAGAGGTCACAGAAAAATTAATAAGGTCGCGCTGTTTGCTGATTTTGAGAAAACCAAAAAATTAAAAACGCTTTTTACCTGGAAACTATTGGTTTTAGGAAAAAGTTTTTCTAGTAAAAAATGTATACCATTTCTAATTCTAAAAGTTCTATTTGACATATCTCAAAATTGTGAAATAGGGATGATGTCTATTAATTAACTAATAATATTATATCATTTTATTGTATTGTATTGTAGCGCTATTCTACACAACTTCTGTATCAGCCCATATACGTCCCACTGCAGGGCACGGGCCTCCTCTACAATCGAGAGTACGATTGAGAGTGGTTAGGCCATATAGTCCACCACGCTGGCCTAGTGCGGGTTGGCGGACTTACATACCATAGAATTTTTTTTATAAATCGCTAAGGTATGCAGGTTTCCTCACGATGTTTTCCTTCACCGTTTTAGTGCGTGGTGATTGACTATCAATACACACATGACTCCGAAAAATTCGAACCCGCGACCACCGTGAACATGTTGGCAGTCGCGTCTCATCATCATCATCATCAGCCTATTCGCGTCCACTGCTGGACATAGGCCTCTCCTATGGCACGCCACTGGGCTCGATCTTCAGCCCAACGTCTCCAACCGCTGCCAGCCATTTTTCGGATATCATCGCTCCACCTCGCGTCTCATCAGTCCATCAGTCGCGTCTAGTCCGTTTAAAATGGTTGTTTTGCTTTATTTAAGTGATTTAAATTTAGTTATTATGGATAGTAAATAAAATAAGAATAGCTTCATAATTCCATGGTTTTACGGAAAGTTTTATTGAAATTGTGTGAGTTACGTCTGCACAAAGTTATTTATGATAAAAGTATGAAATGTCAAATGGTTCTTTTAGAATTAGAAATGGTTATAGAAGACATTGCGAACTACATTTTTTGTCATTGGAGTGACTTCCGACTTGAGTGATCCGACTTGAAATACAAAAAGTAGAGGGCGCTAATGGATCAAAAAAGTTATCCAACGCTATTTTCGATGAAAAAATGACTATTTTATAATAATATAAATTAGAAAGTTGTTCGTCACAAAATTAGCTACAACTTTTATTCAAACAAAATTTTTATAAATCTTACTGTTTTCGAGCTGGAACTTGTCGAAGTGTACAAATTGTAGATTATGTACCGTGCCATTGCACAGTACTCATGCCATTCAGTTTCATTTTTTTTAATCCAAATGAAATAGCAGTAATTGTTTTCTGATTTTGTTATCAAACATTTTGAACATTTGTTCAGCAAAAATTTGAACTTAGGTGTATTTATCTATATTTTGCATCACATTATTTCAAGTCGGATGACGTCACTCCAATGACAAAAAATGTAGTTCGCAATGCCCTCTATATTTTTTATTTAAAAAACTTTTCCTAAAACCCATAGTTTCCAAGAAAAAAGCATTTCAATTTTTGTTTATTCATTTTTTGAATTTCTCAAAATCAGCAAACAGCGCGACCTTTTTAATTTTTCTGTGACCTCTTGACATGCCTCCCTAACGATTAATAATGTTAAATAACGGTAGGTCTTTATTCGGAGGACAATTCATTATTCCTTACATATTGACTGAACTATAATCGTACTAAAACAAAACTAAAATATGATCAAGTAGAAGAAATAAGTTCTTCATATTTCTCAAACCTAAAATATTTGTTTATGTATATTATAATATAGCCTACAAAAGCACCTTAGAAAATGATAAAATAACATCGGGTTTATCTTGGTTCTAAAAATTCTCATACAAACCTACTCGAATGAAAAATATTTAAAATAGAGCGGAGGCACATACCACAAGCCGGGTATGTATGATACCCGGCTTGTTACAATTTAAATGCCGCTCTCACGAAGAACCGATGTTATGTGTCAGCTTAGGCACTAGGCAGTACCGGTATCTGTTTCATCATCAGATTGCCGGCAGTACAGAGATATCTATCCACCTTTTTTTTTTATTGCTGTGAATGGCGAGACGAGCAAGTCGATCGCCTGATGGTAAGCGATACGACCGCTCATAAACAGTAGAAACATTCCACTGCGCTCGCCATCCTGACACATAAGATGTTAAGTCTCAATATGTCCAGTACACAACAGTGCATTTAAGCAGTGTTGTTTCACGGGAGAAAATCTTCTTCATCTTCGTCCACATCAATCAAATCGTCATCCACAAAGCTTAATAACACTCCTACAGTTCTTCAAGTGTTTCAAGAATTGCTATTGATCCACAAGTATTTGTTTCGGTTCTGAGTGTATCTGTATCAGCTCATATTATGGATATGTCCCACTGCAGGACACGGGCCTCCTCTACAATCGATAATACGATTGAGAGTGATTAGGCCATAAAGTCCACCACACCGGCATAATACGGTTTGGGGGACTTTACATACCATAGAAAGTAATACAAATTCGCTATGGTTGCAGGTCTCTTCGCGATATTTTCCTTCACCGTTATAGTGCGTGGTGTGGCGAAAAGTCAGAAGGATTTAAACCCGCGACCACCATTCACCGTAACAGCTGTTGGCAGCCGCGTCTGGTCCGTTTACCAACAAGTCAACCTTCTGGGTGTGACCGATAATTCTCACATAGATTCTGATACCCACGACACAAGACTCGATTTTAGTGCCAGGAGTAAGGACTATGTATAGCGGACTATTTTTAGCGGTACATTGCCTCACAGGAGATTGATGTGAACCGATAGCTTCGCTTTCTCGTTTCGTTCAGTTAGAGAGATTGCCGAATTCCTCATTCCATCAATTTCAATCAGCCCTTCCATCTTCCCATACTTTTTCCTTCCCACTCTCCTTCCGATTTAATAGCCAGGCAGATGTCCACGATCCAAGCATTATGGATGTTCATGTGCGGCAGAGATCAAGTTACCTGTTTGCCCATTTGCCAGGCCTATGCAATAAAGAAATCGACAAAATCTATTTTACTTAATTACTGATAGCGGCACCTAGGTGTCCATAAAGAAACTACATTTACTACAGCCTATGTATAGATGGCGCTGTAATAAATTATGTCGCAAAATACTCCAAAAGTTAGACAAGGAATCATTATATTACGAATGTCGAACGCTGAATCTGAAATAATCATATTCATAATATGTAGACAAATATATACATTATATAAACCATTTTATATTCATATAATATGCAGATAAAGTGAGAGATAAAGTTTGTCATGCGTTGTTTTATAAATTCTTTGACAGCTTTCCAAAACACTTGCGTAAGCGAAACCAATTTGTTTACAAACTTCCGTGACTAATAACATCATGAGTTTAATTCCATATTGCTGATAAATTCCATGAAGACGAACATCAAACATTTAGCACTGACTGGAATATATAAAATTATGACCCAGTCATCGTCTAGTCATCAGTATTCGATTCGGGAAGATTTATATAAGTTGGCAACCTCAACTTATCAGTTGTCATTTTCCAGCCGGCGGGCGAGTAACCGGTCGCGTACGTGTTACTAAAATAAATAACAAATAAACTAAACATTCCAAAAATGAAGGGCGACAAGAACGTGGACATTGAACAGCTGAAAGACATCGCCAACAAGCTGAGGATCGACAGCATCGTTGCGACAAATGCCTCGAAATCCGGGTAAGTAATTTATCCTAACCACATTCTATTAGCGCTGAAGGTCTTTTGAAGGTGAATAATGCATTTTTTGCTTATTAGAATCGCATTGGATCTTTTTCTGACTCGGTTTAATTCGTAAATACATTTTATGTATTATTCTTCGTTATCAGCATATTTAACTTTTTAAAGGATTTTGAGGTTTACCCGTGTTAAATTTTTATAAAAATTGCCGCAGAGATATCGAAGGCACATTAGGAACATGTTCACTTGCGTTTTTCACGTTCAATTGGCTTTCGGTGGAATTTTTTAGGTTATGACGCCATGACCACGTGATCGGTTGCCAAGGTGTAAGTACGCTTAATATGTCAATATAATACAAAGTAACGCTTACGAAGCATTTTTAAGGGCTTAATTTAATGCTGACCTGCGTCCGGCGCCGGTAAATGAATCTGTAAGCATTAGGTAGGCACTTATGACTTTTGTTTATGACAGTGCTAAATGCATTGACTTATATTCTACCGATAGACGCGACGCGTCATAGAAACTATTTGTCCCATATTTCTCAAAGCTCAGTAGCGACATCTAGTACGTTTACTTGAATATTACAAATTATTATCAAAGATTATTAGACAGAAGAGACAGTTCAAATCAATTATAGATTTTCCTAATATACTGCCTATATCCTAATATTATGCCTAAGTATGAATGCTGTCATAGCGATTATATATTTTGTAATAATTTTTATTTACGTGAATAATTCATGAAAATTATCTAAATTAAACTATAAAGTGTACAAGTTCATCACAGTTTTACAATACGATAATGAAACAACAGACAAATATTAGAAAGACCTCCCACTTTCGTAACAACGCGTAAGAATCTAAAACAATTTTAAGTGATATTAGTCTTTAAAAACATTCAATGGGATCCAAATTCCAACGTAGTCCATTAGGTAATTCATATAAAGAAATAGGCTCTAAAAACTGTCCACTGTTTCAGAACATACATACAACACACATATTTTGTCTTATTAATTAACAACATAAAATTAAAATGAAATACTGAAATCAATTTTTAAACTACGTTTTTCCTGCATATCTGTATTTGTAATGTATTCGAATAGTTTATGCCTATTTGGTCAGCTGATATGAATGTCCCATGAATAATCTATATCTAATATAGTTCGTCTCTCTCACTCGACGAGCAATTTTTGTGCGCGGGAATGAGACATACGATTCAGAAGCTCATCTTGTATTTCTAATGAGCTATAAAAATATTTAATCCAATAATAACTAAAATATCTGTATTATCGGCATTATAGTGCAATATTTTATCACTTAACTTGTATGCTTTAATTATATTGTAACTTTAGAAAATTTCGCTGTCGGTTTGACGGGGAAAAGTCAAAATAAATTACTTATAAATATAAGCAAAGAGGCGTACTGTTGCGCGGCCGTCACGCGGCAGACTGATTCGTGTGCGGTGCATGCACCGCACTTGGGTGGGACACGATTGTTACAAAGAACGTCTTATCTAGTGTAACATTGATATCGATGGCTAAATGGAAGTCAAACTTTTTTGACACCCCGCCAATTTTAAGTTAACTATAATCAGAGCGGCGGTAGCGGCATTTAACATTATGATTTAAAATATTTATCTCGGAACTACTTACATGTGTTACATAAGTAAATACACATACAGTCAACATACATAGTCCTGACCCCACACTAAGATGTGGCACACTAAGACGAGGCTTGTCCCTTGCCAAACAAAAACAATCATTGACTAAATTTAAATTTATACATATTATTTACTTATGTATATAGAAATATTAAAATAATTATAACATCGTCCACACTACCATATAATTGGAACTTATTTTTTTTTTGGTATTACCAAATTTTTTTGTGTCCTCTCGGCCCTAGATATTAGATGACGTCATTGACTCCGATTCTAGGGTTCTAGGCCTAGGTCCACAATAGTGTTTGCACCTTGTAAGGTCAATGTAGTTTCTAATCAAACATATAAATAATAAAATACTTAACCTCATTGCAGTTTCTACCTAAAGATACATCAGTAAACAATTTTCTAGGTACCTAAACAAGTTTGATGAATGAATTGCAAAATTTCACAACTTCTTTAATTGTTAAAGTTATGAAATCATTATCTAAAATCTGTATGATAAAAAAAATTACATCATCCTAATGATTTGATTATCGCAAATCTCAATTATTAAATTTGATATTTAATTCTCCATAGATATAAATGTTAGTAGGTAGCTACACTTTTGTTGCTGAAATGATGACAAAAATAATATTCAAACATTAAAAAAGATAAGACCCATTTCAGTCTGTATTATTTTATTCTAATAAATAGAAAGAATAAGAAGAATAAAGAAAGAAATAAAAAAATATTTTGTACCTGAATTAAATAAATATGATACTTTTATAATATAAAAATATTTTAATTGTATTTTCTTCACTCTTTGGTATTCAAAACAAACTAAAAATATTAAAAACTTGAACCCGACAGTGTTTTTGAAGTGTTTTTGTTATATTGTTTCAAATATCTTGCTATATCAAATTGCAATGTAATAATGTTTTGTGTTCAGTGAATAGAAAAAACAATAGGAACTTGATATTCAAGCCATAGGCATTGAAATATAACTCCAGTAGCTTATGTTGATCTTTCTTTTTTATTCACAACTAAATAAAATGTATGCCTCGCCGCTGATATGTTGTAGTTAGAAACTTTATAAAAGTTTTGATAATGGATATTTATTTATAAAATAAGTCCATATTAATAGGACTTCATTTTAATATACAAGGGTTATAAATATTGCTTATTCATAAACACCTTTAAGTTTCATATTCAAGTATTATTAGTTTGCTTTGTATCCATACAAATGAAATACATGTTGTAGTTTTATCAGTTCATATGGCACCACTTTAAAACAAGTAATCGTTGAAAGGGTGATAAGCTCAACCATTGATCAATATTTTATATGTTTTAGATCAATGTAGTTTTCATATTAGGCATGACACAAAATCTTTGGGATCTGATTTTACCCACTGCCTGACAATAAAACTTCCTATTGTTTATATAAGAATATTCAACCCTTTTTCTCCCACATAGATACAGGGCATACATTACCTTTATACCTGTCAGCCCACAAAATTCATCAACCATGGAATTTAAATAAAAAGATTTTAATACCTGTTTCTAGACAATACTTTATTTTCTCATAGTATTGTCTAGAAATAGTTCATAGAATCCCATATATAGATAGATGATTCTATAAGTTGGACCTAGGATCTCATTACCAATACTCACAAACTGTATTTACTTTCAAACTAACAATAAAAAAAATAACACTATTACTAACAATTAAAAAAAAAACTTTCAAACTAACAATAAAAAAATAACACTACTATTCAACGGTGAATACTAAACAACCTTTATTTGTCATTTACATATCCTTGACCTGAGTATCGGTGGGTAATTGATTACATAACATCTCGGTTATCAGCTGGTGTCTACTGTGAGTTGCTGATAATTTTCGCGCATTATTTATCATACCATTTTAGTGCATTATATAAATATATGTTATAAAAAAGAAGAGATCAGGAATTTGTACTCGATTTTTTTTTTATTGCTGTGAATGGCGATACGAGCAAGCCGTTCGCCTGATGGTAAGCGATACGACCGCTCATAAACAGTAGCAACATTCCACTGCGCTCGCCATCCTGAGACATAAGATGTTAAGTCTCAATATGTCCAGTAGTTGCTCTGGCTACAATGTCCTTCAATCTGAAACACAACAGTGCATTTAAGCAGTCTTGTTTCACGGGAGAAATAGACATTGCGGTGGTACCTACCTAGATGGCCTCTCACATATGAGAGACCTACCACCAGTAATAGGCTATATAACTCGATATGGCGATAGACTCGCCCCCATGGGATACACAAGGTGCAATACACAAGGCGAAACATGGTTGCTACCAAGGTAACCTCTGCCTACCCCTTCTGGGAAAAAAGCGTGTGTTTATATATGTTATGTATGTATATTATATAAAAAAATTGTACGTGTTAAAAATTACAATCAATTTTAATTTACACCGGCAGACAAACATGTATTGAAATCTTATCTGAAATGATTAATTTTTAAACCAGTTTAAAACAATTTTGATACCTTTTGTACACTATGTTCAAATCCTCTGTGTTGCAGTTGGTCAAACGCGAGGTATGACAGTCTCGAAGTTTCTGATACCCACAACCCACAACTAGACTCGATCTTAATGTGGGGTCAGGACTATGTGTGTGACTGTTGGGTGTATTGATTTATTTTTATTTAGACAGCCTCCGCGGCGCTGTCGGATAGAGACCGCCTGTTAAAGGAAAGCCGCGGCTTTGATCCCCGCACCGAGAAAAATATTTGTGCGGCCTACAAATATTTATTTTCGGTTCTGGGTATTTGTGAGAACTGAGACAAGAAAGTCTCTCGTAGCTCCTGATACCCGCGATACAAGACCCGATCCTTGTGTGGGGTCAGGACTATGAATGTGACTGTTGGGTGTTATTTATTTTAATGTTTGAGTGTTTACTTTCTGAGCTGGTATAAAATGACAGTTTTTAAAAACAAAAAGAACGATGCAACGGTCGATTGACCACCCTACTTTTACTTTTCATTGTGTTTTCGCACTAAGGCATTAAACCGCAGATTTGCCATAAGTCTGCGACTTCCGAGTGCGTATATAAAATAGTTTGTCGTACTCACAACGTTCAATATAACGCCAGTGGGCAGTAGCATTCATACATGGAATATGACATGTTTATGTATATTTTTTGAGATATTTGCATTGAATTTATTAACCACGTGTTATATTCTATAAGCATATTTCATGGCCGCTGTTATTACTTCCTAGCTTGGCCCCAGTGCAAAAAAAAATATCTACTACCTTTTCAATCACTCTATTTATTAGAAATAACCGCACCAAAATCAAGACATGATTTTAAAAAAACCTTTGTTATAAGTACAACGCATCAGGTGAATGACCAGTGCTTGTTTTTGCGTAGGGAGCAGTCTAGCGTGTTAGCAACGGGGTAGGCAGTTCTGTCAAGCTAGTTTATTGTAGCCTGTTGCATTCCAGTGTAATTGTAGCGTTGTCAATATTGACATTCTCTTTGTAATAAAGCTGATATAATATGTGCCCTTAGATTAATATTAATAATTCCAAGTAAAGTTTATGCAAGTTCGTAAATTAACGTACAATTACTTAATTACCTAAATCCACATAAACTAAAAGCAATAATAAAAAAAAATATAACTGACTAAGCACCACGGTTTGCATACCGTCGTTGGCACAACATAAAACAGTGACATCTAGCGGAAACCCCAGTAACTTACAAATTAAATTGACGGAACCCCAGTAACATTAGGTTGTGTATTGCAGGCACCCGACATCATGCGCGTCGATGGCGGAGATAATGTCGGTGCTTTTCTTCCACACCATGCGCTACAAGATATCCGCGCCCAGAGACCCCTCCGCCGATCGGTTCATACTCTCCAAGGTAAGTACAGCATTCAATTTACTTTCTTAGATGTACCCTCATTTAAGCTTTTACAGTCCATTGTAATCGGAGCATTCTCCATCACACTTCACATCTCGAAGGTAGCGATCATGCTAATATTAAAAATTTGTTTAGAGTTGACTTTCTATGCATGTAATTGTATATCCAACGAGTATCAAAACTATTATCCTTTAACCACTGATTTAATACTGATAAAACATTGCCAAAACACCCAAAGTATTACCTTGCCACATATTTATACCCAAAAATCCTCGTGGTATCAGGGTCACGCCGCCCCCATCCTATACGCGGCGTGGGCTGAGGCCGGTCTGTTCCCCGTGGAGGAGCTCAAGAACCTGCGCAAGCTGGACTCGGACCTGGAGGGGCACCCCACGCCGAGGCTCAACTTCATCGACGTGGGCACCGGCTCGCTGGGCCAGGGGCTCGCCGTGGCCGCCGGCATGGCGTACGTCGGGAAATACTTCGACCAGGCGCCTTATAGGTGAAGATAACAAGTATTTTATTTATTTATACAGGGTGTTTCAAGAGTGCTTCTGAAAATTGTTTATGAGCGGTTAATTGTTTATTGTTTAATCTGTTTATGAGCGGTCGTATCGCTTACCATCAGGCGAACGACTTGCTCGTCTCGCCATTCAATGCAATAAAAAAAAAAATAAGCCGGGTGGCAGTTGTGACTAAATTTTTGTGATTAAATTGTTTTTTTTGTGATTATTTGAATATCGTCGAGTTTGTGTAGTACTATTTATAGTTTTTTACTAAAATAATAATTTAAACCCTTAAATTATTTTAGAAAAACTAATTTAAGTTTTTTTTTATTGCTACGAATGATGAGACGAGCATGCCGTTCACCTGATGGTAAACGTTATGACTGCTCATCAACAGTAGCAAAACCAAACCATCAATTACAAAGCAATACTTGGCCCTACACTACACTCGCCATCTTGAAAAATAAAATGTTAAGTCTCAATATTTCCAGTAGTTTTACTCTGGCTACAATATCCTTCCAACTGAAACACAGCAGTGCATTTATACTGTTGTTTAGTGGGAGAAATAGAAATTGAAACAACCCTTATTTTAAACTTAAATACTTGTTATATGTATGTATATTATTTAACAAATTCGTAATGCCACGAAATATGAGGTAATTTGCCTTGTTATTATTAACCTTGAATTATATTCACATAAAATTATGTAAATGTGTTACTAAATCGATTATTTGATTATGCGAAACATTCATATTTTACAATCGATTATTGTCTTTTGTTAATTTACATTTGATAACATAAATTATGTAATTTCGTGTTTTATAATGTACGAACATATTACGTCGTTAAATGTAAATGCATATTGAGACTTAACATCTTACATCTTAGAATGCCAAGCATAGCTTTATAATTCATGGTGTTGTTACTTTTTTGTTTTGCATGAGCGGTCATATCGCTTACCATCAGGCGAATGGCAAGCTAGTCTCACCATTCTTTGCAATAAGAAAAAAACACTATAACCTCATGTTAAATTAATGAAAAAATAAAATCAACAAATTTAATTAAACAAACATAATATCGAAAGACAAAAGAAAATGACTCAGCATCTGTCTGTATCAGCCCATATACGTTCCACTGCAGGGCACGGGCCTACTCTACAATCGAGAATACGATTGAGAGTGGTTAGGCCATATCGTCCACCACGCTGGCCTAGTGCGGGTTGGCGGACTTACATACCTTAGAAATTGGTAACCGAAACTAATTTAGATCAGTGCTGGTTTTCAGTCACCACTATCTCCCTATGGTCTTATGTGAGAGTTAGTGTAGTATATGTTGCAGATATATTAATATATGTTACTGATATATAATAAATGTTGCAGAGTATACTGCCTGGTGGGAGACGGCGAGGCGGCCGAAGGTAGTGTGTGGGAGTCGCTACACTTCGCCAGCCACTACAAGCTAGACAACCTGGTCGTCATCTTCGATGTCAACAGGCTGGGACAGTCTGAACCCACCTCGCTGCAGCATAAGGTGAAATAGAAAGAAAATACTTTTATTTATTTGTTTATTATGGGACACATGGCGCGTAGAACCGATGGCTGTTGGGGTCGAAAGGTTCTAGAGTGGCGGTCACGTACAGGCAAGCGAAATGTCGGACGCCCGCCTACAAGGTGGACAGACGACCTGGCTAAAGTTGCACAAGTGTACAGGTCGATGTGGAGATCCTTGGGGTGAGGCCTATGTTCAGCAGTGGACTTCCTGTGGCTGAGACGATGATGATGATGATTTATTTAATAAGCTTCATATACAAAAGTATGAAAGGCGGACTTAATGCTCGTGGCATTCACTCCCGGTCGACCTTTTAATGCCAGGCTTACCAATGATGTGACTCTGTATCAGCCCATATACGGCCCAATGCAAGACACGGACCTCTATAATCGAAAGTACGATTGGAAGTAGTTAGGCCATATCGCTAAATCACAATAAAATGCTCGAGAATCACATTGGATTTTTACATGAATGTAAATGCCACATGATGATAGACAATCCAAAGTCTAAAAATCTAGTATTTTTTACATGTTGTTTAGAAAAGGAATGAAGCACAATCAAAAAGCGACTGAATATTCCTGAACTAATAGTGTGTTGTAGACAAGTTGTGCTAGATTAATATTGTTTCAAACGACTCACTATATCAAGAAATGAAAAGTGGACTGAATGTATCACTATTTTAATACAAGGGTCGTACATTTTTTCTACCGTTTAACTGGCTTTTTCATGATTAAAGTCTACCCTAAATGTATAAATCTTGTACATTATTATGTATTTTCACTTCTGATTAATGCACACTTTCTGCAAAACTCTGTATACAAAATAAAATATTTTTATAAATCAAAATATTAACTATTTCATTTGTTGCTTGCTGAGTACAAAAGCAATTAAATTTTTTCATTTAGTACACTCGTACACAATATTAATCCTAATTATTTCCTCAGATGGATGTATACGACGCCCGTCTTAAAGCGTTCGGTTTCCACTCATTAGTGGTGGATGGACATGATGTCACGGAACTTGTGAAGTCCTTTGACGAGGCAGCCAGTGTGACTGGCAAACCTACTGCCATCATCGCCAAGACTTTCAAGGGTAAAGGATTCCCAGGGATTGAAGATCTGGAGAACTGGCATGGAAAGGCCTTGGGCGCTGAGGGAGAGAAGATCATTAAGGTATATAAAGAATTTTCCCAATGTTATTGAAATTTTTTTCATGTCTTTGTTTATGTGTGTGTATTTAAGTGTTGTGTAATCCTTCAAGTGGTTTATGCATCACAATGTGATGGTGTATAGAATGTCTTAGTTTTGATAATGTATATACCATTGGAGAAACTTAATAAAATAAAATAAAAATAAAATAAACTTGTACTGATAGGAAGTTAAGTGAAAATTTAATATTTTTTTCTTTTAGAGTATTAGTTAGTATAATTAATTTGAACTAAGATATAGGTAGTAGATGCGAGTAGGTTAACAACTATATAGTGAAAAGACGAACAACAAAGAGAATATGAAATTATTATCATATACTATATGTGCAATTGACAGAAAAGGTGAAATAATTACCAAATTTACTATTAAGAAAACATACTAAAAATGTTTATAATACATTTTGTCTAGTTTTTTTTTTCTAATTGAACAAGGCATTAATGATGATATAACTTACTAATATATTTGAACCCCACAGCACCTCCAGTCCCAGTTGAAGAGCACTAAGATCACGTTGAAGCCGAAGCCCCCGCTGGCGGAGGCGCCGCGCGTGCACGTGCGCGACGTCACGCTGTCGGCGCCGCCGGCCTACAAGGCGGCCGAGCAGGTCGCCACCAGGCTGGCGTATGGCACCGCGCTCAAGAAGATCGCTGACACTAACATGCGGTTAGTACTCTATATTTATTTATTAAATTTCATAATTTAAATTCCAATAAGCCAGTCCATCCAGAAGTCGCCTGGAAGGCATATATTTAAATTGGGGAAAGAAAAGAAAGTCTAGAGCATAAATGAAATAATAATAATCTAAAATGAATAATATATTACATTATTTAAATACCTTTAATACACATATAAAGTGCGTGGTGGCCTGTTGGTAAACGGACTAGACGCGACTGCCAACATGTTCACGGTGGTCGCGGGTTCGAATCCCAGGGCACACCTCTGACTTTTCGGAGTCATGTGTGTATTGACAGTCACTCACCACGCACTAAAACGGTGAAGGAAAACATCGTGAGGAAACCTGCATACCATAGTGATTTATAAAAAAAATCTATGGTATGTAAGTCCGCCAACCCGCATTAGCCCCCAGCGTGGTGGACTATATGGCCTAACCACTCTCAATCGTACTGTCGATTGTAGAGGAGGCCCGTGCCATGCAGTGGGATGTATATGGGCTCATACAGACACATATACCATAATTACCAGTAAATCGGAATGTGCAAAAATATTCCACACCTAAGTAATCTATGTAAGTAAGTAAATAATCATTAATAATATATTTCGTATTGAGCATAAAAAACATAAAGAAAGAAAGGAAATCTATTTATTAGTGACAGTTGCAGTGTACATACAACATAAAGTAATATAAAACTTCATAATAAAAACATGGCTGGTCACTACTGTGACCGGTAGGTGGCCACTCAGCTTAGTGTTATGATGTGGTGCAAACCGTAAAACAATGCTGATTACTAGCAAAATGACTACAAGCAACTGAATTATCAGTCGCCCACCCACAAGGCGGAGGGACGACCTGGTCAAGGTTGCAAGAAGTTGCTGGATGCAAACGCTTTCAACAGGTCTATGTGACGATTAATGGGATAGGCCTGTGTTCAGCAGTGGAATTGTCATGGTCAAAGAGAGAATATGACTAAAATACCTATATTCACAAATTCAAAAATCACGCCAGTGTAAAAAAGTGTCAGGATAAATAAAAAGGGCGATAATACTATCCATAATTAGACGCATTTATTTCGTTCTAAGATGTGGTAAGGCGTGAGCCTGTCATCAAACTAGACACAAAATTGCGCCCTGGACAACTAAATTGAAAATTGATCTAATGAATAACTCACAAATTGGCGTTTTAAACCTGTGATTCGAATCCAGAATTTTCTGCCTCAAAACCATAGTGTCTAACTTAATTTGTTTGTAAGATTAATGTATTAACAAATTCCTATAAACCCTGCTGCTAAATTAAATTAACTGACATTATTAACACGAGTATGCACCAAACTACAATTCACAGTAACACATGACTTTGTGTTACACATGAGTTGGTGCTATATGATTATGTTTGTCGTACTCGCGCTACTGACGTCGGTAGTCGCGGCCAGTAACCTACGCACAATCGACTATTCATATGTTATGCTAGTTTTAAGGTACAGAAATTTATTTAAAGATATTGTTTGTGATTGTAAATAGATATACAGAATATATATAGAATCGGGATAAATTACGGAGAATAAAATGTCTCGACATGTGATCACAAGTAGGAAGTGATAGCAAGTTGCCTGATCTATTATTGCATGTATTGTTATGTAATAAAATTTAGTGATTTTTACTTGTGTTTTTACTAAATTTTACCTAACTAATAAATCTTAAACGAATTCAGCAATAGCTTAAATACACCTACTTTATAATATATTTTGGCTAATAAATCTTAATTTCAAGTGAAATTTAAATTAAACCATAATGTGCTTCTTGTTTCAGTGTGATTGCCTTGGATGGTGACACTAAGAACTCTACATTCAGTGACAAACTGCGCAACGCATACCCTGACAGGTAACATTTTCATATAATATCAATATTAACTATGGTCATTATGGTCGTTTTATAACCCAAAACTTGAATGACAACTAATGGAAAAAGAGAGTTGTGAAAAGAAAAGATATGTTTAAAGATAATATTGTTAATCTGGTTTCACCAAAATAAATAAAATATATTGAAGTGTCGTCTAATACTTTGTTGGTTACAACATATGATTAAAGAAAAAAGTATTGTTACATGATTTTGTGATTAATAGCACCCGCGAATACAAAGCAGTGCGTTGGTATAGCGCGCTGCACCTCGCCGGTGCTACAGCAACGCTGTGTGTCGTACTCACGCGAACGAGCTCGCTCGATGTGGCCAGTAGCATTCATACAACTCGATCAATACTCATTAACTATTATAGAAATTGATGTTAAGAATATTAAGATTATTAATATCCGCATGAAAATATACAGGGTATATTAACTATACTGGGTGGAATCGCTTATCGTCCGGAAAATTTCATAGTGTATTGTGTATGTGAAATTAATGTTATATACAATATTTATCATTAAAAAGTACAAACTATCGCATAAACAACATCAGTACAAGATATCCCCAAAACACATATTATCTAAATCACCCTACACTTAAAAGTGCAACGACATGCATTACACAGACGCGCGCGTGTATGAATCACGCCACACCATAGCTGATTATCGGGCATCGACCTTGAACTTGCTTCGCGCCTATTTATCGGTATTATTACTCTAAATATTACCATATAACATTTTGTTTTACTTAGAATCTTAGTGTGTTAGGATCATTTAAGTAAATGTTTTACAGAAACACTAGTGTAATGTGCTAGTAAGTTTATTAAAGAAATGTCCGGCTAGATAAAACATACAAAGTTACATGAATATGCTTAACAATTAGTCCCGGTAACGTCTCGGGAGGACGATCTGGCGCGCACTGTGGCGGCGTTGTACAACAGTTCCCGAAGGCATACGCACATTGCCTTTTATGGTCATATCGCGTACGGCAGCGTGGCATTGGTTATTTGGCCTACCGGAAGTCGAGGTCAATTGAGTGCTTGTTATAGACTCCCCCTCCAGGTTGGAAGAACGTCCCGTTTCCGACCTGGCACCAACATCTACAAACGGGCTTACTTTCCGTGGCCTACCACGATGTCTTTTAGGCACCACGGGGTTAACAACTCGACCTTGAACTGGCGAACCCATGAAAGGCACTAAATCGGTACTGTGATATTTACCTATGACAGTATTAGATGAATCAGCAATTAGAAACGTTGTAGGACTAACTATACGTTTAATAGTATAAGGGCCGTCACGTTTAGGTAAAAATTTACGAGTGACTCCTTTTGACATATTGCTCAATTCGTGTGTTCGAACCAGGACTAAATCACCTACTTTATACCTAGGAGTGATACGACGACCAGAATCTACGATCAATTTTTGACGATCTTGATGTTTCTCAACTCGTTCGCGAATTTCGTATAAATTATTAATGAATGAACGCAAGTATGGTGTTGCCTGAGGAACAAAATTTTCCTTCTGAAGAATACCGCGAATATCGTGGTGTACATCAAACGGTGTACGCATTTCCCTAGCGAAGGTCAAATAAGCCGGGGTTTTCCCAGTAGTACTGCAAACAGCACTGTTCATAGAAAAGCGCACATGAGTCAGATATTTTGGCCAATCATTGTGCTCAGTTTTAACCAACATGGACAGCTGGACCTTCAAATCCCTGTTCTTCCGCTCTGCAGGATTTGATTCAGGGTGGTATACAGGAATAAGTTCTTGCTTAATATTCAAAACAAACATGCACTGTTGCATGACAGCTGAAATGAACTGCGGTCCATTGTCAGAAATGATCCGTCTTGGCAAACCATAACGGAGAAAATATTCTTCAATAAGAACACGAGAACAATTTTCGGCAGTAGCTTCTTTAAGGGGAAATAACTCGACCCATCTTGTGGCGACGTCCTCTACCAGGAGTATCCATCGCTCCCCCAATTCTCCTGGCGGCAAAGGACCAAACAGATCTACTGCAAGTACTTCGGATCTCTGCTGTAACACTGGAGTCTGCAAGAGTCCTGAAGGTTTTTGATTTGTCGCCTTATAACGCTGACATTTAATACAAGACTTTAAATATTGTGTAACATAACGACGCATACCAGGGAAAAAGTATCGCTGACGTAAACGGTGTAAGGTTCTTTCAATACCTTGATGACCTGCAGTTGGGGAATCATGCAGTTCTTTAAGAATTTCTTCTCTCTTAGAGACAGGAACGACTAATTGCACTTCTTCGGAGTCGCCGTCGGGATCATAACGGTACAGAACGCCGTGTGACATGACGTAGCCACGTTCCAACCAGCGACTAGAGGTAAGTTCATCATCAGCTTCCAGATCTTGAACGATTTTTAACACTTCCGGATCTTCTAACTGTGCAGCTCGAAGATCGACGGCAGAAATCTGGGGAAGGTCTACTGAAACTGTACAGATACTAGCAGAAGCATCATCGCCATTAGGTCTGCTCAACGTATCTGCTAAGACGTTCACTTTTCCTGGTGCATACTCGATGCGAAGGTCGTATGACTGAAGTTTGAGAGCCCACCTAATTAAACGGCCACTGGGCGTTTTAAGAGTAAGAAGCCAACGAAGAGGCTGGTGGTCACTTTTTACGATACAAGTGTGTCCATCTATATAGCCCCTGAATTTGTCTACAGCCCATACCACGGCAAGAGCTTCACGCTCAGTTGTAGTGTAGTTCCTTTCAGCGGAAGTAAGAAGACGACTGGCATACTCAATGGGTCTCTCGTTAATGGAATCTCCTTGAAGCAATGCGGCTCCTATCGCATAATTGCTGGCGTCAGTCCGCAGGAGAAAAGGTTGAGAATAATCAGCTTGAATCAATATAGGCGCTTGACATAACTTTGATTTTAATGTTTCGAAGGCACGCTGTTGATCTTCACTCCACATCCACGGTTGATTTTTGCGTGTAAGTTTAGTTAAAGGCTCGGCAACCTTTGAAAACTCTTCAATAAATTTTCTAAACCATGAACAGGTTTGTAAAAATGATTTCAATTGTTTCATATTATTTGGAGGTGACCTCTGCAGAATGGCATCTACTTTCGAAGAATCTGGACGAATGCCTTGAGGCGTTATAACATGTCCAAGGTAAGTAACCTCTTGGCGGGCGAAAAAACACTTTGTCCTATTCGCGCATAGACCAAAATGTCGCAATCTATCAAAGACCTTTTGAAGGTCACGAAGATGTTCTTGAAAACATCCCTGAGTAATGACCATTAAGTCATCAAGGTATGCCAGCAGAGTCACATCTTGCAATGAAGCGCCGAAACGGAAGCGGTCGATTAATCGCTGGAACGTTGAGGGCGCATTCTTCAAACCGAAGGGCATTCGCTTAAATCGATATGTTCCGAATGGCGTAACGAATGCGGTTTTATCTTGGTCTTCAGGTGCAACATTCACCTGCCAATAACCAGCTTTAAGATCTATGGTAGACATGAAACAGTCACGCTTAGTCAACTGGAGAAGTTCGTCGATAAGAGGAATCGGATAACAATCCGTTTTCGTAATCGCGTTAAGACGTCGATAGTCAACGCAAAACCTTACTCCTCCATCCTTCTTAGGCACCAATACCGCGGGAGAAGTCCATGCTGATTCGCATTCTTCGACTATGCCATCATTCAGCATTTTATCCAACTCGATCTTCATCAACTCCTTTTTGGCCGGAGTGAGCCGATACGGCGGGACGGAAATCGGCGGATGACTACCGGTAACAATACGGTGCTCTGCGTACGGTGTAGCAGCTCCCCCTACTTGGAAGATATCCTGGTTATGCACTAACAGGTCAGAAAGATGCTGTCGTTCTTCACTATTCAGCATTAAACCTTCATCGGTGCGCAAGAAATCAGCAGTGGAGACAGTTGTGCATGACTTAAAAGCTTCAAATTCTAATGGGTAAGAATGTTTGCAACCCGAAAAATTCCATCTTGCAGAAGCAAAGTCAATCACAAGACCCGCAGCAGTAATAAAATCAACGCCCAGAAGTGTCTCAGTACACTTAGCGTCGGGAAATATAATAAATTCCGTTAATACTGATTTATGTTTAATTTTAACTTTCAAGTTGGTCGCGAGGATACTACGTGTCTGCACGGAACCATCAGCCAACTTAATACGTCTCGTCACTTTCTTACAAGGGTGATTTTTTTCCAAAAGGAGACTGTATAATGATGAACCTGCAACACTACCTCTCGCACCCGTGTCTAATAGACCCATACCTTTAATACGTAATATTTCAATACCTAGAATAGGCCTTCGATGATGAATATTATCTTTGTCATGAAGGTATTCATTTCTAGAAGGTATAATGGTGGACAAAGGAATTTTCTCAAATTTATCCTTAGTCGGAACACACGAATTTGGCACCTGATTAGAAACTAGATTCCTAGAATAATGCGAAACATTATTTTGTGCATTTTGTGAATTAATTAATTTAGATGACCTACAAGACCTAGACGCTGACGTACGTATCCGAGTATCAAAATACTTTTTAGGCATAAACTTTTTAAAATCAGCTGGAAGATAACCATTACTATTATTATGTTGACTACAATAAAATGCTGGAATGGCCATCTTAAAGTCTTTAGGCAAACAGTTAACAGATTTTTTAGACTCTCTAATCGTAGTAATACTATGTCTCGATTGTTTTAAACTACATTTGGAAAGTATGGACGATCTTTCAACGAAGGGAGAATCTACACACTCACGCATAGTTACCTTATTAGTTATAAAAGGACTCACCTGACAATTTGAGTTACGCGACAATGAATTTTTTGAATAATGGCGCGGGTTAGGGGTCAATGAACTCGTACCAACCAATGCAACGCCACTGCAGTCGATCGCACCATAACGCGAATTACATTTTATACATTGATTCCGAGTGACACCTTTCTCACCACACTCATAACAACTAGGCACTACGCTCGCGATATTATTATTATTACACGATGGACACTTTGATTTGACTACCCCTTTCGCACCGCACCCGTAACAATATAGTGACTTGACATCACTAACGCACTTATTTAACTTTTTACAGTCGTCACGTATGTGTCCGTATTGCTTACAATAAACACATCGAACTTTCGCACTGGCACTATTACGGTCGACCGGCGAACGAAGTGACGACGAAGCCGTAGATGTAGTCGCCGTCGCCGCCGGGTAGATCCCGCTCGACGATGTCGGCGCTGCGGAGCGGCGCGGTGGCGGCGGCGGCCACGGAGGCCGCACCGAGCCGTCACTAGGGCCACCGTCCTTCGCGAACTTTGACCGGGCGCTATGCAGCGCGCCGGCTGGCGACTGCGGATGCATCTCGGATTCAATTTCGGTGGACCGGGCGAGGCGAAGCATGCCGGAGAAATCCTTGAATTCCTCTCGCCTCAGATATTTTCTTATCTTGGTGTCAAGTAGACCATACACCATGTCCACTTGCGCCTTTTCGGATATGTCACCTTCGGGAATTCGTGACAATAGAGCGCGACATTTTGCGACGAACACATCAGTGTTTTCATTTCCCTGCTTTAGGGCAAATAAATCTTTATATATACGGTGCGGGGGTCGTTTGTCACCATATGTAACAGTCAACAAATCCATCGCCATATCCCACGATGTTATTTCTTTCTTCACACCTTGGTACCAGAGTGCGGCATTATTTGTTAATAACATTGAAAGGCCTCTGAGGGCATTCTGTTCGGACACGTTAGCACATTCCTTAAAACTTTGTATGGCGTCGATGAATGCGTCCACAGACTCGTTGGCGTCACCGCCGAACCTGGCGGTGCATTGCGTGAAGGTGCTGCCAGCGGTTTGCGGCGTGGTAGGCGCAGGTACTGGGGATGATGGCTGGCGACTCATAAGTCTCTCCAGCAGGTTCTCAAACGCTTCACTTTGTGTCCGCTGCATAGCAGCCATCATGGCGGCTACTTGACTCGAAGAGTAGCTCGCGGCGTCATCGGAGCCCCTATCATCGTCGACGTCCTCCTCGTTGATGGATGGCGTCGCTGGATCTCTGCGCGTACGCGGCATTTTATAGCGATAGCACACACGAAAAAACACTAGTCACAATACTCGTAGTCACAAATAGTACTTTTGCGAGTTCGGCTTTGTGGCGCACTTTTTACTTGCGCCTCGTTGGGCAGCCACTTTTACAGAAACACTAGTGTAATGTGCTAGTAAGTTTATTAAAGAAATGTCCGGCTAGATAAAACATACAAAGTTACATGAATATGCTTAACAATTAGTCCCGGTAACGTCTCGGGAGGACGATCTGGCGCGCACTGTGGCGGCGTTGTACAACAGTTCCCGAAGGCATACGCACATTGCCTTTTATGGTCATATCGCGTACGGCAGCGTGGCATTGGTTATTTGGCCTACCGGAAGTCGAGGTCAATTGAGTGCTTGTTATAAATGTAGTTGTTGGTAAGTTGTTAAGATTTTGAACATATTATTTTCATAACGTACCTACTATCTTAGAAAAAGCTGCATGTTTTTATTTAAACCTTATAATAAAGTCGAGAATAGACTAATTCGCTGTGGAAGGTCACGGATTCTTGCATGATTAGGAAGACTGAACTTACCATGATCGAGTAGCCTCGGATAAGTCTTTAAAATAGTTCTTGTGCTGGGAACTCGGATTCATCATTCATGATACCATTCCTACGCAAAGACTGCAGATGTTCTGGATCTGCATACATCCTTCTTGCATGACCCAAGTTTTCATTGGATCGGACACAGCATGTCATCATTGCCACATACTCACTGTTCGTGTAATCACTCATTTTGACCGCAAGAAACTAACCAATAACCAAAATAATTTCGTACAACGTCACTCGGTACCGAATTTCGCACGACTGAGTTTGTGGCAAGATCCCTGTTCGGTGTCAGCGGCGCGGGAGCGGGCGGCGCGGCGCGGCGGCACGCTTGGTACTTGCGCTTGCGGCGGCGCGGCGGTGAGGGCGGCGCGATCAAAGGATTTTATTACTTAGATTTAGAAGTTTCTACTCGAATTCATATTGTATAAAGTAGGGTAACAATAATGTGTATTTATGAAGATTTTTTTCTTTGATATCATATTTCTCTAAACAACGTTGTTTTATGAATAACTTATTCTAAATTAGTAACTAGTAGTGGTAAATTAATTTTACACTACATAAACAAAAACAAAAAAAAATTAAAATAAGCATGCCAAAGGGTTCTAAATCATGTACTTGTCATGCACAATTTTTTTCGTGACGATAAGCGATTCCACCCAGTATAGCTACCGAAAACGAAGCCTGGTAGTGTATTTACTGACACAAGGCAAATAAAAAATCATAAAATAAGGTGACATTGTTTAAATGTTTTACGTATCATCGTGTTTTAGTGATAAATCCATAGTTTTTGCTTATTTTTTAAAGAGTATTTTGAAAAATAGTTTAATATCAATTTTAAACTTCATTGTCATTGTCAGTCACAAAAAATCCACTTTTATAGAGCCACAAAGTTATCTGACCCGGTGAGAGAGTCGCTGTAATCGAATTTGGTGTTGCCATTAAAAATAGATATTGCAATAACGTGGGTAAAGTAAGATTTTTCAATCCGATCAATAGTGTCGAGAAAATGACCAGTTTCATCTGCATATTATTTTTCCTTCACACGATTTCTAACAAATCGCTCCCCAAAACCCTTAAAAAAGTGTATCTGTATTCTCCTCCACAATCAAGAGTACGATTGCGGGGGGTTAGGCTATATCACAGGCCATATAGCCCACCACGCTGGCCTCATGCGGGTTGGTGGACATACATACCATAGAAATCCTAATAAATCGCTATTGTAAGCAAGTTTCCTCACGATGTTTTCCTTCACCGTTATAACGCGTTTTTATCAATACAAGCATGGCTCCGAAAATTCAGAAGTGTGACCTGAGATTCCAACCCGCAACCAGCGTGAACAAGTTAGCTGCCGCGTCTGGTCCATTTACCAACAGGCCACCACGCACGTAACGTAAAATGAGACGAGTAAGATACATTTTAGTTTATGATATGTACTTACATATTATATTCTACTAGTACATACATAATTCTGTTTTCGTGGAATTTATTTTATAAAGCTGACAACACAAACCTTTGGTGGCAGCTACGCGTTAATACAATTTTTCGAAGGGTATTAATGATGTCGGAAGACGCTTTTCATCCTACGTAAAATTTAATACCTGAAGTATAACGTTCCTAGCATCACTTTTTAAAGCTTTCGGCATTTTTCACTAGTTTTAAATAATGCAGGAAAAATAAATACATTGAGTAAACAACCAATGGCGGATATGTCAGCGACTGGTAGCTAGATTGACAATTTCAAATGACGTCTTTGTTTCCATTTTTGGCCACCGGGCCAGATAACTTTGTGGCTCTATATCAACATTTAAAATCAAAATCAAAAATCAAAATATTCTTTATTCAAATAGTCTTTCACATGATCTTTTGAATCGTCCTTTTCTGCTACCACCGCTTCGGAACGTGTTGTAGCTGTGAAGAAGCGGCGCAAGAAACTCCCTCAGCAACACGAACGTCGAACGAACTTCTTTTTTTCTTTCTTTTTCTTTTTTTTTAAAATCGCCATTTAATAAATTAGCATTTAAGACTTATAAGAACAGTTGTAAATTAGATAATCAACAAGAGTTCATTTGTTTTTAATCCAGTTTTGACGATAAATGAAGCTTACCTCTTTGCGATGAGTATATTAACTGTGTATTTGTGCAGGTACATCGAGTGCTTCATCGCGGAACAGAACCTGGTGGGCGTGGCCACGGGCGCGGCGTGTCGGGACCGCGCCGTCGTGTTCGCCTCCACATTCGCAGCGTTCTTCACCAGGACATTCGACCAGGTATATTACTTATTGTCAGTCTATCTCGGTCATCAGACACAGAAAGTCTACTACTAATAACTTTAGGGTAGGCCTAACTATCAGTCTACTGCTCATCAGACATAGAAAATCTCTGACTAGTTAATATTTGGGGTAGCCTGAGGATTTTTAAAGATACTTATTGGAAGCTGCACCCAAGTCCACTACGCATAACTAAAGGAAATGCAACAATTTGATCAATGGGTGCATTTTGAATATAATTTAGACTCTATATAAATATATAAAAACGTGTGTTGTGGCTAACAAAACTATGAGTAACATTTTCTGCTCACATCACAAAGCAAGGATATGGAGTAACACTAATTTAACTAACAGACAAATATCTCGATGCAAGAATAAATCCACGGTTTGTCGATCCAACTACCGCCGCAATCTCTATTTCCCGCCAAATAACAGTGTAAATGCACTGTTGTGATTCGTTTTCAAAGATATTGTAGCTAGAGTAACTACTGGACATATTGAGATTTAACATCTTATGTCTCAGGATCAGGCGAACGGCATGCATAGAATAACTTCAAACCACCAGCGTTTTAGACACCAGTAATCCCACAATCCCAACTTAAAATAATAAATATCTTGTATTATCCAGATCCGCATGGGCGCGATCAGTCAGTCGAACATCAACCTGGCTGGCTCTCACTGCGGCGTGAGTATCGGCGAGGACGGTCCCTCGCAGATGGGCCTCGAGGACCTCGCCCTCTTCAGAGCAGTGCCCACCGCCACCGTGTTCTACCCCTCGTGAGTATACTACTTATTCTTTTTAAATATCGCACCTTTAAAATCATAGACCTAACAAAAATATCTTATTTTTTTGAAAAATAAATATTTGAAACATAAAGACCAATTTAAACATCTTTCTGCCTTTCATGCGGCAATAGGTCCTTCTTTAATAACTGGTCAATTGGTTATTTTGAGCTAAAATATGATTAAAATCCATAAGATGCGATATTTTCAATAAGGATGTTGAGTCATGGTGTCTTAGATTTACGCGAATGTTACACATTGAAATAAAACTATTTACGGATTTTATCGCGGCTTTGGTTTAATTCTTAAATTTTTTGACTTCCCAACGTTTTTAACAAACCTTTATCATATTTAAAGTGAAGAAAAACTTAAATATAATTTCCACCACCACTTGACAAATGTATACACATTACAGCGACGCGGTATCGTGCGAGCGTGCGGTGGAGCTGGCCGCCAACACCAAGGGCATCTGCTACATCCGCACCTCCAGGCCAAACACCAGCATGCTGTATCCCAACGATGAAGTCTTCAAGGTACTACAACAAACTCCAAATAATACGCCAGTATTGCAATCGTATTTCCTTTATTATTTTCCGAAATCATGTACATCAGTCATCATCATGTACACAAGGCTCTTTACAGGATACAACTCGCATATTTAAATGCCTACAATATTTACTCTTGAACAATCACGTCTGATCTTCCCGACTCGGCCATACTTCACATCAGCCATTAATAAGTCCGTACTGTATTCAAATCCTTATTCTATTCTCCGTAATAGGCTTCGTATTACTGCCAGCACTATCATCACACTAGAAGAGGTTGCTGTACTCATCGTTCATAGAAATCACCCGTTACAGTACTCTTTGCTACACAATCAGCGTTACTCTAGCTCAATCAATCAATAAATACACCCAACAGTCACATACATAGTCCTGACCCCCCCCACTAAGATCGAGTCTTGTGACGTGGGTATCAGGAACTACGAGAGTTTTCGGTCTCACAGAAGAGAGACTTTTCGGTCTTACAAACACTCAGACCCGAAACAAACACCTGAGTAATGCTTAAATTATGTCTCTCTTATACTACGCGACTTGACTATACCCCTGATATTCCAATAACTGATGAGCGGTAATTGCTTCCTATCATTATAAGGTCCGCTAGCTGGCTTGTTTACATAGTTAAAGCAGAAAATATTTTTAGAAATTCAGCACACATTTTTTTTTTCTTTCCCTATATAGTGGCCACATTGCACCTGATGGTGAGTGCAAATGCCGTCCAGGCAGAGTATCCAATTGCATCAGACGGCAGTCCCATACCAATAGATACAATTATGCCGGCCTACTATGTGAAATGTTTTTGACTGGGTTGTTGAATGGTTTCAGGTAGGAGAGGCGAAGATAATCCGTCAATCTCCGAAGGACCGCGTGTTGCTCATCGGCGCCGGAGTCACTCTGCACGAGGCCATCACCGCCGCTGACAAACTCAAGGCCGAAGGTAAACTAAATACATTATACTGGTTATATTAATAAAATGAAGCCGGGTGGTAGTATTAGTATCTAGAAACACCACAGCTAAAAACCCTGTATTGAGAATAGAAAAATTTTTTGTCTATGCATGATGTATTTAACTGAAGCGAATATTATCACCTATCTACAACAAATAAAAGCTAGGCAAACTGTTAAAAATTAATATGACTGTCCACTTAACGAATGAGAATCACACCAGTTATATCAGTTAATAAAAAAATGGAGCTATTATATATAAGTCCCGGTTTAGAAAAAATGAGAAACCTTATGCTAAGAAAGTTTGACATTTATTTGTCAATATT
The DNA here is from genome assembly GCA_009982885.2 of Hyles vespertilio. Classification (NCBI taxonomy): domain Eukaryota; kingdom Metazoa; phylum Arthropoda; class Insecta; order Lepidoptera; family Sphingidae; genus Hyles; species Hyles vespertilio. The sequence continues at coordinate 16,684,847 of CM042810.1, forward strand.
GTTGATAAGTTTATTAATATGAATGTAACAATACCTGCAGGTGTGGAGGCCCGTGTGCTGGATCCGTTCACCATCAAGCCTCTCGACGAGGACGCGGTGAGGCAACACGCGCGCGCCGTCGGAGGAAACGTCGTCGTAGTGGAGGACCACTACCAGGCCGGTCAGTATTTATACTCATATCCATACTCTATTTCATGATCAGATGATGCTTCTTTATCATCATCTCAGCCGCAGGAAGTCCTCTACTGAACGTAGGCCTCCCACAAGGATCTCCACAATGACCTATTGGAAGCAGCCTGCATCCAGCGATTTCCTGCAACTTTAGCCAGGTCGTCCATCCACCTTGTTGGTGGGCGTCGCAACATTTCGCCTGTCTGTACGTGGCCTCCACTCAAGGACCTTTCGGCCCCAACGGCCCAATGGCCGCATGTAACACACGCACATAATTTATACTTTCTCTTTGCAACTTGAATTGTCGAGTGTTGGAAGCCGTCGAGTTCGAATTAACGCGTCGTTTTGTTATATAGCGATGATTTTTTTAGTTCAAATTACCAAGTGTATAAAAATGTATTGATTTAGTTCGAAATATAAAGAAATTTTGGAGGGAACTCGTTATAACTTTGAATTATAGAGAGGTTTGAATTAATGAGAGTCGACTGTAAATAAATATATTATAATATCGTTGTATGCAGGCGGTCTCGGCGAGGCTGTGTTATCCGCTCTGGCGCTGGAGCCAAGTCGTGTGAAACACGTGTGCGTGCGCGAGGTGCCTCGCTCTGGTGCGCCGCACCAGTTGCTGCAGCACTACGGCATCTCCGCAGCGCACATCGCAGCCGCTGCACTGCAGCTACTCAACTGAAACTAAACTTTGATGGTCCGAAGATTCGAACTTCGTTTCGGATTTTCAGAGTAGCGCCCCTGACCTACGCTACAATGAAACTAATATTGAATAAAATAGCTCATTTCATAAAAATCATAGACTCCATCAAATTGGCAAAATTACATTCCGGTAAATCATTCCGCCCATTGTCTATGATTTTGAGCGAAATATATCGTGATTGCGTGCCAGCAAAATTTACTAGTTCCTAAGAATTCTATATCCTAAGAATAAAAGACAAATATGATATGGTTGTCTGTTATATATATTGTATTATCTTTTTCTACCTTTATATATAGGAACAATTTTATACACAGATTTCAATTTGGCAAGCAATAATTCGATCTGAATAATTTAAAGTATTGTGTATAAAGATGTTCCATTGTTATACATCAGTGCCTTTACAGTGACCGCACAAGGTATAAGGCTGACGGTTTTTGGACAGATTTTTGATGGGTTAGTGTAAGACATAGTTTATAAATGTGTGTAGCATCCTGCTGAAATATTTTTATACATATGTTTGAAGATGGTTCATATTTTGCTATTATAGCAGCTGTTTCGTGTTTTAATTCGTGTAAGGAGATATACTCAGATTGTAATCGCTCCAGTTATTTTTCTATTTATATTGTGCACAAATCATTTGAGTTTAGGTACAGCAAACTAATTTAAACCTTAATGCTGGGAAACTAAGGTATTTTTTTCTATTTTGTCAGTAACGTATCCTTTTTATATATGAGTTTTGCTGTACGTAAGCTATATACTTAAAAGTCCAGTGATTTAGGGGCTTCCTCTGTTAAATCAAATACGATAATTTTGTTAAATTGTTTAATTGGTAATATTACATTCCTGTTGATTGCATTTTTCATATATTTGTTTACGGAATTGAGTGATGTAATAAAAGTTTATTGAGTATGAAAACAGTTTCTTATTTACTAACTGTACATATTACTTATCATTAATGACTAGAATACCTCTTCGTTGATTGTGTTGTGATTAGACGTCGAAATTATAGACCGACAAATTGTGCACGACCGTTCTTGAGGAACAAGACAGCCTAATCCGTTTTTAACGCGCGACAGCAACAAGTGGCTGAAATATACGCCTTTCGTCAAAGTAATGTACCATTGTATTATTGTTTTAGGTAATGTGGATAGATTCATAATATTATAACGGATTCAATTAGTGTTTAAAATAGATTTTTAATTCCAATTTCCGGGTACACGCGTCCTAAAAACTCTATAACTATGTTCTACAGCTCCTTTAGAGGAAGGTCGTGCACGAACTTGTCAGACTATAAAAATTGTTTAAATTACATTCTTATTCATATCAGTTACTAAAAGGTTTATGTACAAAGGCGCCTAAACACAACAGCGCAGTATCCATGACAACTTACAACTATTGTTAGAGGTCAAATGTGTCAAATGACTAGTTTTGTTAGTAATGATTACAAGGACTCAAATTGGATAGAATAAACGGTCTCGGACTGAATTTACTATTGATTTTTATGAATGTATTACTTCATTTTATAGGCAAAGAATACTGAAAAACTACGTTCATTTTACCATTGTTCTTGGAGCTCATTCAAAATATCAAGGATTTTTTAAAATAACAATTATTTTAAAGTATTGCTATTTAACTTCTTACACAAAATATTACATATTTTGCTAAAGAGTGAAGTTACAATATACACAACTTTTTATTCCATATTTTTTTATAAAATATATTTTGAAGTGAAACTTCTTTAACACCATTGTGATTCGAAATTTCGATGAAGCGAAATGACACAAAAAGTACTGGGGCGACAGAAAAACGATGGTTTCGTTAAACCTATGGTATCAATATTTCACAGAGCACAAAAATTCTAAGGTGACATAGAATGGAGCAGGTTACTGTAAATAGAGAATTCAACCTACAGTCCGATGAACCGTATCGTAATATATCTGCAGGTGCATACATCCTCTCACTAAATATCATCAATTTAGTGGGTGAAGCGATTCCAACACATAATTGGACAAAATCTTGCATTAATATAATATAAAATACTTTTGAGCTTGGTAATGAGAATAAATCTTATTACTTTATATTTGTCTCATTCCTAGTAGTCTACTCTGAAGTTTCACTTCTGCCTGTGTGAATTACACAAACTTTTTTATTGTTCTGTATATTGTATGCAGTAACAATACATTCATAACTAAATTATAATTTAGCTAAATTTTGTTCACAAGTATAAAAACAGCTATAATTTATTTCAGTAGATGTTTGTCAACAGTATTTGCAAGTGATTGTGAGCTCAGATATCGTGACACTTGTGTGTTTAACAAAACCATGAACAAAACAACTACTGATTGTCATCGCAAATATCTACTGTGAGGTGTGTGATAAAAGTATTTATTTTGTAAATATAATGCTATAAATACATTCCTAGATATGATCTGTGATGAAACATAATACAATGTAAATATAAAATAAATTTTAAAAAGTGTAATCAGTCATAGACGCTTTTTAAAATCAAGATGTGGAAAGAATATTCTCATTATATTAATAAAATATGTGCCATTTAAATATGTTATATTTGCAATTGTACACATAGAAACAAATTACTTACCGCCGATAAAACGATTGTAGCAGCCTAGCAGGCAATGAAATATATGTCTTACTGTTTATTTTTTTAGATTACAATACAGCAACAGATTCATACTATTTTAATTGTACTTTATAATTCCATGACATTTTGTCAATAGAAGACAAATGAAATTGAATGTCTGGGATCGCCATGGTGGCGCCTACGTAATAAACAATAGCAGATAAAAAATCCAGGTTCATTATTTTATCTTATAACTTATTTAAATGGCATTATAATACAATTATTTACGAACACATAAAAAACCTTTCAAGTGCACAAAGCGGAGGCATTACGTGTTAAAAATCATTTGGACGGAGTGGCCATCAACATTCACTCATCACCAACGTATTATTATAAATGCATTTATCAGCCAATTGGGATTCCAATACCAAAATATATATTATTTGTTAACTATGAACTAGCAAATAGCAGTGAATTTACAGTTTCAACTCTTCGTTATCGTATGGCACACACATTATTAAAATGCTTCAAAATTGGATCCCAATTCAAGTATGGCTCATGTGTCTGTATAAAAAACTAAAACCGAAAACATACAAATTAGCAACAAACGCTTCATATAAATAACAGATCCTGCCTTAAAATATATATATTTTTATGCCTATATTAATTATACACAATTTTATTTAAAATGTTCCGTTCACTAGCTCAGTAATTGTACTTTTTATTTAGTCTCCACTCACTCGGTCCTAAGTATCTTTGGCCTGGCATCAAGCTGTTGGTCCTCAGCCCCATTCTCCCGCCGCGTTGGCCTCAGTGCTGGGCTGATTGGCCTCGGCTGGCCTCTCATCCAACTCCCCAGGCAGATAATCCTTCCAACTTCTGAACAGATACCTGGTGAATTTCCTCAGCTGCCTGAACTTGCAATACGTCGCGCCTTCAGCCGACTGTAGCTGCTGGGTTTGGATCAAAAACCCTTTTTCCTTAAAAGTCTGCTCTAGTTTTTCCCTTTGCAGACTTTTTCTTGACTTCCTCTTTTTCTTGCTTAAATCCTCTTTTATCGCAACACTGTCTTTGGGTAGTGTCGAGGACGATTCTCCAGTATCCTGACTCCTTCCTTGGTTGGAGTCCCTTTGTAAATAGTCATAGCCTTTGTTCCCCTTGTTGCCAGTACCGCTGTAGTATCTGAAGTTACCTCCAGAGTCTACTGACAGCATCTTTTTCTCTTGTAGTGACGGCTTCGAGCCTCCAGTGAATTTGAACTTGCAAATACTGACTTCTGTTGTAGGCGTTGTCGAGTTGCTTTTAGTCGGTATTGGAGGGATAAATATCGCTGATCTTTTCCTTTTCACCGGCCCTTGCACTGGGTTGGGAGAAGCTCTCTTCATCTTCTGCTCCGGACTGCGCTTCGCTTCCTCAACTTGCTTGATAACCTTCGGGTCGAGCAGTTCAGAAATTTGCTTGAGCACTAATTTGTTCTTACTCTCGTCAAGAGAGGAATTGTCGCTCACTTCACTAACACTGTTTGGCGTTGGAGGATTCTGTTCATCGAACGGTAATTGTCCAGCTAGCCTCTGATAGTATAGAAGTTGGGTTTGTAAAGCGAGTGGATGCATGTATATCCCCGCGTTAGGCCAGTACACATAACCGGGGAACTTTCCTTCTTCGTCTGGACTAGCAGTGGATTGCGCTGGTTCTGACAAAGCTGGCGAAACGTTAGTCCTTTGCCTAGAAAGGTCTGGAGAACTTGCCGCCGTTTGTGGCATAACATTAGTATTCCTCTGTATCACGGAGATAGCATTAGGCTGCTCCGGTTTTGAAGAATCTTGGTCATTGGTTTCTGCGTCTAATTCAGTCTTAACTTCTGGCAGTGAAGTGTAAATGTTGCCGAACTTCTTCTGGATCTGTATCTTGAGGTCGTGGAGATCTCTGATGCAGAGGTTCAGAGGCTCGTCGTCACTGTGCAACGGTCCCGCGATGGTCAACGGCGCCTCTGGCATCGGCTCGTCAGGGCTGTTGAATCTCGGAGGAGATAAACTCTCCAGTTTCTTTCTATTCTCTTGAGACAGTTTCCTTTCTAACAAACTAGATATAATTTTATTCTGCAAGTCAGTTTTTGGACTGCTCACGGCTGGTTCTCTAAAGGGAGGACCGATCAAGTTTAATCTGTCTTGGGGAGGCGGTTGCCCTGGAACTACAGTGCCGTAGTTCTCGTAAATGAGATGGCAAATGTCAGCCTTTTTGGGTTTTCGTCCTCTCCTGGGCTTGGAGTTATTTAGCGTCATCTCTCCCATGTAAGGCAGATCGTCGTATGTGACGATTTTGCTGGGCGCGATGGCGGGGTTTTTCTTCTTCTTGTCGTCAACCTTGCAGTTCTTGGTGGACATGTTGAGCACTGACACGTTGGGCACAGTCAAAGCCCCCGTCTCATTCTGTATGCCCGCTAGCCTCTGCGCCCAGATCTTGAAGGTTTCATTCGTAATGTTGTTCACATCAAAATTTGGTTCATTTTTTGGTTTTTCTTTTTGCTTTTGTTTGGCGTTGGCCTTCTGTAGACTCTGCTCGTAGTGGTCAAGGTACTCCTGCGGCAACGCTTGGTGGTGGAACTTGAGCTTCCATCGGTTCTTTTGCCTGTTTCTGTGTTTTGGTTTTGGTTCAGTTTTCTCGGCAAGACGCTCCTTGCTCGCTGACAGCAACTGTTGTCGCAGCAGCTCTTTGTTTTCTGACGTCCTGAAAATAGTAAAACAGTGTATAAGTTAACATATTTTATCAGAAAATAAATTAGGTGCCCAGTGAAAATGATATCACATTCATTTCTAAATGAAACAAGAGGCCGCTGTTGCGATTTTTAAATCAAGACAAATGTTTGTGATATCCACAAATATCTTTTTTGGACGTAGGCGTTATAAGATCAGCGTGTTGTTATAGTCTATGCAGTTTTTAATCGCCACTGTACAAGATCCGTAGCTTTGTGTAGGTTCAGTAGGGTGTAACCAGACTCCAACCGAACACGAAGCCAGGTGGTCGGTGTAGTGACTTCAGACTACCCAGTGTGTTGTTATAAAAAACTTTTTTTGTACTTTTTTCTCCTATAGTCGTGTTCAAGTGGTAAATACCTACATATGTAGTTCTTCCTAAAATAATAATAGACACCTTTTTTATTTTTAAAGCCGCTATACGCGATTTAAATCCCAAATATGATGATATTTAAGACATCACAAAAAAATCGTTTTTGATCCAAATTTTTGTTTGCATTGTGTCTGTCACTAAAACTAGCATCTAGCTTCATTGTCGGTACCAGTCTTGATATACCCTGTATTTATAAAAGATCCGAAACTGCGTTACCTGTTAGGCGCGTGTTGCACGATCGGTTGCGGTTGCGGCGGCGCCGGACACACGTCGCCGCACGGCACGCGCCGCATCACTTCTGCAACAATACCGAAACAAATTACTCACTGATTTGGTAACACTAACAGTAGAAACCATAATAGACGCGGTATGAAATACAGTAAAGTAAAAAGAAGAATTAGTGTGAAGAGGCATCTTAGCAGGCCGGAATAATTGTATCGAATGGCATGTGACTGCCGTCTGATACCATTCGATACCTGCCTGGACGGCATTTGCGCTTACCATCAGATGCAGTGCAATCATTACGCCGAACCAGTATAAAAATAAAAATAAAAGTATGTCGTGTAATAATACCTGCGCTTTGGAATCAGCTGTAATGTCAATCGGCTTTCGATTCTAGCCTAGTACAGCCGATACCTAAGTACGTGTGCGATGATTAATTCTCAATACTTTCTGTGATTGAATTTAATTTACTACCAAGTGTAGAGCATTTGGTAAGGCCAACTATTGTATATATGTTACGGTAAATCTGATTAATTAAAAATTATTAATATTATTATAAAATTATTAATAATAACCACATGGTGAATGTGAATAAACGATCGCAATATATTACTTTTAGTAGTAATTATTAATAATTCACGACACATATTGGTGAAAGTTATAAAAATGTCAGGAGTGGAAAGAGAAGGGGAATGGCGCACCTCCCCTGGTACCACTCCCATGAAAAGGTAACGCAGCATTCCTGAGAAATATCTATTATAACAACCTAACCCTTAAAACACTTGTTGTCAATACAAATTAGCTTCTGCATCGTCTCCGGCGCTACGGGAAGTTCAGCCCCTTCGCCCTTGCGTAACAAAAGATAGGCACCCAAGCTCACCTCCGCAGCTTCGGCTTGCTGGTCACCTCCGGCGACCAGCCTCAGCCGCTGCGGCTGGCACGGTTGCCTATCCTTCGTTACAGCGGGCGGGGGCTGCTCTCCCTCCGCGCCTCCGGCTTTTTATATACACTCTAGGGTCGGTAGCCAAAAGACTACGTGAAGTCGGGGTGTTCCGAGTCGGTTTTGGGGCACAGTCGACCTAACTGATCCATAAAGTGGGTACACTAATTTTCTTTCGAAGATAATGTTTCAGACGTGAAAAAAACAACTAAACATAAGCAGATTAATTCAACCTTTCTAATTTATGGGTCAATCGCAGATGCGACAATGCGGCAGCGCACCACGTAAAAAATCACCGCTCCGCCCCGCAACCCTTGGCCACTTATTACATTTATCACTACTAGGGTCAAATTATTAATAAAAACCGACAAATGTGATTAATTTATCACTTTAACCTCGACTTTCGGTAATTATTAATAATAATAGATAATTATTAATAATCTTCAATTATTCACTCTTACCGTAACATATACAACAAAACAGAAAACTGACGTAATAGTATTAGATGAAAATTGCTGTATTATGAACATTGCTTGTATTATATTCGGTATAGCTTACCTATTTAAAATATCTACAGAATCAATATATTTATCATTAAAATTGTGAAATGACCAAAATCATCAAAACATCGGTAAGTAATGTCGCTAATTGAAGCAACCGTTACCACTGACACGCTTATACAAATTCGGATCATGAAACACTACACCACAAAATGACTCCATTTAGGGACGCCGCAAACTTCACACACCGCGGTAACTAATTATACTGTCTTGTTTACTGTCAGAAATACCTACGTATGTACGGTTATTTTATTATTTCTAGGAAGCGAGGTGACTAATATGCCATTTCCGAGATTAGGTTAGCAATGATCGGGTAATGTTTATTTTGAATCGTTACATATTAAGCGATGGGAAATGACACTGTACTGACACGCGGGAGATCTTTATGCCGTGGATTGTAACTAGATTTGAATTGAATCATGGTAGCACGTGTATTCGTAAATCAAATAATTCTAAACCTAAACGATGGAGTAGAAATTAAGACCAATTTAAACACAAAAAGATAAACTATATTGTTCTTTCAAACATGACCTAATTCTACCTAATAACGATAATTAAAGCCACGCGGGATCTATAATCGACATAATGCCTACATAATCGTTATTTAATTATTCATCTTACCGTAAAAATAACCTTAATTAACTCGCAACTTTTTTAGAGCAGATGTGACGCTTTTTAAAGCAATAAAATTCCCGTAATTTTGATGTTCTATTTACATTTATGTCAGAAATGGGCTAAACAAGCATCTAAATATGCACATGTGAAATGGTGTCAATCGATATCTGCCGAGGTCTCCCGAGATCTCCCGAGAGCTCCCGACAGCGCAGACATCTGTTTAAGGCTGGAAACCTGAGCGGCGTCAAGTGGCTCCCGAAATAATCGCTGCGGGAAGCGCGCGCGCTCTCGCCCAAATTAAAGACGCATTTCGCAAGATGCGTTAAAAGCGCGCTTTCGCAGAACTAAACTGTATATAGAACAAAGCCTCTTCAGGGGAATGGGTTACGAAAGACTTGCAATTTGAAAAGACGCCTTTATTTAATTATTTGATGGCGACCTAGTATAGTCAAAAGTATAGGAATAGGAAAAGCAGTATAGGAAAAGCATGGTGGCCTATATACATAAGTAGATTTCCTATTGTCGAAGACCATGTTTGCATCCAGGCTTTAAATATATCCACTGAAACCCTTGTCTTATGGTCCCATAGCCATAAATCTTAATGTTGATAAGGGAACCTATAATCATAGGTGACACATGCATCGAAATCAGTTATTTTCTCATAAATGATAAAAGCCCCTATTCCGTATTTTTAATTTCATTTAAAAAAGTTTTAAGTTCTTTAAATGGTTAAAGATATTCTCATAATAGAAGTAATGGATATTCTCGTGGATGCACACGTCACACGGTGACTCACTGCCACTGCGTTTCGGGATTGACCTATATCGATTTACGTTCTCCGGAATAGTAACAACTAATGCTAGTCGATTGCCTTATTCGTATCGGATATCAATGCCTTTTTTACATTATAGTGGACACAAAATTCAGAACGGACGCTCGTTTAAACGTTCAAGTTTTATACGATAAAATACGATTGGTTGAAATAATTGCTTGTTTATAATCTTCAGTCATATCAGACTTTTAAATACAAAAATACAATAATTATATAGTTGTCATTGACATTACCTTCATCAGATATTGTAAAGCGCATTATATGTATATAATGTATCTTCAGTATAACATAGATACGTGTGAATAAGAATAAACAAACATAAACGAACCTATAAAACCAAGAACATAAAACCGAAATTAGATGCCGTACTAGACGACTCATCAATGGAAACAGATCTAGGGCAAGCGACGAATATTGCACTGGAAGTAATCCTTTCACTAATAACTACGACTCTTGCGCCACTTTTGAAGGAACCTCCTAAGGTGGAATTTCATGGTCATCCTATGAAACACACTCTTTGGATGAATTACAAAGAAAACAAAGACTTCTATACGATGACCAAACGCTCTTAACTGCAAAATCAGCCCATAGTAAGTAATTCAAGAGACTGTCCCGCCCTCACACCCACCACTGTAACTCCTGTAAGCCAGGATCAACAGTGGCACGCAAAGTAATGACACCGAGCATTGAAGCTCGGCGAGTCTCCGGGAATGTCTAACTTGTCTTAAACCCGCAACGAAATTAATCAGAAAGTTAAATGAATAGGAGGAGTTGGAAATAAATTATTGTCCACTTCCCTCCGTGCAAAGCGGGTGACAAAACATTGAACTGAAGAGGTAAATAACCTCGCAAAAAGACTTTTACAGCCGGAGAAGCCAGCTGTAAAGCACCACGGATCAAATCATTATTACATTTAAATGGGACCTATTGTGTGAACTGTTATGCTTGATTCCAGTAATAGGTATGGCAAAAACGCCGGAAAGCACGGAAGTTCTTTCTAGTCTCTACAAGGTCCATGTAGTATACAACTCCAGATGATATTTGCATACTATCTAGCATGGTTTTACACTCATTATGCCAAAGACTACACTCCCAAAGTATATGATGCGCGGACTGCTCATACTCGCAATTAGGTGTTGAACATGGACACACAGGCGACGCAGCAAGCTTAAAAGGGTATAGTTTAGACTTAAAGTTACCATGGCCCATGAGAAATTGTGATACGCAATAATCGACATCTAGCCATGTCTTTGTTCAAAAAATAGTAAGTACTTGATACGAAGAAGCTTATTTTTCTGATATGTCCATAGCAGAGTTAAAGTATGGTTGTAGTGGGCAGATAACCTAAAGGCTTAACCCCCAATGGATTTTAATAGGCTAATGACCAGTCTGTTAAATGTAATTATAATCCACGCACAGAGTCAACAAAGCAGATATTGTAAGATGCATAAGGGCATAATATTTCAAAAGCGGTATTCAACGGCATATAAGTTAGGATTAGCGCAGGAATGTATGAATGCTACTGGCCACATCGAGCGAGCTCGTTCGCGTGAGTACGACACACAGCGTTGCTGTAGCACCGGCGAGGTGCAGCGCGCTATACCAACGCACTGCTTTGTATTCGCGGGTGCACAACATAATATAGATCAATGCAAAGTATATTTGACACTTTAGACGCTATTGGACTTGGTTTTCTTTAGCTGATTACGATCTTGAATTTTTTACATTGTTGAATGGGAAAACCGGATAAGATCTGAATATTAAGTTATTCATATATCCCACCTATAATAAATATTTCCTTCATTTAATTAATTAGACTCGAAGACAATCAAAAACCAATCCTGGATACACAATAGTTATTCTAAATGGGATTTAAAATCCGCGTTGCAAAATGTAATGCCATAGGTGGAAGAGCTCTATTTCTCATTTGGGCTTAATAATTTAATTACTTTGTAGCGTAGTCAACGAAAAACTACCTGTTACACTATATCCCGCAGATTCAATGTGCACTACGCGTCCATATTTCCATTACTACCAAAAAAAATATTTTATCATGATATGTCAAATCTGACATTGGGTTAGGAGTTAGGACTAAGTATATGAATGTAGAGTAGGTTCAATACGTATCTACCTAGATTGGAAAACTTACAAATGGACTGAGAACTGAAAATAAAAGACCAAAACTAAACCTGAAAGCATATAAACCTATCAGGCAATAAGTCAATTTCCGTGTTAGTAGGAATGAGTGGATGTCAGTGCCGACGTTGGAGCTATTTGAGAGCTCTTTATCATTGCACTCAGACACTGCGGCGTGACGGAACGTGTTATTGTACAATTACATACCACGCGCGACGGTACTGACAAACTCATTATGACTATATTTATTAGTGGGAGAGACGTGGAAATAATTTTGTGCATTTTCTTTGGTAAACTGATTTGTTGGTTTTATAGTCCAGGTCGCTAAATCTCCGCGCAATAGAAGAAGTTGAGTGGAAAAGCGGCCCCCTCTCCAGCTTAGATAATGTTGGATAATAACAAAGAACGATTAATTGTTATTGAACATATTATAATACTGGTACCAGTGTACAGGATGATGGAATCCGTATCGCACGGAGCTACGCAAGTGCAACACTTTTCTGGTGCAATTTGTGTTTATCCAGTTTCGCCCCGCATGATTGTGTCGACTGACGAAGTCTAGTGTCTTTCGATAGTTGCCACAATAAAATAATTATAAATAAATAATTAATTTGAATCAAAACGAAGCCCGGTTTCGTGGGACTAAAATATATTTTGGTTTTTATCTTTAGGTATTTTAATAAATGAATAAATAATGTAAAATAAACTTATAATGAAATGAATGACCACGCCTAATTTGAAATCACAGTTATAAACTAGCAATTAATAAGACATTGAATTCACAAATAATTCCAATCTCACACTAAAATTATGGATTGTCGGAAATATACGTCCTATACCTTACAACAAGCATATTTAGTTTTTATAAAACACATAAAGCGTGGACAAAAAACTCACTGCACACACAATTCTCGCACATTTCCTTCTGATATGAATACGTAAACTAAAATTATCACAAGCACTAGATATGACATAACATTTGGCCCCACGAGAAAAAATCCCTTCTTATTCTCTTTGGGCTATTTATCTTACTTATCTACAGATAAGAGCATCAGGAAACCTCGCGTTTTCCTTGTAGTGACGTCAAATGCGTAACGTATTTTACTGTAATAAGTCTGAAAATTTCCATGCACTACAATAAATCTACGGGTATGCAAGGTATTAAAATATTCTTTATTTAAATACGGCTTTATACACATTATAAACCTATTTGAGTTTTCGAATACTTAGTTCTTTTGGAAAAGTTACTGAATTCAGTTTGAGCGAAAACAAACCATTCAATTTGTATAATAGGTTTAATACTCTGTCTGTGTAAGGTTGATATTCTTTAATCATTTTTAATCAATCAGTAAACCTGCAGCCGTTTCACTTTCCATAGCTACATGAAACGGGTAAATAACATTATATTGTTTGTCAATTTTGTGGCATAAATATTAAACCAGTCGACGGCTTCTTGCCACTTCTTACTAATACTGCCATCCAAAGAAACAACACGACAACATTGTCGTCGACAATCAACAAGCCTTTGATATAGGATTTAACTTTTTACAAAATTTGTAGCTAATTTCACATTAGCTTACATCGATAGAATGAAGAAAATGCTTTATAAATGTTAAGCTCCATTTAAACACTGCGTAAATTTAATATTAAATGCTTAACGTTCAATTAATTTTCACGTCACACTCTATCGAACAACATTGCCGTTTACGCCAGATAATCTGTATTTGGAGAACCACCATCTTGGGCTAGGAACTACATAATCTATGTCTTAATACTCCGCAAATATAGGCTTCCGCCATTAACGATACGATAAATCTATCAATATCGACATCGAATAGCTGTCGAACAATAATTTCTGATTAATTACGTGTACATCATATCTATTTGGCCCAACGTCATTTAGGCATAATTCAACTGATCAGTGGGCGTAAGCAATAAATAGATATTCAATTACTAAATAATAAGAGGTGGTGAGACTTGACGTATTAATTTAGCCAAGTTGATATAGTCCAGACCACGATCCAGACGCTACAATTTGGCAAACAGATTCACTTTCCCCTTGCATACCGTAGTGTTAGGGTTTATTTATAAAGATCACAGTCATGGAATACCTTGTCATGCCTGACAATAGTAAGTCAAATTAATTCAAATGATTTTTTATACCAATCATTAAATTAGTCTCTTAAGGTAGTTCTAAAAGATTAAGCGCTCTTGTTTCTTAAAAATATTCAGAAGCCAAGACTTCGGCAGATTATCATTATTTTCAAACACTAAATCTCCACTGAAGAAGATACGCTTCATCTAAGTAAGAATATATTCAATATTAAGAACATCAGCCCTGCAATTTAAGGAACCTACTGGCAACTGGTCAGGTCAAGAAACATGACTACTACAGAAAATGACGAAGTCCCCAAGCTAGCATATACTAATACGGCTTGGTAAACTACACGAAACCTCTTTAACTTCAAACTCTTCCAGAGAACTCGATTGTAAAAAAGTATATACTTTATGGCTATAATTAACTATAAATACTAATTTTGAAACGACAGACATTTTTCCATCAATAAACTAATTTAACAATCCCAACCTTTCCAACTCTACTCAGAAGGCAAATCAAAAAACTTCAATTACTGGTGGTAGGTCTCTCATATGTGAGAGGCTGCCTGGGTGGGTACTACCGCAATGTCTATTTCTCCCGTCAAGCAGCAGTTTAAATGCACTGTTGTGTTTCAGATTGAAGGACATTGTAGCCAGAGTAACTACTGGACATATTGAGACTTAACATCTTATGTCTCAGGATGGCGAGCGCAGTGGAATGCCAAGAATTGTTTTGTAATTCAAGGTGCTGTTTGGCTTTGCTACTGTTCATGAGCGGTCACATCGCTTACCTTCAGGCGAACGGCACGCTCGTCTCGCCATTCATTGCAATAAAAAAAAATAGAAAGTTCGCAACATACAAAAGATCTCTACAATCAAACACAGAAATCTCCATATCCCAATTCTGTATTACAGGAATACACATATAGAATGAGTTAACAGGAGAAGTGTTACGTGTTGCGTGCTGGCGGTGCGCCAGCGCTCGCCGCTCGCCGCTCTCCGCGTCACCGGGTTCTAATTAGGCTAATGGGTAAACTCCTGCCCGGTTTGCACATTTCCTATCCGATTTTTTTTTAGATTAAGTAGGGTTAGTGTTTTGGAGTCTACTTCATAATGCTTACGTCTTGTTGCTTAATAAAGAGGCAGCTGTTTTTCGAGTTCACAGTTGTCATGAGTTCCGGTGCAGCGGTATTATGATTTTATTTCGATTTTGCATTCTAATATTAGTTAAAATACGGTTGATACGTATAGCTAGTGAGATATATGAAACGTAAAGCTATATGAGAACAATGTTAAACAATATACATAATTGCAATAAATTGAAGATATGATGACATGACAAATATATAAAATCTCCATGAATTTAGATACATTTTCCCGTAAGCTTCAAGGTAAATTGGCAACAAGTCATAAGAGAACTCACTAACAATATAAAAATGTAGATCTTACATAAACGCAATAAAGGCGCCGATGTAAGCTACCAAATGATCTACGCGAGGGTTTTTCAACCGATAACAAGTCTACACGTACACTTTACGTCACTGGCGCCGAGTATTTTCTACTGTTTAAAAATCTTTCAGTGTAAATGTATCACTGCTTCAATTTCGCCCACACTTCTTTCCGTTAAGAAGTGTAATATAGACCATTATTACACAACATGACAGAATTATTAAAAGAGGAATGCTTAAATTCTCTACAGCGTTGGATCAATATTTAAATTCGTTAAGATCAGTCATTATTTATGGAGTGGAATTAGCTTTTACGTTCCTTGATTCAAAGCTAATTTTTTTGTAACCAACTTTTGTTGCTATATTGTCAACTACTGTTTTTGCCACTAGGATATTGATTTTCGTGTAAGAGCCAAATATTAGAAGATCATTATTTGTATAGCTTTAAAAACTTACCAACACACTCTGTTTTATTGTTCAAGATTTTTACAATTTATCACCTTTACCAAGTTCCGAATAACAACGAAAAAATCAAATAACTAGTAGAAATGTTTCGTTTGGTTTCAATGCGTAATCACTACTGGACAATGAATGTGGCATTTCCCGTACATTATTTTTACTTTTGGCGTCGTGTGTAAAACAAGGTTATGTAGAAATTCTTCAGTAATCAGTATGTGTATCGCTCGCAGTTATTTCCGACATGTGCGTGTGACCGATCTACTTTTACACGTGCGTAGCGAAATGTTTACTATGAATATTACGTACGTACCTTCATATATATTGTTTAAACGAGCTGTATACACACCTTATGAAAACCAGATGGGTAGGTTTACAGAGTACATTTTACATACTGAGAGGTAGGTTAGTGAAGAAATGTGCCAATAACAGTCATACAGCTGAAATTCTGTGTCATGATAAGATGCGAATTTTTAAAAGATACGATTTGAAATTTAACATTACATGGAAAGTGTACGTGGTTGTAAAATAAATATATGCAACAGGCAATCATAATTATCTGCAGATACAGTAAATTTACTCTCTCTCTCTACTTTTGATCATCCGTATTTTTACGGAAACCATTCAAAGGAATGTGCGTCCACCTTACTAATAATAACAATTAATAAAGCATAAGCAAATCATTTTCCGCTAAATCGTAAGATTCATAACAACTATTTGCAACATAGGAAGAAACTAAACATTAAAAAAAATCCTTTTCAGCAAAAAAATCTATCACATTGTTAATTGTTTCGCAACAACGCAACCGAGGTCATCAATACTTTACATTTCAATGGAATGTCATTTGAAAGCACAGAGTAGATCTCCGAAAGGTTAAATATTTGAGTCAATGCAAGCACTAGGCCACTAGGCATAGTGCTTGCGAACGAGATTGGGAAACAAGCACGCACTAAACAAATAGAACTAAACATACACTGGCATTTAGTATTAACTGTTTACATTCAACAGATTGTAATACAACAGGTTGCTGACGAAATCTTTCGCTTCCAAAAGAAGGCACATGTTCATAAGTTAGCTGATGACAATGTTAGTTTATATAGTTTCTTTGTCACTAAAGAAGAAAATAATGTAAAGAAAAATCAAGAATTAAAATCTTGCTGAAGGAGTGTTTCCTTTACCGCCGCGACTCTATATGTTGTTTATCTTTAACAGAGGTTAACATGACTACCATAGCTGTATAATATTAAATAGACATTTAATATTATTTTTTATTTAATATTATTAAATAGACACCTAGCTATCGGTATCTACTTCGGTCTTGATATATCTTGTATATCAATACATATGTACATACATATATTTATTTATTGAAACATAAAATACATCGAAATATCTAATAAAATCTCTCGTTAAAGAATATATAGACCAGCTGTAAGACAAATGGAAGTTGTAAAGCATTGATATTCTTATTAAACGATTTAGAATATGTCTTGGAGGACGATGTAAAAAAGAATATTTTGATTTCGATTAAAATACGTAAGCCGGCTCTTGTATCATCAAGGGTGGCAGAAGTGAATATATTGCCACCCACAACAATAGACAAGCCTATAGCCATATCGGGCTTTAAAATACAAACAGATTCAAAATTTACTGATAATATTTTATAACTTAATAGCTTTTACTAATACGATCTGCCACCGTTTCGGACCGCGATAGCAGTTAAAAATCTCCTAAAGTCACGACCCATAATGAGTTATTTTTTATGATATCTATGTAAAGCAATATTTCCTTATTCTGTAACTTCGTAATATAATTTATCGCATCGAGTACATTCCCGAACGAACTAGGCTATCGTAGCACTTAAATGTCCTTTCTAAGAACAAACATCGGCTACACACGTTGTTATGTAGGCAACAACTAATAGGACCACACGTAATGTTTTATTTGGACTATCTTTTTATTCACTGGGGTGTCTGTGGTAGAAGCTTTTGGATGAACTGTCCCGTTTTTGGGCACAGACGAATTAAAATTTATGTAAATATGAAAACTATAATAAAGGAAATGTGTTTGTTTCTAACAATTATAGGCAGCCTTTGATATCGTGAAGGATCTGTTTTTCTTGAAGACGAAAATTAGTGGACATATATTTGTTTGTAATACAACAAAAGAGACAAAAGAGCATTCGGTTCACCTGATGGTAGGTTATCACCACTACTCATGAACATCCTTTTATACAAGAAATTATGATTCGACGCATAAAAAGCTAGTTTTGTGAAACGGTTTAGATTTTAATTTCGTAATGATGACAATGTCCCATTTAGCATAACAAATAATGGTCACGCTAGCAATAACCCAAAATCAGAAGCGAAATCACTGCTCGGCGGCAATTAATTTAATATGAACGATCGGCATAAAGGGAATGCTAATAGCGTCCATATTTGGTACCAACAGAATGTTCTCGTGATTCATACGCAGATGAGCGTAGGAGATTCCTGCGTCGTTAAACAAAACGCGCCTTGTTGCTATAATTTTTGGACATGTTATGCTGTTTATTGTAAAGTATTATGTTTATTACGGTTTTATAACATATTTTTTACAAATTTCAAAAACATAAAGGATCTTACTTTCAATGCTAAGAGAAGATTCGAAATAAATGGGAAAATGGTCATAATTGTGGCGAATGAGAGATAGGTATAATTGACTAATGTATGTTTATACTTACAGACACTAGGGAACTTAAATTACCCCAGTGGACTGGTTTGGCTAGTATCTTTAATGATATCAAGGAACAAAAGAATAATTAACTATGAAAATAGCAACTTATATTAAAATGAAATGTATTTATTGGTCATGTAGGCAATTAAAGAGCACTTATTTATGACAAGTCAATGCACATAGCACTTAATCTCTATATACAATGTAGTTTCTATACTTAGTATTATTTATATTAATTTCGTACAAAAACAAATTACCCACACATATTTGCACCTACACATATACGATAAGATACTAATGCAATTGCATTTCAGTTCTTCAAACAATCCTGACACACTTTATACACTGAATCACATATTGAGGTATTTGTCCATCCAAATTGAGAAATAGAAAAGCATTTTCGAGAAATCTATGAAAAAACACATTGGTAAATTTCACACGACGCCAAAACAGAGGCAAGTGATAACAGAAAGCGCCTCGGTGTGTTTGCATTGTTTGAACAAAATATGGACATGTACCCACCCCCTCTTACGCGGCCCAAAATACGCGAATTTTATGTTGCACAAAGAGTTTATTCTGACGCTTAAGTTCATGAGTTGTGAATCTTAAGATCTTGGGGTTGATTCTCAGGTAGAGCTCATTGTAGGAGTTGCCCGAGACTGCAATTTATACCTAGGTAATACTAGTATAATAATGCTCTAGATCTTCTGAGATTCAAACCCAGACCACTGTATTAGTTTTTAAGTTGATTTGTTGTTTTCTTTTTATTTTCATTGTTTTATTCCTCTATAGTCAATTAAACAAGAACATATGAACCTCGAATTCCGCGGATTCGACTTACACTGATGTTCCGTCCCACCTACCGCGCATGACAAATATTGCTGCTATATTTCGACCACCGCAGACTATTTGACACTTGCCTTGTATAGAGCTTGTAACCGGAGTGTAGTGTACTTAGATACAAGTATGGGATGATCAGTAAAGCACACATGACACACATTCAGTGTCAACACAACCAATCAATACATGTTTCATTGGCAATAGCCTGTTAATACGTTTGTTCACTATCTGTCTTGTGAAAGAAAGTTTTTATATGTTAGTCAATCAAATATATTTTAAATTAATGCAGTTTTTATAGCGTGTTCTTTGATAAAGATGACTAATATAGTATTTACGATGTCGAAAAACAACTTTACTACATTCCTAAAGCAGTATTTTTTGCAATATTAAAAGGTATCAAACTTCGTTTGACAATTTGATTGTTTAAAGGCTTAAAGATTAATTACTGTAATGCAAAAAAAAGTTACCTTTGATTCGAAATATTTTTTCAAACAAGTTTTATAACCTATTTATTTATAGCTTGATTTGAAATAACTATTGAATGATTTTGAAAAAAATAAATGCATTCGCCCAGTAATGATCACTCCAAATAATAACGTTCAAACGAAAACTTTAAAGACTTGACGAATATATCAAATATACAAAAAAACGAAACGAATGATTAATCTAACACGTGTAGCCTCCGATAAACAATGTGTGTTGCAACTGTATCGGTAACGCGACTGCACGAAAACATCCGCGTACTGATAACGCACAGTACACTGATAACAGCGTCTTCAAGCGCCCCCCGCGCCGCGCGCCCCTCGCCCGCTCTATCGCTGTCCTATATAGATAAATTGCCATCTCACCAATAATTCACCACAATAACATAGACAATCCAAAAAATAATCACTGCACTAGTTAATCTTGCATCCCATGTTTGTTTACAAACGCGAACTCGATCCAATTAATTAACATATCACACTCGATCGAACTCAAGCACACCCGCGCGAAACAATCGAAGGGCGAAACAAAAACGTAAATAATCACCTCCGCCCTCGGGCAACATGTGTGACATCCAAGTCCGGTGTGGCGTGTACGGCGAGTACGGCGGGTACGGCGGGCTCGCCACGCTAACTCATTGATAACAGCAGCAAGCACACGCGACTCGGCGACTCGGCGAGTCCGCGACACGACGCACACGATGCGCGCGCGGCTCGGCGCACAATGCACCGCGGCTGGGCGGAGGCGCAGGGCCGCCGCCAGGGCTGCCGCGCCCGCCTAGCCCGCTCTAATCTAAATACAGACAACGCGGCCCCGACCAAAATCGCTCGCATCACTTTCGGTTTCCATACGGCCTAAATTTAGAGGCCGCTCGCTACAGAAATAAAAACGTTTTTTACGTGTTTTTAGACGGGAACAGAGGGCGTTTTTGCAGTGGCTGGTGTTGTGCCAGCGGCGTGCCGCACGCGCCTCGCGAAACCCGAGATTCGTGCCATATTTGGCAACCGCTAGCGTGATCACAAACGCTTTTGGGTATTTAGTTTCGGGCGGGCGCACTGCGCCAGGCCGCCGCCGCCGCCGCCGTCGCTCGCTATTTCGGCCGCTTCCGTTGCGCCGCGCGCGTTCCGATCGGGATGCATTACCTGCCCGATCGAAATGCGACCATATATGGTATTCACTCGCGGAAAAATCCGCTCAAAAATGACACCGTCCGTGGTATAAACAACGCTAACCGTTTCTGGGTAATTACGACATCATTGAAATATTTATGCGGCCAGATATTGAGCATCCATCATTATTTTTAACGCGGTGGCGGGTTACGCGGGTTTCGCAACATGCAGTCCAGTTACGGCTATTTCCGTCCGAGATTGTACATTGCGAATGCGACTTGGATGTAACACGACGATACAGCGTTTACGTGAGCGTCCTAGTTTTATCTTGTTCACATAATTTTCAGTGCGCACGGCTGTCGAGCGGCGAGCGCGGTGCAGCGGCACTCAATTGTATTACGCCCGAATCGGACACTTGCCGTTTCCATTTACAACATTAATCCTTAATTTGTCTATATCTAGTTCCGGGGATCAATGTCAACTTTTACATGGTCTACCCGCGCTAAAAATATTGCTCTACACTCTACTACTACTCTTGGTGGATCAAATTTTTAGATTTCTTTTTTCTTAATTTTTCAGAAATATGTAATACACATTAATTATCGTTACTATACTGAAAACCAGCGCTGATCTAAACTCTTGTTTCGGTCAGCATATTATACTGAGTCCTTTTGTCTTTCGATGATATTATGTTTGCTTAAATTTGTTGTATTATTTATAAATTTTAAGGCAATAAACTTTTATTATTTTATTGGTAATGGATTAGTATTTTTTTAAATAATAATTGGCTTCCAACCTAGACATAGCAAAGAGTCTATAAGGCATAAAGTTTGGGGACCTCAACTTTACACTGTATATACAACTTATGCGTACAGTCTGCATTCAAAGTACTGCTACCGTCACAATGGCAACGTTTAATTAAGACGGCTAATCTACCATCATAAATCCCGCTGTTAATTAACCAATTAGTGGTAACATGAATAGATACTATTTACGTCTCGCGTCGACGTGTATGGTATCTATTGATAGCTCTCCGTAAATGGTATTGTGTTACTTAACCGTCATTTACGCATTTCAATAGATGAAATTTAAATATTTGGTTATTAATCGATATAAATAATTTTGTAAACGGATTATTTTACAAAAAGGAAGGTTAGGTATGAATGTAGGCCGCTTAGTAGGCTACCGCTATGGGACTTCCGTTCAACAACGTAGGAAGTTAGAGAGACTGAAAATCAGCTCTGCTCGGTATCGATGTCCCGGTCAGGATGAGCTTAGCTACCTCCTTTTACCTTGTACATAATTTAAGAACATGAATTGTTGTTTGTCGAATGATCTACATGATAATTAGATAGTCATAATGTTTTTAAAAAAATGGTATACTCCATCGGTTTATGTACTTAACTAAATGTAAACAAACCAGAACACGTGACGCATGGTTGTTCAACATTTTATTGCAATGTGCAATTTACGAATATTTTCTTAGTCAACCAAGTAACAAGTATTAACAACAACTAACAGCAGCTTATAACAAATAATAACTAAAACAGAGTAAAGAACAACGATGAACACTTCCAAAACTTCACCACTTCACGAAAACAGTAAGTACATTAACACAATGAATAATAATTGGCTGCCATAGATAACATATGATGATGCTTAGTTATCCGACCTAGCGCAATAATCTTTCATTTAAATGGTCGCATTACGGTAAAGTTGTGCTTCTAGATTTTGTAGCATAATATTTCTTGTAACTTTTATGAAAATGTTTTGTATAACTTCTATATAAAGTTATTACGTTAGTTATTACCATGTCAATATTAAAAATTCTTTACGTTTTAAATAAATGGATCGACTTGGCCATCGCATGAAAACATAATGTATCGTACAATTTATACATAATGCTGCTGGCCAAGTCGATCTATTTATTTAAAACGTAAAGAATTTTTAATATTGATATGGTAATAACTAACGTAATAACTTTATATAGAAGTTCCCTTAAGGACTAAATAAATTAATCGACTTGGTATTACATGCATCTCACAACTTTTTGCGGTAGAAAACATGAGCTGCGAGACTTGGAATTTTTTTACAGGATGTTTTTGATGGGATCTCACGTCTTTTTGTAGAGTCCTACTTTTTTCCTTTTCGGTACTTCTTACTTCTAGAATATCACTAACGATTTTTCTTAAAGCCTCTGTCTTATGGATTTTTCTTATTTTTGTAGGTATCAATTTATCACAAATATAGCGGATTTTATTATTAATGTTCTTTCTTTCATTGTAATTGATATTTTCGAGTTATTTAATCTATTTATTTGCAAGTTTTTCTTCGTCATGTTTTTCTAGAGGAATGTTGTACAGTTTCATGGGCTGAATACACCATTTCCCTCTCTATATCCCCTCCTGTTATGCCTCATGTATATAGATATCTATCTACAACTATTATTCCATTATATACGGGTACAATGATTCATAAACTGCAAATGTAACTTTGTAATCCTATACATTTATATGGGATTACAAAGTTATTCACGCAGTTGGTCTATCTAGAAAACTAGACACAAATTATGAAATGTTTGAATTTTCCCTTACTTTAGACACTAAACACTAATTATATTCTAAATTTGAAGGTTCTATGTCTGCTAGAAGTGCCTTAGACTTTTGATGATCGGTCAGTCAGTCAGTGAGGGACAAAATTAAGAAAGTTTGACTAGTTACAATTCTTAAACTACTGGTTCAAATTAAATGAAATTTTAAATATACCGTGTTTACACAATGCCTGCTTAGTAACTGAAAATTCAGGCTTCATGCTTTAGCCACAACGAAGTTATAGGGGGTTGAAAATGGTCTGAATTGCTTCGAGAAAAGGATGTTACGGCTTATAGCTCGACTTAGAGGGGGCTCGGCCGCGCCCCCAGATAACCTTTTTTATGGTTTGTTTACAATTAACATTTAGTTAAGTACCTAAACCGATGGAGTATAGATTATTTTATAACAATTATTATAATATGGTACCGTCACATCTACTCTCATTACAATTTACAGTAGTACAGTATGCAGAAAAGCAATAAAGGCGCTTTTTAACAACGATTTCTATTTAACAACAAGAATATGATAGAGCTTTCTGCAATATAAGGCACAAATCTAATCTCATAAACATTTGTCAAAAAATCGGGATGATTTGCTTTACGATTCGTGTGTGGCAGCTTAACATATATGACTAAATTACGGCTCCATTTGTAATTTACTATTACTCATAAAATATCATTTTTAAACAATACCACAATTGTTAACAAATAATATTTTTATTTGTAAACAATTATTAACATTACAATTAATATTGGCCTATTCTTTTTCCTGTGCATGTGTACTGTTTATCCGATTAAGTTTAAACCTAGTTTGTACAGCTGGTTGACGTTCCCTGGCAAAGATAGCGCATAGTATTATCAATCTCCAATAGGTGCCAAGGGTAAGATATTGGAATGTTTTATGGAAAAATTCTCATAATTTCGCATATTTTATTGCAACATAACATCGATAACAATACCTTTACATTAATATTTTTTTTAGAATGTCTAAATGACCCGAGACTCTACGAGCATAAATTGTTGTCAGCTCATTGAAACTCGGCTGGGCTGTTAATATTAAAGATGTTAATAATATGATATTAATATAATTGCATTAATATGCGTCATTCCCTTGAACTTTGAACCCCAAATGGTTTTCTCAGTATGAGTAATCTAAATGACTCATAAGTCATCCCAGTCATCATCATGAGATTTCATGTTCATAGTATTTTTGGTATATGGATAGGTTATTTACGTATATTATTATTTATTAATGAGTCGTATAATGCAAGTTAAGTTTCACACCGTGTACAAGCAGTGGGTTAGCGCGGCATTAAATGAACACGTATAGTTATGGCAGCTGCGGGCCCGGCGCCCACGCGCACTGACCCAAATGCGCGTCTGGTAGGCAGTGGCCGGGGCTTAGGCGTTCATTATTTATTATAAATTACACTGATAACACTGTTTAAGTATTAATTTATTAATCGGTGCGAGATCAAGACGAAATGGCATATGATTTTTTTATATTGGCGTCGAAATAATTGATTAATTGAGAGCCCAAAAGTTGGTGATGGTAGGATATTTGTGTCAATGATGGATACTTGGGCAACGATAGCTGTGTGTCACGAGTGGGATTTAGTTTCTGAATATCGGGTTTCACCTAGGCCGAAATATAAAGGATTAAGATCCTTTAATATAAGATAAAAGAATCGCGAGAAGACCTACGTACATATTAAGTTTTTTACACCAATTTCTATAAATGATTAAAGGTGATGACGATACTTATTTTTTATTTCAACAGTTTTAGGTTTAGGTTTATTTCATAAGTTATGTTTAGGAGTTGACCACTCAACGATCGTCATGATATTTGTATTCATGTAGTCATGCTATCCATCGCGAAATGACTTATCTGCAATCGGCCTAAACAAGACCACGAAGTAAGACTACGGGGAAAAGGAAACACGTTCTTTTCATCCATAGTTTCCAGAGTAATGTTTTTGAGGGATAGTCACTTATATATTGCGAAAGAATCTCCTACAACTTTTATAAGAATATGAAACTTGAAACCCCGCAATATTCCCGCGTGCTGGTATAAATACTGGCTAACCTACAATTTCTTCTATAATATGTACCTTCATAAAACGCCAATAACAATATACTTCTCCATATGACGCAGAGGCGATATGGCATCAGTTAATCCACTCCTCCGCACTTCACACCATTAGCTCAATAATTTGCATAAATACTCAGCTCAGTAGCAGTAAACAATAACAATGAATAGTAGGTTCCATTACGTACTTGATAGAGATTGTTTTTAATTGTGTTGTATCAGCCCATATACGTCCGACTGCAGGACTGGGCCTCCTCTACTACCGAAAATACGGTTGAGAGGGGTTAGGCCTTACAAATTTCCACAATGCTGGCGTAGTGCGGGTGGGCGGACTTTACATACCATAGAAATTACCCATGGTATGCAAATTTTCGCACGATGTTTTCCTTCACATTTATAGTGCAGTAGAGATTCGACATAATATGGCTTTTCGATTTTAACTTTTTATAGATCTTCAATCGTGATACCCGGAAATAAAATAAAAACTGTACTGTTTAAACATCCACGGCCACAAGAAGTCTACTAAAGAATATAGGCCTCCCCCAAGTTCTCTTTGGGCGGGTAAAGCTTAATTGTGATTTTTTATGTAGTGAATGATGAGCATGTCATTCGCATGATGGCAGCAATACGACGCTTATGGACAGTAGCAAAACCAAACAATATCATGAATTACAAAGCAATGCTGGACATTTCAAGCGCTCGCCATCCTGAGCCAAACTTTAATCTCCTATTTGAACCAATTCAAGCCTTTTCCAAATAATAAATAGCGTCTATCCTTAACGAAGGTATTACATAATCTTTCCCTATATCTTTCATAAAAATTGGTTCAGTGATGTAGGCGTGAGCACGTAACAGACATACACAGTTACTTTCAGATTTATAATAGTAGGGATAATTTATTTATAAACAAGAGCGTGTGAATTAATTTACACTCGTATTTCCTTATATGCCGTAGATAACCCATAATTTTATGTCAAATAAAGATGATTTACAACCGGTAATGAATAGATATCAATTTGCTTATATTTTTTTATTGTTATAGATAATAACAGTAATAACAATGCTTTATGTACTAGTAGTAGTACGTTTAACGGTGTCATCGCCCACTACTGAGGACAGAACTCATCTCACTCACTCACTCATTAGGCCCTAGTCTTTAGACCGCCCTCTATTTATCCATTTATCAAATCCATCCCATTGTTGTCTGTAAGACATTACCTTTGAGCGATAAGTCCGCCAACTGTACTTTGATGAGTGTGTTTTTGGTATTATTTGTATTTATTTTTGTGAGCAATAAAGTGTATAAATAAATAAATAGTCTACCAGTAAAATTTGCAGGAAGTCGCTGAATGCAGGCCACTACCAAAAGGTCAAAGTGGATCTTTAAGAGCGACAGCGAGGGGGGAGGAGAGAAAGAGAGCGAGGGGAGAAGGAGAGAGAGAGACTCCACCACTATTCTAATGAGATTGGCGGAATTCAAAACATTTAATATTTTGTACCATACTCCACCAATTCGCCTTGGATAGCCCATTTATAGAGTGAAGCTTATTCTAACATCACGCTATGACAAATAACAGGGAGCATCAATGCAAAATGTTGCAAACCCGAAGAAAATTTACAATCGGGGGACTTTTCGTACAAGGCGGAGAAAAAAAATATCTACACCCGGACAAACCGGGCCGGGCTGCTAGTCTATGCAAGATTGGTTATTATATTTGTGTTTATCTTCTCTGGGATAATTGGACTTACTGAGTAGTTTGAGAAAGCTTATCTATACGCTAATATACATGATAAAGCGGAAGAGTTACTTTATGCCCGTTAATCTCAACAACTATTGGTTAGAATTGACAAAATATTTTTCTGTTGCATGTGTAATTCATCGAGGAATGCTATAGACTACATACAATCTCGCTATGACGAACAGGTAACAGGAGCGGAGCAGTAGTGAAAAATGTTTCAAAAACGGGTAATTTTTATTCCTTTTGTTACGGACTTCTGTTACTTGTGTTGTGTGAACGGTTGAAATTACGCTTCAATCGTGTATAACTGGATTATTCCTTTTAAAAGGTGAAACGGGACAGGACGGGATGGGAAAAGTAGTCGATAACGTGACTAATATAAATTATCAATCAATCAATCAACTAATACTGTCTTAATATAAATCAGATAGTTCACTATATAATACGTTTCTGATGTGGACTTGAGTCAATAAGTGTCTGCAGCCGGGCCGGGCCGCTAGTAAGTAAGAAAACATGTTTTATCTAACGATGTTAATCTCAAATTAGCGATAATTCAATTGAACTAATTCGTTTTGGAACAATGCTCAATTGAAAAATGATCCGTGGCCATTTATGGAGTGCACTTATTGATGGATTGTGTCAGAATATCACCCACGCCCGGTACATGAACCATGCTGTGGCCGCGCCGGTCCTCGAACCCACTCCCCCGCGCTCTTGTGACACGCTGGTGACAATCGTATGATGTATCTGCTGCATATTGAGCAAGTTTGAGCTACTTGTCAACGTGCGGTATAAGTAGATACCATAAATGGTGCGTAAAATTAAAAATAAATTCACGCCCATATCTCTGAAAGTGTAGGCAGAAGTAACGCTAATGAGTGCCACCCACAGTGTACTAAGCTTATTTCTATCGTGTCGAGAAACCAATATGTACGAGAATTCACAAACCGAATAAATGACACGAAGTATATTTATACGAGCCGGGATTCAAACCTAGGACTTCACTTTTTACCTATACTGTCATGGATATGGCGATTAAAAAAAAATTTAGATTCATAAAGATATCGTGTGTTACTTATATCTACTCCGCCGTAAAGAACAAGCTTCCAAGAAAAATATATGAACTGTTTCGTTTCATAAACACACTTTAAATAATATCTCATTAACACAATTCAGAAGAATCACTCCATTGAACAATTCAACGAATAGATAAAGAAGTTAATTTTTAACAAGAATCTATGCCGGCTGCACAGTTACACTTTTTTGTTTTATTTCAAGGAATTTCGAGATAGCTTGCTATTCGCCTGATAGTAAGCGACGCGATCGCTCATGAATAGTAGTAAAACCACCAACACCAAAAATTACAAAGCAATGCTTGGCATTCCACTGCGCTCGCCATTCTGAGATAAGAGATGTTAAATCTCAATGTGTCCAGTGCATTTACACTGCTGTTTGGCGGAGAAATAGATATTGCGGTGGTATGTGCGTACTCAGGCGACCTCTTACATATGAAAGACGAACCACCAGTAGAGATGTATATGTTATGGGCCAAGTGATTAATCGGGCATCATTCATAATGCCCGGGCATTATGAATAATGCCAAGTGCCTATTGGGCAGAGTGATGTAAAGCGAATCAAAATCAAAACAATGAGCCGAAGTGGTAGAATTTAGAATAGGGCAGCACTGGGGGGTGGGTTGGGAGGAGTGGAGGGGGAAGGGGAGTGTCGCACCTCCCCTGGTATCACTTGTTGTCAATACAAATTAGCTTCTGCATCGTCTCCGGCGTTACGGGAAGTTCAGCCCCTTCGCCCTTGCGTAACAAAAGATAGGCATAATCACATATCCTTCGTTACAGCGGGCGGGGGCTGCTCTCCCTCCGCGCCTCCGGCTTTTTATATACACTCTAGGGTCGGTAGCCAAAAGACTACGTGAAGTCGGGGTGTCCCGAGTCGGTTTCGGGGCACAGTCGACCTAACTGATCCATAAAGTGGGTATACTAATTTTCTTCTCAAGATAATGTTTCGGACGTTAAAAAACAACTAAACATAAGCAGGTCAATTCAACCTGTCTTATTTGTACATGTAGCCATATTGATAATGCCCGGGCTATGTGATAAATAGGTGAGTTTAGATTGTAATTAATCACATGACCCGATATGGCTCGGCAATATTCATACTGCCCGGGCATTATGAATACTGCCCGCATTAATCACTTGGCCCATAACATATATATGGAACTGAATGACTGCTTATTTTATATATTTTTTATAACGTTTTAAATTGTGATTTAGGGACGTAAAAATAAAATATAATAAACAATTATAGCATCGGTAAATTAATTATACCAGTATCTTATTATACCTAAACTGATATTATAAAGAGGAAATATTTGTTTGTTTGCATTGAACAGGCTCTGAAACTACTTGACCGATGTGAGAAATTATGTCACCATAGGCGAAACTATATTTAAAAAAAAGTGTATCTACATCCGGGCCGGGCTGCTAGTAAAAAATATTCTACAAAATAGTGTATTTAGATCAGGGCCCCCGCTACCATATGTGCGAAGTGTGCAATACACACGGGCGCCATCCTTTAGGGGCGCCAAAATCCAGGGCCCAAAAAAAGTTTGCCAAAAAAAACTAAAGTCATACATCCATCCATCAGCCAAAGGAAGTCCACTGCTGAACATAGGCCTCCCCCAATGATTTACACAGAGACCTGTTGAAGGCAGCCTGCATCCAGCGACGTCCCGCGACCTTTACCAGGTCGTCTGACCACCGTGTGGGTGGATGTCCTACACTGCGTTTTCCGCTACGTGGCCTCCATTCGAGCACTTTTCGACCCCATCGGTCATCAGTTCTCCGCGCTATGTGCCCATTGCCACTTCAACTTGCTCATTCGCTGGGCTATGTCGGTTATTTTAGTTCTCCTATGGATATCCTCATTTCTGATTCAATATCGTAGGGAAACCCCGAGCATAGCCCATAGCTCGTTGAGTGACTTTGAGCTTCCTAATAATGCCCATAGTGGGAGGCCACGTCTCCGTGCCGTAAGTCATCACTGGCAACACACAAGTATCGAAGACTTTCTATTTATATGTTTTGGACGAGAAGACGTCGCGTAGTTTCCCGAACGCTGCCCAACCGAATTGGATTCGACGATTGACCTCTCTCTCGAAGTTGGACCTGCCTAACCGGACCACTTGTCCTAAATAGACATATTCGTCAACAACTTCAAGAGTCAAGCTCCCAACACCGATTCGGGTGGGCACATGGACATTCGACATGATCTTCGTTTTGTCTATGTTCATTTTAAGACCCACCCGTTGGGAGACTCGATTGAGGTCTTCAAGCATAGTGCTAAGGTCTTCCAGCAATTCTGCCAAGACTACAATATCGTCGGCAAACCGAAGGTGAGTGATATACTCTCCGTTGATGTTGATGCCGAATCCTTTCCACTGCAAGAGCTTGAAGGCATTTTCCAGCGTGGCAGTGAACAGTTTCAGAGATATGACATCTCCCTGTCTCACGTCTCTCTGTAGTGGAATAGCTTTCGTACTCTGATCCTGTACTCGGACCGACATGGTGGCGCTGTTGAATATACACTTCAACACTTCGATGTACCGATAGTCGATATGGCACCGCTGGAGAGACTGTAGCACAGCCCAAGTCTCGATCGAATCAAAGGCTTTCTCATAGTCCACAAACGGTAAACAAAGCGGCAAGTTATATTCCTCGGTTTTTTGTATAACTTGCCGAAGCGTATGGATATGGTCTATGGTACTAAAGCCTTTTCGGAAATCGGCTTGTTCGGGAGGCTGAAAGTCATCAAACCTGCGTTCGAGACGATTTGTGATGACCCTCGAAAACAACTTATAGACATGGCTCAGGAGCGAGATGGGCCTGTAGTTCATCAGCAAAGTGTTATCACCTTTTTTGAAAAACAAGACCACCACGCTCCTGCTCCATGCCTCCGGCGTTGAGCTCTCGAGAAGAACAGAATTGAAGAGCCTCTGAAGGACTTTCAGTATTGGCGTGCCGCCCGCTTTCAGAAGCTCTGAAGTGTTTCCGTCTTCGCCGGGCGCCTTTTTGTTTTTAAGTCGCTTCATTCTTCATTGTGCAACCGAGGTGTAAAGCTGTCCGTAGAACCTCTTGATCTCCCTTAATACCTCTGCCCTCGTCGATACCACGCGGCCGTCGTCCATCTTCAGCCTAGACAACTGGCTTTGCCCAATAGACAAGTCTCTTGCAAATACTTAGAACCTCCGTTCTCTATTTCTTGTGAGGCGGCTTCTGGTAAAAAGAGAGTCCTTACTGGTGGTAGGTCTCTGATATGTGAGAGGCCATCTGGGTAGGTACCACCGCAATGTCTATTTCTCCCGTGAAACAACACTGCTTAAATGCACTGTTGTGTTTCGGATTTAAGGACATTGTGCCAGAGTAACTACTGGACATATTGAGACTTAACATCATATGTCTCAGGATCAGCAGATCAGCAGTGGAATGTTACTACTGTTTATGAGCGGTCGTATCGTTTACCATCAGGCGAACGGCTTGCTCGTCTCGCCATTCAATGCAATAAAAAAAAAGTTCATCGAAAAGAATCCCTCTTTCTCATCATCATGTCCAAATTGCCCCACTTTCAACGCTGCATCGCTGCTCTTGCCCAACTTTGCGTTGAAGTACCTCATAACAACATTGAAGTAGGTTTTGGAAGTATGTAGGGCCCGACTTATATCCTCATACATCTCCTCTACTTCTTCATCTGGGTGTGTCGAGGTCGGCGCGTATACCTGTATGACCTTCAACGAATATCTTTTTGATATTCTGAGTATAAGGTATACTACCCTGCTCGACACACTTTCGATGGATACGATGTTGTTGATGACACGAAACCTGTGGACAAGAAATCAGACACCTCCTCGGGACTGTTGGTCGTCCCCCCGGTAGAAGAGCAGGTAACCAGACTTCAGAGTTATCGTATCCTCCCCTATTCTTCGGACAACAAAAAAAAAAAACAAAAATAATCAATTCATATAATAAAATCGTAACCGGTCGATGTCGATGTCGGTGTATAGAAGATATATATGAGAATAACCTTTAGAGTTTTTTCATTACCTGATGATACTCACCCTGACCCTTTTAGTATTTTACAATATATATTTGAAAACAATTTAACATCCACCCTTTCAAATGTATGCATTTCACTAAGAATTCTTCTGACATTTCCTGTATCTGTAGCTTCTGGCGACCGATATTTGCAAAGTTAAAAATTATTTAAGGTCAACAACGCTTCAAGAAAGATTGTCTGGGCTAGCAATATTAGCCATTGAACAAGAAATTTTTGATGGTATAAATTTCAGCGATGTAATTAACGAATTTGCAAAAGCATAGTCTCGGAAAATTGCGCTACAGTAGCAAGAGTATTGTAGTAGTGACTCTACTACAACAGCTATTTTTTTATTTTTCTATTGTACCTAGATATCTTTTTTGATTTTATAATGAAGTTACCTAGGTATTTGTTATTAAAGTATCTGCATATTGTAGTATAATTAGGAAGTGATACTTATTTACGTGTTAATGAAAAAGCGCAAAACCTAACCTAACCTTATTTTGATTATAAAAGAATTACGAATATTATTTTGATTCAAATTTGACCCCTATTTTTATTAGTGGAATCGACTCTACTCACGATTATGAACAAACTAATTTTAGGTACTGCGCTTTCTCAATAACACGTATACATGAGTAACATGTAGACATGAGGCAATATTTCTGTTATTTGTTCCTAAAAAATGTGATTTTTAGTTTTGGGTTATTTTCTTGTAATTATGAACAACGTGTCTGTGCCCCATTGTAAATGCTTTAAAATGAGTGTCAACAAGAATTCATTATTATTACTTCATTTTGATATTATAATCTACAAATACATATGACTTTAAAAGTTCAGTTCTTTGCTTTATTTCAAGCACCTACCTACCATAAAAAAAAGATAATTCAAAATGCCTTAAGGGGCGCCAAAAATTTTTTTCGCACACAGGCGCCAGTAGCCCTTACGGGGGCCCTGATTTAGATCAACATGTTTAGGTATCAACACCATAAAATAAAACTAAATATATCACCAGTTTAAAATGTGTTATAATGACAAATCCCTTCCTATACGACGCGACGTGTGATATTACCGATATACTTAGAAAATCGCGTCACGTTGGTGCGACCATAAACTATTTCTGTAAGTTATTTGGTTCTTAATATTTCCATAAAATTAGGTCAACTAAAATGGTTAGTCTTCTTTTCGCTTACTCTACATTTTCCCGGGCTCGGCACAATATGATTTTTAGCCATGTATTAGAATTATTTGGCTTATAATCTCCTGGCTGCCTATCTGGCATAAAATTGGCACAATATTAGGATGGAGGGAGTTGCTGTAGATCATCGCTTCCCATGATTTTGATGACGAACTAATTGACTGATGATGATGACGAAGTTGATACTATCTGCGTAATTAATGGTCTGAAGTTAGCACCAAAACTAGTCTTGTCTAAAATC
Organism: Hyles vespertilio; assembly: GCA_009982885.2. NCBI lineage: Eukaryota > Metazoa > Arthropoda > Insecta > Lepidoptera > Sphingidae > Hyles > Hyles vespertilio. Next base: position 16,718,853 of record CM042810.1, read on the forward strand.
AAATACAGCGATTTTGGCGTTGTATGATGGTTGCAGAGTTGCTGTCCCACAGAACGTTTTGGGATCTAACTTCAGCAAAGTATTTCCTATGATTCCAGATGAAGTTGATCATAGGCCATTGGACTACACAACAACTACTCGAGAAATTCAGACCTCTAATTAACCGCGTGTCCATTTGTGCAGTCTATTAGAAGTACACTCTCTATTCAACCACAGGAAGTCCATTGCTGAACACAGGCCTCCCCACAGGATCTTCATATCGACCTGCTAGAAAGGCTTGTATCCAGCGACTTACAACTTAGACCAAAGACGTACTAACTCTTATAAATTTATATAACACCCAACACCCAACAGACACATACTTAGTCCTGACCCCACACTAAGATCGAGTCTTGTGTCGTGGGTATCAGGAACTACGAGAGACTTTTCGGTCTCACAAACACCCAGACCCGAAAGAAATATTTGTGAGCCGCACAAACATTTCTCTCGGTGCGGGGATCGAACCCGCGGCCTCTCGTTTCACAGGCGGCGTCTAACCAACTGCGCCACGGAGGCTGTCAAATGCTACCACACCAGCGACCGTGGGCCGCACCAGTCATACCATGGTCCACAACAAGCCCACAGTCATAACCCACTCGAGTACAAAGATAATATTATAACTGCCATACAAGGCGGTAGTTTTTGCGGCAGTCGGCGTGGGATCCCGTGGATGCGTGCCATCTCGACTAATGAACAGCCTACGTGACTTCTTAACTATAGTATATTATGCGTAGTTTGAGCTTGGTAATCTCCTTAACTATTTATTATGAATGCTTACACATCTGATCTTTAACTAGCTGAAGACATTGTCTTAATTTGTTATATTGATAGTCACCTCAATAGTTAAGTGACAGCATGTATGGACGATAAACTTTAAGGTTTTGAATTCAATTCATATGACTGGCATTACACTATGTATTAGTTTTCAATTTGATAAGCTGTTTGTTTAAAAATTGTACCCGCAGTAGATATAGCCTTGCCCTCTATCACGTCTTGGTACGAAAATAAAGTAGGTATGCGGAAAGCTTAAAGAATATAGCAAAAAACCGTTTTACTAAGAAAACTGATGTCAGGTGGGCTACCGGTCTTGAAATTAGAAATCCAAATTATTCGGCGATAGGTACTTAAGTACTTAGCTGATAGTATGTACATAATTATTATGAGTAAGGCATTAACGAATAAAAAAATAAACAGGTAAGATTTTTAAAGCAACGCCTCCTCTATGCCTATAGCATTACAAAGGTCAACAAAGTTGCTTACCTCTCACACTCACATAAAAAATAACAACAAATAAAAATCACTAAAAAGTGATCATTACAAGCGACCAATTTACATTTTCGATCACCATATTGGATTCAAATAAAAAAGTTGGTGACAGGTGACAAGACATTTATTGCCGGCCTCGGTTCGAACTTGAACCAGTTGCCTTCCAACAGCCTCACAAGACCTTGCCGGGACAAAACAGACACAATCCTGGCTGACAGACATAAAAATATGTACCTGCCCGTATACAAATAATAAATAAATATAATAAAATTAAAGGCTACCATAAAAGGCATCGATGTTGAAAAAAAAATTATTTAAAATTTTATTTTGATATTACTTAAAATAATATAAATTCTCGTGTAAAATTACTTATGTTTTTAACATAACTTCATGTTTATATACAAGCTCACCCCTGTATAACTCAAGGGATGGGCAGAAGAGAAACTAGGGCTGTTATTTTGACGTCCTATTAGGTATATGTTTTAGAGGGAGTGTCTGTCACTATAAGTGCGTGGTGGCCTGTTGGTAAATGGACTAGATGCAGCTGCCCACATGTTCACGGTGGTCGCGGGTTCGAATCCCAGGGCACACCTCTGACTTTTCGAAGTCATGTGTGTTTTGATATTCAATCACCACGCACTAAAACGGTGAAGGAAAACATCGTGAGGAAACCTGCATACCATAGCGATTTATAAGAATTTCTACGGTATGTAAGTCCACCAACCCGCACTAGGCCAGCGTGGTGGACTATATGGCCTAACCACTCTCAATCGTATTCTCGATTGTAGAGTAGGCCCGTGCCCTGCAGTGGGACGTATATGGGCTGATACAGACGGTTCACAGCCCATACAAACTGCCAATAAACTTTAATTGATACTCATTTTATAAATTGAGACAAAACTTTTTACTTTCTTTTGCACCATTTACCATACCACCATTTTCATTAACATCGCAAATAAATCGGCGATTATGGATCTGACTCAAAAGTTAACTGCCATTGTGTCTATGCTTGCGTTAAAATCATCTTGTAACGAAACGAAATTGGCGAATATACAACTCGAGTTGGAAAAAAATCATAATGCACGCGAGATTAATCCGAGCAAAGAATCATTCGCGGATAAATTAAGTTTGCGTCTCCCTAAAGTCACACCCGCCGTGCAGTCGCGCGTGCCGCTTCCGTGCGTAGTTGCCTGTCCGACAGCTGAGCGGTCAGCTGATTACGCGTCATCGTCCGCAACAAAAGACGCCTTAATGAAGGCTATTAATCCGAGTGAAGACGGTTTTCAAATTGTGGGCGTTAAGAAAACCACCAAGTCTCGCGTTGTGCTTCGTGTTGCCAATGAAACACAACTCAAGAAACTTGAGGCCGTCGAGGCAATTAAATCAGCGGATTTACGCCTAGAAAAACCTAAAGGCCGCAGGCCGCGTATCCTCGTTAAAGTCGTGCCCGCCTCAATGGAAGATCGCGCCTTTATTAGCGCTTTATATAGGCAGAATATTATGAACGAATTGCCGGTAAAGGAGGATGATTTCCTTAAATCGGTGAAAATAGTTCGTAGGCGTGTTTTGGATAATGGTCGCAAATGGATAGGCATCGAATTAGACGCGGACGTACGTAAACATCTCGCGACCACTAAGGACAAATTATTCATCGACTGGGCAACTTGTAGATTTATTGATGATCTAGAAATTGTTCGCTGTATGAATTGTCAACAGTACGGACATGTACACAAGTTTTGCACTATCAAAACGCCAACCTGTGCGCTGTGTGCTGCGGAACATGAAACAAAAACATGTCCTAATAAATCCCGTTCTGATTTTAAACCGATTTGCGCGTCATGTAAACGCTTAAAGAAACCACATGATCACAGCTGTGGTTCCCAAGATTGCCCTACTTATAAACAGAAGTTGCAGGCGTTATTTCTGTCGACCCAATATAAATAGGATATGGATAGCCTTACGATCGGACAGTTAAATCTTCATAATGATAGGGCGGCGACGTCAGAATTAAATATGTTAATTACCGAATATAATCTTGACATAGTCCTCGTCCAAGAACAATACCAACATGCGCGCTTACGTGGTAGGCTGGTACAACTCGATAACAAGGCGCGAGCAGGCATTTATGTGTCGAGTTCAAACTACACCATAACCTCTGTGCGTAATCTTATGACATCGCACTGTGCGGTCGCGGAGGTTTCATCTCCATCAAGTAAAGTTTACGTTGTGAGCTGTTACTTTCAATACTCCGATCCTGTCGGCCCACATATACATCACCTTCGCAGTGTTTTGCGATCTCTTGCCGGCAATAAAATTATTATAGGCGCCGACGTTAATGCGTCGACAACCCTTTGGTATGGCAAATATCGTCAAACCGATGCAGAACGTCGCTGTGCTGTCGAAGACTTTATTGCCGAATGGAACCTCAATGTACATAACACCCCTGAAGCACCACCAACTTATTGCAGCCCCGTTGGCGAATCTTCTATTGACGTCACACTTTCTTGTGGGGACGTCCAGATTGTTAGGTGGCGCGTTATTCCTGACGCGTCATGTAGTGATCATCGCCTGATAGTGTACGAGTTCTTACCCGGATTTATACGGGGTCCGCTTAACAACATCTCTGACTTTAGGTATAAATCTAAAGGGGCTAATTGGGAATTGTTTAGATCTGTTTTCGCGCGTCATACCGGAGATTTCACTCGCAATGATCTCTCAGCTGAAAACTGTGCTGAAATAATGTCTGACACCTTTACATACTGCGCGGATTTAACCATTGGTCGCAGTTCTATAACCAATACCCGCAGATGTGACTGGTGGAATAGTAAATTACTCCACCTTCGACAAAGATTTCGACGAGCGCGTAGGCGGTTTAATAGGCTTAAAAAACGAATCGTTCCTGAAGACATACTCACGAGTGCTTTCATCACACTTAAAGTGGCCAGGTCTCACTATAGGGCCGCGGTAACAAAAGCTAAAGGTAACTTGCTGCGTAAAATAGTAGAACGCCTCGAGAGAGAGGGTCCCTGGTCTCCTCTTTACCACGAATTCAAAGCAAATAGGTCAATTAATTTGGCCTATATAGAAAACATTAAAGTAAATAACACCTATACTACTGGTATCGAGGAGACCACGGAAACTCTTTTGAATTCTCTTATACCTGACGATTGTGTCGATAATGACTCCGAATACCAAAAACAAATAAGACTCTGGGCCTCGGAGCTACCTTCTTCCCCAAAATCAGATCATCCATCTCTTAACGAATTTCTTAACATAGTAAATTCTTTGCCAATTAACAAAGCATCGGGAGAAGATAAAATATCGAATAAAATGATAAAGGAAGCGTGTAAGTCGTCGGGTGACACTATACTGAAAGTTTTTAATCGGTGTATTGATGAGGGCATTTTTCCCCGGGTTTGGCGTTGCGGTTTCATTCGTGTTATACCTAAAAGTGGAAATAAGCCCCCTGAAGACCCTAAGTCATATCGCCCAATTACATTATTACCATCTTTGGGTAAAGTACTTGAAAGGCTTATTGTCCCTCGTCTGTTACCGGGTGGTCCAAAATTTCATGACCTACAGTTCGGTTTTACCAAAGGTAAATCTACTGTGGACGCGGCTTTATCGGTTAGAAGAATTGTCGTCAACTCGGATCACAAGTACGTATTGGGAATTTTCTTGGACATCTCCGGCGCGTTTGATAATGCCTGGTGGCCAATATTACTATTGAAATTAAAGATCCGAGGTTGCCCTAGGAATATATATTCTATGATATATTCCTATTTTTGTCATGGGTCAACCAAATTACAACTTGGCCACCATGCCGTATCGAAGGCGCTGACTATGGGCTGCCCTCAAGGCTCGGTTATCGGTCCATATCTATGGAATTTGGGGTTCGATGATATTTTCTCAATTCCTTTTCCGCCGGGTTGTTCTTTAACTGGATACGCAGATGACGGACTCCTACTTATACAATCCAATAGTAGAGCCGGGCTCGAGAGTTCGGCTGACACGAGTCTGCGTTTAATTTTGAACTGGGGTGAACGAAATCGACTAACATTCGCACCTCAAAAAACTTTTCAAATGTTGTTAAAAGGGATTTTAAAAACACCCCCGCGTATTAAATTTAACAATGTACCAGTTAAAAGAAAGGAATCAGTTTGTTACCTCGGATTAATTTTAGAGAGAAATTTCTCATTTATTGAACACATTAGAACCGTCGGAGAAAAATCGAAAAATAACTTCTATGCATTAACGAGAATATCAAGGGCAACGTGGGGATTATCATTTAATACTTTGAAAGTTATCTATGGAGCAACTTATTTGGGTTGTATCTGTTACGGTTCTCCAGTTTGGGCCGATAGATCTACTGTTGGCGCTGTTCGTAGGAAGTTGCTCCAGAGTCAACGCCTGGCCTTGATATTCTTGTGTAAGGCTTACAGAACCGTTAGTACAGAGGCTTTGCCGGTTCTCGCGGGTGTGCTTCCGGTCGATCTGGAGGTGCAAAGACGCGCCGCATTATATTATTCAAATAGAGAGACAATAGACACTAACTTTATTGCATCCCGAGACTTTTTAAAGATTAGCAGGTTATTTAAACCGTATTCTGCTGCGTACACTGAATTAATTGACGAATGGCAGAACCGGTGGGATATATCCTCAAAGGGGCGTCACTTATATCAATACTTTCCGTCCGTTCGCGATCGCTTAAGAAAGTCGTGGCTAGAAATTGATCACTGTGTATCACAGTTCCTAACTGGACATGGCAACTTTAAGAGCAAACTATTCACTTTTAAGCTGGTTGAATCGCCTGCGTGTCAATGCTCTACACCTGACTGTGAGTACGAACAAACTGCACATCATATACTTTGGGAGTGTGATCGCTGGTCCGATGAACGCGGCATAATGTTGAACAATATGCAAATAACTTCTGGTGTTGCATACTATACGGACCTCGTGGAATCTAGGAGGAACTTCCGTGCTTTCCGGCGCTTTTGCCATACCTATTATTGGACCCAAATGTAGCAGCTCAAACTATAGGACCCATGTAATTTGTTTATCCCGTGGTGCTTAATACATCTGGCTTCTCCAGTTGTATATCTTTATATAAGAGGATACATACCTCTCGACTCAATATTTTTTTGTCACCCGCTTTGCTGCGGAGGGAAGTGGACAGCTATTTGTTTCCAACTCCTCCTTTTGTTTTTTCTTTCTGATTAATTTCGATGCGGGTTAAAGACAAGCTAGTGTCCCTGAGAGACTCGCCGAGCTCCGGAGCTCGGTGTCATATCTTTGTGTGCCACTGTTGATCCTGGCTGACAGGAGTTACAGTGGCGGGTGTGAGGGCGGGAAAAAGTCTCTTTCTTTTGCACCATAATTAAGTCATAAGAAAAACGCGAAAACGCACTCGGGACGAGCGATGAGCGATCACGCCCACGCACACGCGCCGCGTAATTTCCCACAATAACTTTCCAAACATTATTACGTTTGTTTAAGCGTTAAACATTTATTAATATTACAATTATGTGTATCGACATCGCGAGCGATGATAAACTCCATTTAAGCGCAAAGGTCCAATGGAGAAGGCTGATCATACGGCATTCTGCCCAAAAGCAGTGTCCAATAAATATAAATAAGTTTTAGTTGTCCGTCCGAAACGGGGTCCGGCAGCCTCGTCGTTATTTCCTTATAATCGTAATAAGCCTATAGTTACCGGCCGTATATTGCATTGTCTCACCAATTATGGTTTATGGCCGCGCCGCCATGTTGGATGCTGTCGTGCCGCCATCTTGGGATATCGGGTACTCATTACCGTGTTTTGGGCGATATGAATACACTTGTTCATTGCACTGACCTGCCGCAATCAAAACTGACATTGAATCGTTTGTCCTTAATACTGTACAATAATTCGATAATCTTTATCTGAAAATTTTATTGTACCATTAATTTTATACTATGGACTTTGAGAGAGGCCGTATGGAAAGGCGGAATTCCAATGTCTTCCAGTGTCCTCTTGTCAGCAACGCGTGAGAATAAAATATTCTGATATGGATAATGAAGAGGTAACCCTTTTTCCGTGGTGAAAATCCGAGCTTAGGTACTGCTTACGCATTCTAAATTATAAGTCTGATTTTATCACTTGGTGTTTAAATACATCTTCATATTATGTTTTACTTCTTAAATCACTAAAATGTCAAATCTCATAATACTTTTATTATCCATAGTCTACTTGATATTTATTAATCAATTCACTAATTTAATGTATCTCATTCGCTTTGTCCAAACAACCTTGATCTGGTTCCCTTTAGTTTCTCCTTAAAGCGATTATACAAGCCACTATCGTCTAATATTTTGTATTTGCATAGCCGAGACGGGATTATTTACATAATGCCTTAATAACAATCTAGTTAGAACATAAATTAAGACAGAGCATTCCTAAACAAATACCTAATTAATCAATGGCTTTTGACAGTCTTCTTGGAGACCGGACCGCGATAAATGTTTGTGTGTCAGAAACATTTTAATCGGGTTCGAGTGTTAAACTAAAAGTATTTTTTTATTTTATGATATTAACTTACGACACATGAAATGTACCAGGCATATATCAATAGGATTGACAAATAATTCAATCAGGAATTTCAACATTTACAAACGAATAACATTCCCTGTGTTTGAAATTGGCCTAAATATCAAAACTAACCAAATTGATCACTACAAAATAAAAAGACTAATTGATTCTTTAAAGATATTAATTAGTTTCTATAGAATGCCACTTCTTATGGGTTGAAGTGTATTTTATTCGGCAGCGTTTTGTTCCCAAATCTCTGAGCAATGATAAATTATTCACCACAATTACACGTTATTAGTAAATGGGTATCAAATTCATACGGTGCATCAGGATGTAATGACTTCACAGCAATAAGCAGAGCAGGCATGCGAATGTGTCATCACAACAAATGTGACGTGACTGATGCCCGGCGCTCCGTAATGCCAACAAAATTAACTAAACATGCTTACGAGGAAGCAACGCAAATATATATGACCGTGTTCGTCCTTAGAAATGAGGAAGTATCGTATTCCACAGAATTTGTGCAGGTCAATATGATTTACAATTTCGGCGTTCGTGCTTTTAGGAGGATAAATCAAGAAAAAGGCACGGATTTTCAAAGTGATATCATGACTACCTGGAATTTTGGAACGTAAACCGCAGAATTAGTATGCATAATATTTCTACCGAAATTATATGATTTATGTACGAGCCTATAATTAAGTTATTGATGTTTGGAGATGTTACAACAATGTTCTGAATCACGGATGCGCACAAAAACTTACATCTACATAGGTACACATGGAGGGTCGAAACTAATTAAATAAAGCCTCACGGAAGATAACTTTAATAGCTTTGGTTATGCTGAATCCAATGTAGACGCAATGCTATTAGTCGATTTAATACCTTTTTTTACCCTACAAGTAGTGGTATTTTTTTTCTTAACAGTAGAAAACTTTATTTGGGTTTTTGTTCTTTAAACATGTGTCATTATAATATTGTTAATGCTGTTGGTCTTACATAATTAAATAAAGAACTGATGAATATCGACCGCTCATACTTGATAATAGACGAAACTATCAATTGATAATAACTATTAACAGGTTCGAGTTCCAGCGAACACATTGACTTTTCAAACTCGTGTGTATTCATGATCAATTCCCACACATTTTGACATACATACGAGGAAAGATAAACTCTCGCCGTTTTCCCAAAGGGATAGGTAGAGGTATAACCGAAATATTTGTATTATTTCTCCCACGATGTGATTGGGAGCGAGCCTATCTCAACGGTAAAGCAAAACATCGTGAGGAAACTTGCAGAGAACATACCATAGTGACCTTAATAAGACTGTCTAAGATATGAGAAGCACACCAACCTGCACTAGACCAGCTCGATGACTATGCCTAGCCCCTCTCCCCCAACCTTTCGGTTGAAGAGGAGTATCATGCAGTGCAGTGGGTGATTATGTGCTCAATATACATACACATTAAACATACATTCAAGAACAATTAATTATAAGGTTATACGGATGTAAAACATTACGCAGTATGCATAATATACAGTCCACGCTGACGAATTTTCCGTCTTTCAACATGTTCACCATTTGATTGATCTATTTATTATTAGGTTCTGCGAAACGATGTTATATAGAGAATGGCATAATTACTATCTGTATCAGCCCATATACGTCCCACTGCAGGGCACGGGCCTCCTCTACAATCGAGAGTACGATTGAGAGTGGTTAGGCCATATAGTCCACCACGCTGGCCTAGTGCGGGTTGGCGGACTTACATACCATAGAAATTTTTATAAATCGCTATGGTATGCAGGTTTCCTCACGATGTTTTCCTTCACCGTTTTAGTGCGTGGTGATTGACTATCAATACACACATGACTCCGAAAAGTCAGAGGTGTGCCCTGGGATTCGAACCCGCGACCACCGTGAACATGTTGGCAGTCGCGTCTAGTCCGTTTACCAACAGGCCACCACGCACTTACTATATAATTACTATAAAATTACAATATTACAGTCGAAACAACAGCAATTGTTTATTGGAAAATAATATAATACCATTATGACACAGGTCCCAAAACGGACTAAACTCTAAAATTGAAATTAATGGATGAAAGAAACAGTCAATAAAAATATTGCAGTCAGTAAAATTAATGAATTAACGCCCCGCAATAAAGCAAGTAATAAATTACATCCACCCATAGACAATGACAAAGAAAATTAATAATTTAATAGATTATAAGATATAAGCGTAGAACGGTAACGCAGGTAAGATATATGAAGATATATGTAGATTATCCATCCATGCGGCGTGGGCAGGCCGGGCACCCACTATGACTCACATTCTTGGAACATATCAATATGACATGTCGATCGTAATGTGATTTTAATATCTGATGCTTGGTGATTGCATTTTATTGAGTGTTGAAATTTACTGTGTTTTACATGTGGGTTGGGAATTTGATATGATAATTTATAATTGAGAGGAAAGTTATGTAGCGTTTTGACACGTAAGGGGAGTTTGTAAGGGTTTATAAGTATTACTGGCGTTCGGTAGCAATGTCTACTAAAACAGATTGTGTTCCTAAAAAAATGATACCAACCAAAACCAAGCTGGCAACTAAAGGTCACCACGTATATTGTGAGCAAATATAGATACTTAGGGCATGAAGCGCCATAATTAATCTGAAGAGGCTTAACAAGCAACTTTCTAACAACGTTAAGCAGGTTGACTGTTTAGTGTAAACCGCGACGTAACCAAAAGTTACGTCATTATATTTATGGAAACTCAATAAAGGAAAACTAAATAAAATCAATTATTTATTTAATAAAAACATATCATTGTGGTTAAATTATATCACTGCTTAGGATTTTTTGAGTTTAAATATCTCTCTTTAAATATTGCAGCTGTTAGGATTAGTGTGCAAAATTTACTATAATTTCATGAAGCTTGATAAAATAGAATTGTAGTATCATTATCCAAATAGGCATAAGTATCCTAGTTGTGAGGTGATGAGACTAAATAGCATGGGCACACGTTTCTATTTCTTTTCGTCTTTGTCCCTTATACACGAAATATTCAAAAATTATATAATTAGTAATTCAAACGTCGGGAAGTAAGAAATGTAGAAATTATTTTTTCTGAAATATTTACGCTAATGTTACTCATTGAAATAAAATTATTATTTACGGATTTTATCGCGAACAAAAAACGTAAATAGTAGTTTTATTTCAATGCAATAATTAAACAAAAGCCACGATTAAATATGTATAAATTAGTTTAATTTCAACATGTACTGTTTACTCACTTATATATACAATCAACAACTGTAACTTCAAATCGATAAGACAGTCACCTCCCGATACAAGCCAGCATTTTCTAGTCAAGTGACAGCGTGGGTTTAACACCTACCGGGTATATCAAGACTGCTACCGAAAACGAAGCCAAGTGGTAGATTTAGTGACAACAAACACAATGCAACTAAAAATTTCGCAAAGAAACGCGACATTAATTTTTAATGATTTTTTAAATATCGTAATTTTTGGGTGGTAAATCCATAGTTTTTGCTAAAATAATAATTTTAACTGTTTTATACCTTAGAGAATTTATAAATAAAAGGGTATACACTGTTATTTTAGGAAAAAATGTATTTACCACCCAAATATGGCAATAGGAAAAAAAATACAAAAAAAATATGTCGCTTTTTTTTCCAAAATTTTCTTTTGCATGGTGTCTGAAGTCGCTTAAACTACCACCCGGCTTCGTTTTCGGTAGCAGTCTTGATATACCCTGTATAATACTTTGCTACCATTCGGGTAATATTCTAGTCCATTGTTTATTTTACTCGTTTGTTAATATTCCTAATATGATACGCCGGTTGACATTGATGCCGTAAATAAGGTATTTCCTTACAAACATGAGGGCGTGGACTAAGTATGTTCACCAATAATGTTAGCCAAACTGTATATGTAACAAGTACGTGGTGGCTTGTTGGTAAATAGACCAGATGCGGCTGCTAGTGATCGCGGGTTCAAATCCCAGGGCACAACTCTGACTTTTCGGAGTCATGTGTGTGCGACAGCCTCCGTAGCGCAGTTGGTTAGACGCCGCCTGTGAAACGAGAGGCCGCGGGTTCGATTCCCGCACCGAGAGAAATGTTTGTGCGGCCCACAAATATTTCTTCCGGGTCTGGGTGTTTGTGAGACCGAAAAGTCTCTCGTAGTTCCTGATACCCACGACACAAGACTCGATCTTAGTGTGGGGTCAGGACTATGTATGTGACTGTTGGGTGTATTTATTTATTATTATTATTATTATTATGTGTGTTTTGATAGTCAATCACCATGCACTATAGCGCTGAAGAAAAATATCTCTGACTCGCACTCTCGATTGTAGTGAAGGCCCGTGGCCTGCAGTGGGACGTACATGGGCTGATAAAGAAATAGAAACTATTTATCAACTGACACAGTGTATGACGTTGAATGCATTTACTTACTGGGTTTAGTTTGATATTTATAAAGGAATAATATTCAGAATCAGCTTCAAGCTGCATTGTAGGATTAAGGCTTTCATGCGTAATGAGGGATTTAATCCATATAATACTTTATTTGACTACTTTGGTACAAACTACACAATAACAGGTAAATATTATTATATAAATAATATAAATTTCATTGATACATTCTTTCCAAAGGTCAGACAGGTTTTCAGTGCTGTATATTATGTCCCGGATTTATTAAAATAAAATTAATATCAACTACATTTGCGGTTAGTGTTGTGTGTATAGTGTATACCGCCCGAGCCTCTCGTTTTAAAGGAGATAATATCACGCGGCTTTTACTTGGTAGAAGGGTTAGTCCAACATAATTTGATCTGTAAAGTGATTTCCTTGTATGTAAAGTAAAATTACTTACTTAGACGCAGAAGATAATTCACGCAGCGACGGAATCGCCGGCTGTTTCTCATCAAATTCTCGAAGTCTGCTTAGGCCATTGTAATCGATGGAAGTTAGTCAACTTGTTCAAAGATCCATGCTTTTTCTGTGGAATAAAATATTTGACGATGGAATATATTATGTTTATAAATGTGTTTATATAAGAAGGTTATATTAGCGGCGCTATTGCACGCACCAGACGCCAGTAATCAAAAAAGAAGAATTATGAGATCCTGTACATATTCCCTCATTCGTACAATGATGGCTCCTTCCACTGTAGCGTGAAGAGGCATCTTAGCGGAACGGATGATTGTATCAAATGGAATGAGACCGCCGTCTGATACCATTCGATACTCTATCTGGATGCTCTGCACTTACCACCAGGACAATGCAGTCACGGTGCCGAGCCAGAATATTAAAAAACCGCTTATTTGTAGTTTTTAATTTTAAATTAATTTTCAACTACGGTGAAAATCGTCTCATGATTCGGTGACTTAGATTTAAGATCATCCGTGAGCTTTATGCAAGCTTTTTATTTAAGTCAATCATTTCTCAATCATCTAGTTGAAAAATCAATAAATTATGTAATTAACCACAAAACCATGCACAGCGTCTAGGTCAGACTTTTACCATAATGGCTTCTCCCTAAAACCTTGTAAATTAACTTATAACAATTCTGAAACCACTCCCACGCTTTCTGGCCACTGCACACTAAGTAAAGTATGCAAGTTATGCTAATACAGCATTAATTCTCGTCATGTCTGCCTTTACGATTATTGCGACTCAAGGATTTCCAATATTGGAAATTATATGTTGGCGAGTGGTACACACCGCTTGCAAATATTGTGTCGGCACATTACTAGCTGTTTTGGTGTTAGTTTTGTTTACGTTGGTCGTCGTCTAAGGCGATGTGTCCAATATGATGGTTTTGTATATGTTGATAATCTTTATCAGCCCATATACGCCCCACTGCAGGGCACGGGCCTCATCTACAATCGAGAGTACGATTGAGAGTGGTTAGGCCATATAGTCCACTACGCTGGCGTAGTGCGGTTTGGCGGACTTACATACCATAGAGTTTTTTTATAAATCCCTATGATATGCATGGTTTCCTCACGATGTTTTCCTTCACCGTTTTAGTGTCAGAAAAAGTCAGAGGTGTGCCCTGGTATTCGAACCCGCGACCACAGTGAACATGTTGGCAGCCGCGTCTAGTCCGTTTACCAACAGGTCTCAACATCGTATCATCACCATCGCAGCGTAGTATGTTAAAAAACTTCAATTCGCGCACGGGGACCCGAGACGATATGTACACCGTCATACATATTATGTAAATTGTGCCATATCAATTATAAATATTGATACTAATTCATTACTGACCATATTTTTCAGATCATGTGTGGGTTACTTTCAAAATTGTGTTGTGAAATAAGTCACTATACATTAGCTAGTGTAAATTAATCTAGCTCTACTGCGTGTAGGTTTGCCTTGTGCTGAAATTACGTTATATACGGTATATATACACGAAGTCTTGAAATCTAATAATTAGGGTACATATCTATACCTAAAAATCTAAATATTGGCGTGTTTAGGTAGTGTAGTTTAACGGCCGATACCAATAACAATAGGCAACAAAAAAAAAATTTTTTTGGGTTTTTTATTAAAGTTATATTTTCTGATTTTCTACAACTAAAAGTAGCCACGGACTCCATTCATAACAAATAAAGTTTGCTTTTGTACATTTAACAGTGAAAAATAAATATTGTAAGATTTTGACAGAATGTTTGAGGAACGTAAGAGCTGGGGTTGGGGGGTGCTTACAGGGGTGACACGGGTAGAAGCGGGTATTCTCGGGAGTATGTTACTCCTTAGTCTGTGATGCGCGCGAGCATTACCGAAAAAAGACGCCATTTGTGTAGCGCGAAGTCAAAAGTGGCTTCCAAAAAGTGTAAAAATTACGTCAACTCTTTTTGATACATATGCGGCGAATTTATTAAAATGAGATCTAAACAATTAAGTTTTTCGTCAAATATAAGACTTTGTGGAGCTTATAAAGCTTCTTTTAATCTTTCTATTCGTAGACAAAACACATCAGAAGGTAATATAGTACTTCAAACTTTAAATTATGAAGAGTATGAGTATGAGTAGTTTTCTGGTGGGAATGCAATTCATACATCAGATGCTATTCTTATGCCCCCGTTGTATATAAAATTAGGTCTCATGAAGCAATTGTAAAGGCTCTTTGTCACGACTCTCCTTTAACATTTCAATACTTAAAGAGTTTTTTCCCTAAATTGTTAGAGGCTAAAGTTAAAGCTGGTATTTTTGTCGGTCCACAAATTAAGAAAATAATGGACAGAGAAGAATTCCCAGAGTTACTGAACGCCCACGAAAAACTAGCGTGGGTCAGCTTTAAAGCAGTGATCCATGTCTTTCTTGGCAATAAAAAAGTTGCAAATCACAAAGACCTTATTCCTAATATGCTTGATAATTTCAAACTCATGGGTTGCAGAATGTCCCTTAAAGTGCATATGCTAAATGCTCACTTAGATAGCTTGGGGGCATATTCAAAAGAGCAATATGAACGCTTACACCAAGATGTGATCAACTTTGAATAGAGAGATGAGAAAATGATGGGTGACTACATTTGGAGCTTAATACGAGAAAGCTCCTGTTTAAACAGAAGAAAAACAAAAAATGTTCATTTTTAAAGTATTTTTCTATTTTTTTAAATGTATTTAGATATTTACCTTTATTGTTCTTTGTAAATAAAAGTAATTAATATAATTTTAAGTTCTTTTTCTTACTTTTGTATTACTTAAGGAAATTAAAAATTTTGATTTTATTTAAATTTGAAATTTCGTTCTGGTTGCTACAAAAGCAAACTTTATTTGATAAAAATATTTTTTCCTTGTATAATTAGATATAATGAATCAAAATCAGCACCACAGAACTCAGACTCAATATACTTGTGTTATCAATCGAAAAAATTAGATTAAAGTCAATCTGGATTGTTTTCTACTTTTCGATTTGTCATTTACCATGTTGCCATAGCTTTTTCACTACTGAGATTGATTATTGGCAATGTAGTATCAGAAAAAAGATTAAGCTGTCAATCTCAAACGGCAAATTTTGGATTTGGATTGTTTATTGGCAGCGGCTGTAAATAGTGATAATTGAATGAGTGAGAAGCTAAACGATCTTTGAACAAAAGTCCAATATAATAGACAGGATAATGTAAGGAAAATTAAACACCATGAAATACAAAGCAATGTTTGGCATTCCACTGCGCTCGCCATCCTGACACATAAAAAGTTACGTCTCATTATGTTCAGTACTTATTCTGGCTATAATATTCTTCAAACCGGAATACAACAGTATATTTACACTGCTGTTTGGCGGGAAAAAAAGAAATTGCTATAGTATCTACCCCTAACTACGACTGGCGCTATCATGCCGTTCTTTAGCCACTAGCGCGTGTTTAATTTCCAATTCATTATTTATTTAGCGGCGGAAATTATAATATCTTTAGAACAATATGAATGGAGAAGTAAACATAAGTATTAACGGTCCGTGTGCGTAGTTTATCAGTTTATTCTACTTATTTGAAGACGCAACGATAAGATGTTAACGTTATGCTCTCCTTGTTCATTGTGATGTACCTATTTCCGATATACTATAATTATTGCGTGGTGGTTTGTTGGTAAGGAACTAGGCGCGATTGCCGACATGTTTACGGTGGTAGCGCGTTGAAATCACAGCCACAGAATACTACCGCCAACGTGCACTTGGTCAGCGTGGTGGACTATATGACATAACCCATTATGATCATATGATCATTTTAAATACCATTATGATCATATGATTAAAAAGGCGTACAGACAACTTGGATTTCTTCTTAGGGTTTGCAAACCTTTCAAAAATGTTAGTACTTACAAAATCCTATATTACAGTTTAGTAAGATCCATATTGGACTTTGGCTCAGTTATATGGAGCCCATATTATTCATGTCATATTAATAGAATTGAAAGAATACAAAAAACATTTATTAGGTCTCTTGAATATAGAATTGGATCTCAGTTTGTCTCAAATAATTCATTGGTAAAATATAAAATGCTATCCTTGTCACTCAGGCGTCAATCTCAGGACATAATGGTTTTATACAAAATTGTTAACAATATTATTGATTCCCCTAACTTGCTTGAACAAATAAAGTTCAAAGTACCCACCAGATCAATGCGTAAAATTAAAAATTTGTTTGTAGTTCCGTGTTGCAGTACCAACTATACCTCCAATACACTTTTCTATCGTGGTTTGACCGTTTATAATAAACAAATATCTCATATTGATATGTTTAACACTTCATTAGCACAATTTAAACGAAAATTAAAAGAGTTCTTCTTGAGTAAATTATAAGAATTTTGTTCTAGACGCATAAACGCTATGTATTTTATAAAAGTACACTAACGATATGTGTGCATAGTTTATATTGTGATCCTTTTTATTTGTAATGTAATATCTAGCTTTATAATTTAAGTGTTGGCACTCAAAGTCTGTAAGTTGTAAACATATAATCTTTATTTTTTGTTGATGACACGACTGTTTGTTATCCAAAATAAAATAAAATAAAAAATAAATAAAACCCGTCTCAATCATACTCTCGTAAAGGCCCGAGCCCTGCAGTGCAACGTATATAGACTGATACAGATAACATACTTTTATATTTCGCCTATTGTATTACTTTTTTGTTTTGGAAGTGCGTGGTGGCCTGTTGGTAAACGGACTAGACGCGATTGCCAACATGTTCACGGTGTTCGCGGGTTCGAATCCTAGGGCACACCTCTGACTTTTCGGAGTCATAATTATGTGTATTGGTAGTCAATCACCACGCACTAAAACGGTGAAGGAAAACATCGTGAGGAAACCTGCATACCATAGCGATTAATAAAAAATTGTAGGTAATAAGTCCGCCAACCCACACTAGGCCAGCGTGGTGGACTATATGGCCTAACCACTCTCAATCGTACTGTCGATTGTAGAGTAGGCCCGTGCCCTGGAGTGGGACGCATATGGACTGATACAGATTACTTTTTAAATTGGCAAGGATTTACGCTATTCTTGGTTACAATTTGTACATTTACTTAATTTCCTTATAACTAAAACTTTCCTTCAACTGTTTTCATGGCAACTCGGCAGTCGGACTCGTGCATCTATTATACCAACACACAAATATTTAAGAAAACTTTTTATTTACCTTTATAACAGTTCGATTATTTCTTATTTATTTAATGCTTCATATACACAAATTGTATAAAGGCGGACTTAATGCCTGAGGCATTCTCTACCAGTCAACCTTTAAGTGGTGCAGAGAGAGAGCCCGGTAGGCGCATAAAATATGTAGGTAATACATAAATATATTTGAATTAATTAATAAATATAACTGTATACATACACACACACATTTATATACATACACACTTATAAATATATACATATATACAGGGTATATCAAGACTGCTACCGAAAACGAAGCCGGGTGGTAGTATAAGCGACTTCAGACACAATGCAACAGAAAAAGTTGCAAAAAAAAGCGACAATTTTTTTTTTGTTATTTTTTTCCTTTGGCCATATTTGGGTGGTAAATACATTTTTTCCTAAAATAATAGTGTATACCCTATACTTATAAATACTCTAAGGTATAAAAGAGTTTAAATTATTATTTTAGCAAAAACTATGGATTTACCACCCAAAAATGACGATATTTAAAAAATCATAAAAAATAATTGTCGCGTTTCTATGCGAAATTTTTAATTGCATTGTGTTTGTAGCCACTAAAACTACCACCCGGCTTCGTTTTCGGTAGCAGTCTTGAGATACCCGGTATATACATATACACAAATAATATATATATATATATATATATATATATATTTATATAATATAATGTAAATGGAAAGTGATCAATACGCACTAAAGTGATTCTGCCAGGCGATCAAGTAAAAGTTGCTTAACTGACCTTTTAAAATTAATGCGAGTACTCGACGCCCTGATTCCGAGGGGGAGTGCGTTCCATAGGAGTATGGACTGAATAGGGAAAGAAGAATGTATGAAGTCTGAGTTGTGAGAAGGGCAATGAAGAAGAAAATTTTTAGTTGACCGAAGGTTCCTATCGTGGTTACTGCCTAAGTATCGAAATTGAGATGTAAGATAAGAAGGTGGGGTAGGAGACGTAAGTATAGAAAAAAGTGTAGTGAGTGCGTGTAAAGTACGACGCTGACGAATAGGTAACCATTTTAGCTGGGAGCGGTAACTGGAAACATGATCATATTTACGAAGATTTAACATATTTCTTCCGCCAAACAACAGTGTAACTGCACTATAGTATTGCTATTTGACGGACATTGTAGCTAGAGTAACTATTGGACATAAGACTTATGTCCCAGCCATGCCAAGCACTGCTTTGTAATTATTCATGGTGTTGTTTGGTTTTGGTACTGTCCATGACCGATCGTCTCGCTTCCATTAACCGAAGGGCATGCTCATCTCGCCATCAATTGCTATACACACATAAAAAAACACTTCAATATAATCCGTGTAATCTCGTTTTGGGTGATAGAGCAAAGGCCCTACTATATACCTAAATCCGAAACGAAGTTCAAAACTTCGTGACGTTTTTCGTTTCGAAACCTACTCTGTAACACGAAATTCGAATCTTCGGATCGAAGAATGAATTATTCCAATATATCGGCAATACGAACATTTACAGAGTAGTTACATACGTATCGTCACAAACTTCGTTCGTCCGATGTTTCGAACTTTGTTTCGGATGAATATAGTAAATAAAAATGTAAATGTTCGGATTGCCGATATATTCGAATCATTCATTCTTCGATCCGAAGTTTCGATTTTCATGTTACAGAGTAGGTTTCGAAACGAAAAACGTCACATAGATTCGAACTTCGGATTTATATAGTAGGGTCCCAATACTGTAGCTTGATGAAGCTACAATACCAAAGCATCGGCTACGATGGGATGGTGCGTCTGCATTACAGAAGAGCGACATAAAGTAGCATGTTGTTGCGGTAAAGATGGTGATTGCTTAGCAATCGTGTCAGTGCATAATCTACTTGCAATACACAGTGCTTTCCACCGAGTACATTGCTGATTCCAGTGCACTTAATCGTATTCATATGTAAAAATACATATTCAGATTCGTTGGCTTATTTCCTCAAAATATTTTTATTACTCACATAAGTCCATGGTTTGCAACAAATTCGCTGTAATGATAATTATTTAAAAAAAATCTACCCCTATCGTTACCCATTGGAATCTGAAACATTAGATTTCGATAACACGCACCGCCGAAAGAATGCTAATGTATTCACATTTAAATACTGTCGCTGTAATACAGGTCAATTAAATTTAAAAACGTTGAACCCAAATTTTAACATATTAACAATGTAAAATCGATTGCAACTTTGAACCCACTTCCCCGAAAAGGTAGGAACGCAAACGGCATACCTACTGTGTGAACTCAATGCGGCTTGCAATAGCGAATTTCATTTATAAAAAGTCTAAATTTTATTTATCGCTATTCCGATAAGATAGAAAAATATTTTTTGTTTAAGTATTATAGAGTCCTGTTACAAACAAGCACTAAATCTATTGATTATGTCAATGATCAATTTGTTAGTTCTTCATCCACATGATTTAAAATGCCTTACTAAACTAAGTTAACTAGTAACGCATTTACTTTTTAAATTTTAAATCTACCCACTATTCACTAGTACTTACATTCCATAAATAATAACATCGACATATTCCTCAGCATTTTCCACAATACACAAACATTAAATATCACTGTAATTTTCCTCAAACACTCATAAAATCACAATATGTTACGAAATAACAACACAGTTAAAATGAATGAAATCAATAAAACTATACTAAACTCTTGTTACGCAGATAGTAAATAACTTAGGCGCGAATTCCCGACGAAAATGTGAAATGTCAAAAATGCAAGATGTCCGACGCGCATGCGCACTGCGGCAGGCAAAGTCGCGCACTCATACTGCCAGCGCGCACTCTCGCTGCTCGCAGTTCGCGCCGCCGCCCACAGCTTGCAATGAGATCATAAAGCTGTTCCGAATATCATTTACACTTGCGCACAGCCTCCCTCGCTATGTTAAGTGGAAATTGTTGATCACGACTTTATGGTAATGCGACAAACGATGGCTGTATGGGAGTGTAATGAGTTTAAGTATCGGAGAATCGTTGAGAATAGCAGATGATCTCAGGTTTGGCTCACATAAGACCACCCACAGAGTAAATCCTTATTACAGATTACTATTGTGTACAAAAATTGGTTTCTATTGTTATCAAGAAAGATAACATTGCTTCAGTATGTATATTAAACAAGAGCGATAACATATTATCTTAGATTTTCGAAATTGATATAATTCTTTTAGGTTTACTTGATAGTCATCACACATCTATATTACACGAGACGATGACCGTATATATTTTGCATCAGATTGCCTGACTCATATTTCCAACCCATTATGACAAGTTTGTAACAATGTACGAGTATGTATGCAAAACTACAATTCATCTAGCTCTCCGTTTTATTAATACATTCAAAAATCGATTCAGTCTAAATGAAAGCCCACCGTCATTGATTGGCCTAGGTCACGCTATATTATTAACACTGGTTCCCTTTTGGTGTGCACGCCGGCAATTTCATATGGCGCAAATCCTATATCGACCGGCATTTAGTTTAATGTCTATAATTGTAGTGACGGCTCTATCATATACCAAATGTCTCTTCGATAAAGCAAGTGGTACAAGTATACTTTTAATATTTCTTTTAATCCTGACAGACTGGCTCAGTTGGTTAGACGCCAGTTGTTAAACGTGAGACTGTAGGTCCGATCCCCGCACGGAGCCAAGTATTTGTGTAATACAAACGAAATGTGTTTCTGATACCCACGATTTTAGCTTCGATCTGACTGTGGGGTCAGGATTATGATATGTGACTGTTGGGTGTATTTATTTATCCCAAACCCGATATCTTCCATCGCTAAGGCCTAACGCCGGTGTAAACAAACCATCTGTATCTGTATCAACCCATATACGTCCCACTACAGGGCACGGACCTACTCTACAATCGAGGGTACGATTGGGAATGGTTAGGCCATATAGTCTACCACGCTGGCCTAGGGCCCTACTATATTCATCCGAAACTTCAGATGATCCAAGTTTATATACGATACGAATGTACTTACATATACTTATGGTCGTTATTGACTTATGGTCGTAACCATAGACTTATGGGTACGATGTACGTTATACATATTCGAACTTTTACAGATACATTCGTATCGTATATAAACTTCGATCGTCCGAAGTTTCGAACTTCGTTTCGGACATACAGAGTAGGGCCCCTAGTGCGGGTTGGCACAACAAACAAACGAACCATGCTATATGATTATTATATGAAGTTGTATTTCAATGTATCATCATTCGATATCTTAATTTGCATAGCTAAGAAGCTATATATTGTCCAGTTTCTATTAAATAATGTTGTGTGTTAATGATCAAGTACATTTATTATCATTCAGTCACGCCAAAGCATTTACATAAATCTTCGGATATGACCTTTATTAACCCACGTCTTACCTCACTTGTAGATTGCGGGCTTCGATCAAATAATATACTCTAGATACAACATGAGCGCTTAGAAAATGGCACCAAAAAGAGTGCTTTAAGCACTCTTTCGCCTTCAGTCACGCACCGACCGTTGCTTCTAAAACGTCGCAGAACTTTAGACAATATTATGTGAAAATCTACTTTAAGCTCCAGGAATAAGGTGGAATTTGTGTTAATATATTTGGAATATGTGATTTTTTTGTTTACTTTTTTTCATGTCATGCATCGGTGCCACTTTTTAACAGTACTTTTACAGGGAACTGTGTATCTAGTGTATATTTGATCGAAAATTGCGGGAGTTCGTTCTACGACTCAATATTAGGTAAATACAAATAAATTTCACTAGATCTATTATATGTGAGAGATAAAAAATAAAATAAAATATGTGAGAGTCCGCCTGGGTACGTACCACTGCAATGGTCACTCGCGGCCGTAGGGGGGTTAACGTCACTCGCGTCCGTAGGCTTTGACTCGTAGTTTCCCTACACGTGGCCCCTGGGTAGTGCCAAATGAGTGACACAGTAAGTGGTGGTAGGATTTTCCGCCCGGGTAGCGGCCACCGTTCATAGGGCGTAAAGACCGCCATAGTGTTCCCTGCAAGGGGAACGCTTTCCGGGAGCAGCCCGTGATTGTATGACGTGCCCGCATGACGTTGTACCGTGTGAGTATAATGCAAGCATGGCATGCTTGTCCACCCATCGTTGGTGGCATTAATAAAATACAAAGTAAACGTTATATACCTACATACTAACACAAATGTAAACCAAAAGAGAGCCTTTTGCCGGAGGGTAAATAAAGTCCTCGGCTTCCCTTTCGTCTTCCATTGAAAAGTTCAGCACCCACTATTTCAATATAGTGATGCAAGTTAAAAACTAGATGCATACCTAGTATTTTTGGTGGTCTTAAGTCTTCTGAAATGCGAAGCTGCGGAAGATTCGATTCCTCAGCCGAGGTAACTGATCAAAGATATAAAACTGTTTAGTACCTGAGGTCTCGGGTTCAAATCCCGGGACAGGCAAGAAAATTCGTGATTTTATGTATGTTAATAATTAGCTTTTAATTAATGGCACCCCGTTCAGCCAGAGGTGCATGCCTTGGACTCGAACCTCCGACCTTTGCGAGTCTGGACTTTGGACAACTGCCAACTAGGCTATTGGTCACGCATGCACTGTAGTATTTACTTTCAATGTTAATTTAGTCGGCTCATCTCATGTCAGACTTGTGGATGACCTCATTACAACTGATGACTAAATCATCAAATAAACTAAGCAATGACTACTACCGCAAAGTGCAAACACCCAACATTTACATATTTACTGTAGTACGTATTTAATCTTGAGGCTTAAAAATGCTTTGCGGGTCTAATTAAAAGGCATTTTTTATTGCAATGAATGGCGAGACGAGCATGCCGTTCGCTTGATGGTAAGCGATACGACCGCTCATGTATAGTAGCAAAACCAAAGACCTTGAAATACAAAGCAATGTAAGCATTGCTTCATTCCACTGCGCTCGCCATCTTGAGACATAAGATGTTAGCAGTGGCGGCGTAAGGTAGGTTGGCACCCGGGGTGGTTTTGCATTGAGCACCCCTATAGAAAATATAACACCCAATATTAAACAAGCCTACACCGGACATATCGTGCACATATGAAATCTGACTTTTATCGGAGGAAAGCTATTATGCTCTCGTTTCGGTGCCCCGGAGGCGGTTGGAACTGTATGCTAGTGTCACTGGCCTTCCAGCCTGGCACGTTACGGATGTTTTGTCCGAGCCGGGTCCCTCATAAAAGCTTCGCTAACATACCGACTAAATAATCCCTTGGATGACCGTCACACGCATTATGGGCGGCCGCAGAGATCACAAGGCGAAAAGCGCATGATCGATGACTGCCTCAGCGTCCTATAGAAAATCATTGCTGGTTCTTCTTTTAAAGGGTGCTACTGTTTCAGGACGCCGCACCGGTTAAAGATATTCAGGTCGTCTACGTAGGTAAGGACGCACCGCCCCCTGCACAGTATGCCTAGCCCAGGATAATGTTGCCTCTTATGACGATTAGGAAATACCGTGGCGAAATTCTTATACCCTACGATAGGGTAGAAGCGCCGCAGCAGTTCAGCCATTTGTCGCCAGGCAACCCTTTTGTGCAGGTGGCGGCGAGCGGGATCGTTCACTTCGGGATCCTGTTTCGTGCTCTTCTTCTTCGACGAGAACGTAATTCTCGCAGAACGAGAGCATTGCTTGCCAAGCCCTGCGAATCTCGACCATGGAGGGCATCACACCCGAGAGCGAGAGGTCTACTCTGGCGGCTGCATAGAATATTCTGCGCTCGTCACCACACAGTGGGCACTCCGAAAGAGTGTGTTATTTTCACAATGATGACACACATCGGTTTCATTCTCACCACCCGCCACATATATCTAACGAAGCAACCGTGCCCCGATAGAGCAAGTATCAGATGGGTCGCAACGTGCCTTGGCGCCTATTCGGCCTGTTGGTAAAAAAAGGACGCGTTGCCAGATTGGTCTACTCACCAGCACTGGGATGATTGTCTATCCTAGGGTACCACTCCTCCAAGACAGCCAATGTATATCTCTCTAAGTGCTGGTGGCTCCCCTTGACATGACGATTCCAGTCGCTAGTAATAAGCCGACGACGAAAGGGCTTCGGCGTCATCGTCCCAGGGAAGGAAACCAGCCAGAAAACAGGCGGCACCTTGGGAGATCGTACGATATCCCTTGAATAATGATCATCCGCTACGCCACCACTCGAGAGAACAGCACAGTCTGTTCAGAGATTCAATCGAAACAGAATATGTTCGAATTAGCCTCAAAGAAGCTTGGTATGCTCGACGAGGCATTATATCGGTCTGCAATGTTATAAGGCAGGCTCAGCCCCACTTGGAACATTGCATCCATCTTTGGGCAGGGGCATCCCATTACCAACTTTTCCCATTCGACCGATTTCAACGTCGGGCAGGTCGATCATCGACGATCGAGTTCTTTCCGATGTTCGGAATTTTCTCTGCTGCTGAGTTTCACCAACGGACAACGCGGCAAACCTCCAAATACCACTTTAGTACCTTTCTCCCGACATTTTCTTGTACGTACAACAAATCTCGAGATCCAATTGCCAAAAACAACATTTCCGAACAAATACGACCTGGCCACCTTCAAGAAAATAGCGTATTCTCGTCTTAAAGGTCGCAACGCATCTCTATGCCCCATGGTGTTACAGATGTTCATGGTCGACGGTGATCGCTTACCATAACGTAGAACCGTATGGTCGTCTGCTACCTATGATATAAGTATAAAAAGAAACCGTAAAAAGCCATCGATCGCACAACTCCCGCATACATCCTCTGGTGAGGGATGCCGGAACCTTCGAAGTTGAGTTTGTTAGACCAGGACTTCCCGAAGTTATTTGTACTGTTCAGACATAGACAGACATTCCCATACGAAATTATGATTTTTTTACGATTCCCTCAGATCAGCCCCTAATAACAGATTATCAGAAAAACTCTTAATTTGACATATCATTTTAATTAGAAAATAAAGAAAAAAAGAACAGATATATTTATTTTACTTTTGGTTAGCTGATAATGGGAAGAATGGGCTTGCTTTTCTGAGCATAGCTTCCCAAAACGGGGCTCCAGTTTGGCTCACTCGACTCGATCGCCCCTGGAACAATACTGCGACGCCCCAGGGAGTCGTGACGCTTTGTTTGGCAAGCCCTAGGCTAGAGAATGCGTCTGCTGCCTTGACTAGTTTCGATCTCAGGCTTTTGAAATGGACATGAACATTCCACCGACTATACAAGACAACTCTAACATACTTCACCAGGAACTGATAGAGACCTCCACGTCATCAAATGTTATGTGGGCCCCTGCAAATGGCTCCTAGACTCGTGCAAGCGGTAATCTAAAATTTATCCACTGCGAGGCCCAGCTAGCTGTAGCTGTAGTTAGAGCATGAGACATTATATTAAAAAAAGAAGATATACAATTGCGATAAACTTCCAAATATACTATTAGTATACAAATAGCTAGATACAAGGGTTGGTAGATATTTCTGGATAAAGGTAGACTTTCTGTGGGTGTCTTTGTCACCCCTTGGTACTTGGTACCCGGGGCGGACCGCCCCCTCCGCCCCCCCCCCCCCTTTACGCCGCCAGTGGATGTTAGCCTCATTATGCCCAGTAGTTACTCTGGCTACTGTGCCCTTTACTGAAACACAACAGTGCTTAGCAATGCACTACTGTTTGGCGGGAGAAATAGACATTGCAGATATGCGTTAGGTCGTTCATTCGTTTACCATGCTGCCCATCCAATTTTGTATGACGACACACTGATTTAGATATTATGTTTTCAACTAGAAAATACGATTTGATACTGACTTCCGAAACATTTTAAACAGTTAGCACGTATGGTAATTAGACGCCTGCATGTAGTTATATAATCTTACGCGTATAATTTTGCATGACTAGCATTGATTTAAAACCAGTACATACAAATCGTATTATGTGTGATTAATGTTCCTGTTTAAAATGTATGACTACGTAAGAATTTATGTTTCATAAATAATGATAATAAATAAAACTGTTATTAAATTCTTACAACTTTATAAATATTAAAATGAAATCGTGTATAAACCGTATAAGCAGTACAAGTACACAATTTATATAAATTATGAGGCGTTCAATTTGATCAGCCAGCGCCATCTATGTATTAAAGTGCAAAAACAGAAACTAATAATTTAATACAGCGCCATCTTTGAAATACAATTTACATAAAAATACATTTATTTAGATATATTGTCGATATCGCCGTTAGAGGCGCCACCTGTAGGCATGTAGTCGAATATCACGGTTTTCTTGTCGTAGCCGCATCTGAATAAATTCCAAGCGAGATCTTCTGGAGTGTCACCGCTTTGATCCGCACAGCCTTCTAGCACCTGAAAAGGTTATAATAATTAACATTGCAGCCACTTTCAAATAAATAATAATAAATAAATACATCAAACAGTCATATACATAGTCCTGAATCCACACTAAGATCAAGTCTTGTGTCGTGGGTATCAGGAACTACGAGAAACTTTTCGGTCCTGCAAACACCCAGACCCGGAATAATTACCCGTGGTTCACACAGATATTTGTTTCTGTGCGGGGATTGAACCCGCGGCCTCTCGTTTCACAGCCGGCATCTAACCGACTGCGAAACGGAGTATGTCAAATAGGCCTAGTATAGCGCGACTAGAGGCGGGGTGGGTGTCTTGGTTGTATCTCTGCCTACCAATTCTTGAAAAGAGCGTGAGTTTATGTATGTACTATACAGTATTTATGGTTGTGCCATAGTGACCGACGCAATGTCATGTTACTGGGCCACCCTGTATAGTACATCAGGATACAACAAGCCAAGCATAAATAAGTCGACTGATACTCACAAAGGATTTTCGTCAGTCAATGTCTCAGTTGGACTGCACCACACTTACTATAAACAGCAACTTATTCGTAATATAAAAACTGACCTTAGTAGCATTCCTAGTGTCATCCCTAACCGCCATCTTGGCGAGCACAGCGCTCTTGTGCAGCTTGCCGTCCTTGTTTATCAGCTTGCACTTGAGCAGGACGCAGTACACGTGGCGACGCAACGCCGGCTCGTCGGCCGGCTCGCCCGCCAGCAGGGCTGCCACGGCGCGCGGCTGCACGCCCGACTGCGCCGCGCACGCGTCCGAGTGCGCGCGGAACATCGCCTTCTCCTCTTTGCCTAGCGTCTGTGTGTATTACATTTTTTTAAGTCGCATAGGCTATAAAGTTATTCAAGTGCGTGGTGGCCTGTGGGTAAACGGACCAGACTCGGCTGCCAGCATGTTCATGATGGTCGCGGGCTCGAATCTCAGGGCACACCTCTGACTTTTCGGAGTTATGTGTGTATTTATAGTCAATCACCACAAACTAAAACGGTGAAGGAAAACATCGTGAGGAAACCTGCATAACATAGCGATTTATAAGAATTTCTATGATATTAAGTCCAACAACCCGCATTAGGCCAGCGTGGTGGACTATATGGCCTAACCACTCTCAATCGTACTCTCGATTGTAGAGGAGACCCGTGCCCTGCAGTGGGACGTATAGGGGCTGATACAGATACATAAAGTCTATAAAACCAAGTATTGTGGGTATCTTCATCTATATGGTGGGCCGAGAAATTAGCTAAAGTTGCTGGAAGCCGCTTTCAACAGGTCGCTATGCAAATCCACGGAGAATGCTCAGTTGGGAAGTGGACTTTTCGTGACATGAGAAGTATAGAAAGAAAGAAAGCTGTTAAAACCTGTGGTTGATTGACACGGCCATCGATATCATTGTTACACAGTCAATGGACACGGCATGATTGCAATGCTGAAATCTCGGGTTCGAAATCCGGGTCGAGCAATGTGATAGTGTTTTTTTTTATTTATACAATAATGAACTTGAATGAGTTTGTGCCCAGAGCCATGAATTTGTGCATCATATAGCAATAGGTTCGCGACCTTTCACATCGTGACAAGATTCACACAAGGCGAAAAGTAGATGTTCTGGTATCACCTCTGCCTACTTAGTCTGGGAAAAAGGCGTGTTGTATGAATATTTTTACGGCATGTGAAGCTCGCGAAAATGAAAAAGACCATAGTGCTGTTCTATGTTTCAAGCTCTCTCAATTGCATAAGAGGATTGTACCCAGTACTTATCCATATTTGGGCTAATTTACACTGTTTTTTTGTATAGGTATTATAGGTAGATGTTTTTCATTTTGATTGTAGTTTATGACCTTTTGTTACAAAATTAATTGTATGTGAAGTTCGCCATACATTATTGATAAAAAATCCTATAATACTTACAATGCAATTCTTACACGATGTTGAAGCCTGAAATAATGAAATCATATGTCAATAATAAAAACTTGCATTCCTAAGAGATCGTCCATTAATTGCGTGAGGTGTTCTAGGTGGGGAGGGATCTCAAGCTAAATCTTACCAAATTTCACTTATGGGGAGGGGAGGTCGAAAAATTCGCAAAAATGCCTCACGTAATTAATGGACGCCCTCTAAAACGAATTCAAAACTAGGTACCTCTACATCACATATTATTATCTATCTGGATACCACTTCATTAAAACCATACAACTCGCAGGTTTGGAAACATATCTATCACACAAGTCACAATAAATATTTACAAATGCTACGCATTGCAACTACCTGTTGCCCTGCTTACTCACATCATCTTTGTAGTGAACAAAGGCACTCAAATAAGTTGAGAGTTTTTAATTAACAATGATTTGCATGACTGCAACCACACTCTTATATCCAAAAATTCTATCAACCATGACTAATGTGTAATGTTCAGTTGAAACAAGTGACTATTACCATAACTGACTTTAACTTCAGCTTATCTACTGTAACAACATCATTATCGACGAGAATACGATTGAGATTTTTTCGGCCATACAGGGTATATCAAGACTGCTACCGAAAACGAAGCCGGGTGGTAGTTAAGCGACTTCGGACACAATGCAACAGAAAAAGTTGCAAAAAAAAGCGAAAAATTTTTTTTGTGTTATTTTTTTCCTATGACCATATTTGGGTGGTAAATACATTTTTTCCTAAAATATTAGTGTATACCCTTTTATTTATAAATAATCTAAGGTATAAAAGTGTTTAAATTATTATTTTAGCAAAAACTATGGATTTACCACCCAAAATAGACGATATTTAAAAAATCATAAAAAATAATTGTCGCGTTTCTTTTCGAAATTTTTGGTTGCATTGTGTTTGTAGTCACTAAAACTACCACCCGGCTTCGTTTTCGGTAGCAGTCTTGAGATACCCGGTATAGTCCACCACGCTAGAAAAGTGCGGGTATATACCATACCATAAAAACAATTACAAATCGCTATGGTACTATATAAATACTCTAAGTATGGTACCTATGCAGGTTTCCTTCACCGTTATTGATGGTGATGGATCACGAGGTGATTGACTATCAATATACCCATCACTCGGGACAGTAATACACCTAGGTAAAGTACCTATTCTATCAATGCAACATCTTTCTACGCACATACTCAAGATGCTTATACCCAAATGGAGATGACCCAAAACACTGAAGCACAAAAATTTGACCTTGAATGCAGTCGCTGTTGCCTGCTATCTTTTTCTTTCGAGTGACAATGAATGAACAAAATGTCATTTTCAACAGCGACGTCATTAAAGGTCAAATTTTTGTGCTTCACTTTTATATACGGAATGCAATCTCCATTTGGGTATAAGCTTCTTGCACATACTAGTAGAAAACTTCTACGCCAACCTTCAACTTCGACATACCATCTCAACATTAGCGGCGACGGCCAAGGCAACGGCAACAAACAGCCAAGTCATGTCTCACGCACACGGCACGAGCAACGACAAGTGAAACAACACAACAGCCAACTGAGCGAGAAGCACCGGCCGCAGCTACACTCGCGCGTGTAGTCCATGTCGCGAGGCTTTATACCGCGGGCGACGAAGCCAACCACTACCACGATGCTACGTGAGGTGAGTGACAAACGTTTCCGAGTTCACTTTGTTCGAATGAGGAAGGATATCTTCTCCCTGCGGATGACGCCCTTTGTTTGACTGCCTTGGAATATTATTATTTCCATATAAATAATGTTTACTGTTTGTTTTTATTTGTGACATGGCTCGTTAAATTTGCAGATATATGTTATTGTAATTGGACTTGAATTTGATAGATTAAGACTTGGGTTAGGGATGATAATAATATCCAAGTGTTAAAGCACTAATGACCTCTCGGTAACCCAGAGGAAACGGAGAAAACGGAGTATTCCAGTGTCACTGGCCTTCCATCCAGGCATGCTTTATTACGCTCTGTCACCCGTCTCTGAGTTATGGCCGGCGAAGGCACAACGCCCCAGCAGTGTTCCCAACGACACCGAGAACTTTGGAATGCCTCTTATAACTAGCAGGGTATACAGTGGCGAAATTCTCTCGCTCCCAAACCACAGATCATAATATGCACTCGACCTAATGAAAAATAAAAGTGTAACTCACATAGTAAGGGCTGATTGGATGAGTCCGCTCGCACAGTTCGGAGTTGTTTAGTAAACAAGCCGCGGAGTCGGTGTCACAACACTCGTCATCCGCCAAAATATTCGACGCCATTGTTCGCACAAAATTGTTTTACACTAAATATGTAAACACATTAGCGTAATATTAATCTGTTGTATTTATGATACGGATTCCAGACAACTTTTGATTGTATGATATGACCAATTATAATTAGGCCTACGCCGTATGCGTACGGATCTTCATACGTAATAACTGTTAATAGATAAAATGCCATGTATGCTATGTGTTGGAGCTGCAGTAACGTTAATATTTTGAAGGTAGTTTTAACTTGTAAAATGACAGATATGTCAAACGCGACAGTAAGGCAGTAGTACCCCTCTCCCCAATCGACAGTATTCTACACCAATGCTCTCTCTATCACGTAAACAAGCATTTTTAAGCAATTACTAATTAGCCTTTAAATTTTGTTATCAATAGTTACAATTGCAATACCTACAGATGTCCAATAAGGGATATTGTGCTCCTCTTCCCCATCTAATGGGCCGGCAACAAATCCATGATTCAAGCATTGTGAATGTTCATTGGCGGAAGTGATCACTTACCATCAGGTGACCTTCTTGCTTCTTCACCGGAACTATGCAATAAAATAAAACAGGCCCCCCAAATAGTGCCTGTCTGCAAGTTATCATTAGCCTTGTAATCTCTCATACCATCTGGAAGATCATACACGGTGCGTCCTTTTAAATATATGTACACTTACTTCATATTGTCATCATGGGCGTAGCCACGGTGGGGCAGGGTGGGGCACTTGCCCCACCCTGGCTCTGACCTCTGAGGTACCTAACCATACCTAAAAAAAATATCTAAGGAAAGTACTGTCTATGGATAGATAAAAATCTCTTAATTAACTGATTAACAAATTGGCATGCTCCCAGAGCGCAAACACTGAAGTTAGAGACACATTATTAGATGGAAGATTTCTTGGTGTAGGAAGGTGAGCAAAAATAAAATGTTTTAGTCGATTCGAATTGTACATCACAGGGTATATCAAGTCTGCGACCGAAAACGAGGCCGGGTGCTAGTTTAAGTGACCAAAAAACATATCACCCATCCTCCATCAGCCAAAGGAAGTCCACTGCTGAACATAGGCCTCCTCCAATGATTTCCACAGTGACCTGTTGGAGGCAGACTACATCCAGCGACGTCCCGCGATCTTAACCAGGTTGTCCGACCACCTTGCGGGTGGACTTCCTACGCTGCGCTTTCCGCTACGTGGCCTTCGTTCGAGTACTTTTTGGCCCCATCGGCCATCAGTTCTCCGCACCATGTGCCCCGCCCATTGCCATTTCAACTTACTAATCCGCTGAGCTATATCGGTTACTTTAGTTCTCCTACGGATCTCCTCATTTCTAATTCGATCCCGTAGGGAAACCCCGAGCATAGCCCTCTCCATAGCTCGTTGAGTGACTTTGAGCTTCCTATTAAGTCCCAAGGTGAGAGGCCACGTCTCAGTTCCGTATGTTATCACTGACAAGTGACAACACACAACTAACGAAGACTTTCGATTTCAGGCATTTAGGTATTTTGGACTAGAAGACGTCGCGTAATTTTCCGAACGCTGCCCAATCGAGTTGGATTCGACGATCGACCTCTCTCTCTCGAAGTGGGACTTGCCTAACTGGACCACTTGTCCTAAATAGACATATTCGTCTATAACTTCAACAGTGGAGTCCCAAACTCCTATGGGGCTGGGCACAACATGGACATTCGACATGATCTTCGTTTTGTCCATGTTCATTTTAAGACCAACCTGTTGGGAGGCTCAATTGAGGTCCTCGAGCATAGTGTGAAGGTCTTCCAGCGATCCTTCAAAGACTACAATATCGGCAAATTGAAGGTGAGTGATATACTCGCCGTTGAAGTTGGTGCCGAGTCCTTTTCACTGCAAGAGCTGGATGGCGTTTTCCAGCGCGGCAGTGAACAGTTTCGGAGATATGATATCGGATTTCTTCGGACTTCCGATAACCCCAGAATGTCCCAGTGTAACCACTCAATTCTTCTTCCAGTTCCATAATCTTCTCGTCTGTCCCCAACGTGCGGTTGTTGTGTGTTACCGGGGCGAGTCGTCGTCAGGGGTGGTATCCGAGGTCAACCCGGGGATTCTTAGCACCTCCTGCCTTACCGTAACCATGACTGCTGCCACAGCCAGGAATAGTGGGGCTAGGAGACTGTCCCGCCCTCACACCCGCCACTGCAACTCCTGTAAGCCAGGATCAACAGTGGCACGCAATGTAATGACACCAAGCATTGAAGCTCGGCGAGTCTCCGGGAATGTCTAACTTGTCTTTAACCCGCAACGAAATTAATCAGAAAGTTAAATTAATAGGAGGAGTTGGAAATAAATAATGTCCACTTCCCTCCGTGCAAAGCGGGTGACAAAATATTGAACTAAAGAGGTAAATAACCTCACAAAAAGACATTTACAGCCGGAGAAGCCAGCTGTAAAGCACCACGGAATTCATTATAACATTTAAATGGGACCTATTGTGTGAGCTGTTATACTTGATTCCAGTAATAGGTATGGCAAAAACGCCGGAAAGCACGGAAATTCGTCCTAGTCTCCACTAGGTCCATGTAGTGTACGACTCCGGATGATATCTGCATATTATCAAACATGATAATATGCAGATATCATCATTCATTTGAATAGTGGGGCTGCCGGGGACTGGGGGCCTGGTCTCTATTTGTGTCGCGATTGTGGGGGTATTTGCCGAGATTCGCCACGCTTGGCAGGCGGGTTGGCGAGCGCAGTAGGGGACTGTAAAATTTTTGCAAAGAAACGCGACGATTTTTGTGATTTTTTAAATATCGTCTTGTTTAGGTGTTAACTGGTAATCTATAGGTTTTGCTAAAATATTAATTAATTCCTAGCGTACTTTAGAAAAAAAACACTATTTATTTGCCAAACAAATTTACAAAATTACACATTAAAAAAATTCGTCGCTTTTTTTGTAAATTATTTAGTTGCATTGTCTGAAGTCACTTAAAATGCAACCCGGTTTGGTTTTCGGTGGCACACTTGATATACCCTGTAGATACGTGATGCTCTAGGGCCGTGGTTCCTAACCTGGGGGTAATTACCCCCGCGGGGGTAAAACTGGTATTTTGCGCGGGTAACATTGAGCTGTTTGTCTTAAGTGAAACAAAACCTAATATTACCAAACTTATAGATCCGAAGCAGTACCACCAACCTTCGCATTAAAAATTATAAAAAAAATTAAGGTTCAGAAACAGAAATTTCAAAAACATAATAAGTTAAATAATAATAATAAATGCGGGGGATATATCACACACGGCCATCTGATCTGCCATCTGGCCAAAGTAAACCAGTTAAAGCTTGTGTTATGGGTATCGGGCAGATGGTATATAAGCATACATTTATAGATATGTACATACAAGTAAGATAAATAACAGGCAAACACAAGTATTCATCATACCAATGTATACCTAAAACTAACTGATTATTTTAAAATCACTCCTAAGTTATTTTATTTTTAGTTATTATTCATCGTTTTAGGTTTTAAATTTAATAAAGTCCATGTATAAGTATTAACACGAATTGTTTGAGATCATCGTTGGGAGGAGGGGTAAAATCAGTCACCCTAGTTAGATCATAGGGGTAACGGACCTAAAAAGGTTAGGAACCACGGCACTAGGGTGTAACCTTTTTGTATGAAAAAATAACCGGGGTGGGAAAACGGGTATAGTTTGCTACTTAAATATTATTTCAGACTTCTGCCCCACCCTGAGCCGATGGCTGGCTACGCCCATGATTGTCATAATAAAGAATACATAAAACTTCTCAATACTCACCTAGAATTTCTTAAAATATTACTCAATAATATCGCTGGAGTCACTGCTTTGAAGGAGCTTTCGGACTGTTTTTTCTGAAACCGAAGATATCGGTTAGTACCGGCAACTACCAATAGAATAACTCATTATGATTATGAAACGCAGTATCTTGAATCGAATCAGAATACCAGAAAGTCTATGTATTCAGATTTATAAAAGATGGAATCTAAACCTACAGATTTTATCGGGGCTCAGATTCCATCTCACCATCAGATAATTTCAGTCGGCCAGCAGTTGCAATTCCTCAATTAATCAGTTGCAGATTCCGTTGGTATTTATGGTGAAAATTGCACTTTTCATCAAATTACCAATATAAAAAAGAAATGTAATCCCTTGGTAGCCGAAGCAGTTAGATATATGGGCTTATTTGGGTTCAAGGCAGCGTGTTCGTACAAGTAGGTACTGAGTCGTTAGGTCCGAGATAATTTGTTTGATGTTTCGTTACAAAATTTCAGGTCAGCGTGGGGGACTATATGGCCTAACCATTCCCAATCGTACTCTCGATTGTGTCGGAGGCCCGTGCCCTGCAGTGGGACGTATACGTGTTGATACAGGAAGTAGTGTAGTACTTGTGCGGGCAGTTGTCGAGTCGATGCATGCAGACCGTGGAGGGCGGGCGCTGCAGCCGCGTGCGGCACGCGCTCTGCAGCACGCACGGCGCCAGCCCCGCCGCCACCAGCGCAGTCATCGCCAGCTGCATCAACATCGCTGCCGACACTCGCGCAGGCTGTAGTATACAGCACGATTACACCAATCAATACATCTAATAGTCAAAGGGCATACACATAAAACAGGCAGGTCTTCATGTATATCCTTGGGTAGCTCTACCGGGGCTACGTCTCTCAGATGTGAGAGTCCATCTAGGTGGGTACCACCGCAATGTCTATTTCTCCCCCAAAACAGTAGTTTAAATACACTGTTGTGTTGTGTTTCGGGTTGAAGGACATTGTAGCCAGAGTAACTACTGGACATATTGAGACTTAACATCTTATGTGAGACATAGAGAACTGACGACAGCTACTACCGTGGACGATATGGTACAAATTTTTAATACCAAAGTCGTAGCACTTTATGATGCTCACGCTCCTGTTAGGAGGGTTAAATTAAAACGTTTGCCGGCACCTTGGATAACATCAGAGGTTCGTCTGGCCATGACACGAAGGGATCGAGCTTTTTGTAAATTTAGGAAGGATCGCTCAGAGGAAAACTGGTCACGGTTTAAGGCTGCAAGGAATCGGTGTAATCAGGTGATACGCAATACTAAACGCCGTCACATTCTCGTAAACATATCCTCTTCCTCTCCAGCTAATACGTGGAAGTTCCTTCGAACTTTGGGTATTGGTAAGGAGAGGAACCTCGACTTCCGGGGGACATTGGATTTGAATGATATCAACTGTCACTTTTCTGCACCATCTGTAATGAATCATCAAATCAAATGTCATACCCTGGATTTTTTAGGCACCTTACCCCTCCCCAACGTAGACACTTTTCACTTTTCTCCAGTTTCTGCGGAGGAGATCAAAAAGACAGTCC